>QEPC01007559.1:10367684-10438757 GCA_003113815.1 Sphenodon punctatus | reverse complement strand
ACTGGGTCAGACCAATGGTCCATCTAGCCCAGCATCCTGTCTCCGACAGTGGCCAATCACGGTGGCTTGGGAGAAGCACCCAACAGGTCACAATGGGGGATCCATTCCCTGTTGTTTTCCCCCATCTCCCATCATGTTCCCTGATCCTGTCTGGCTAATAGCTGCTAATGGACCTATCTTCTAGAAACTTGACCAAACCTCTTTTAAACTCTGCTGTAGTACTGGCCCTTACCACAGCCTCTGGCAGTAGATTCCACAACCCAATTATACGCTGAGTGAAAAAATATTTTATTTTATTTTGTTTTAAACTTGCCACCCAAGAGTTTCATGGAGTGTCCCCTAGTTCTAGTACTAGCTGAGAGGGGGTCGATGTAGAGGACCCTGACCCTAATATTTTGAGGTTAGTAGAACGCATCTTCAGAAAGAAGCACGCTATTTTCTTGCAGTAGTTTACTTGTCTACCAAATAGAGAAATATATTTGTAATACTGTGAATATTTTCAGTTAACTAATATGTTAAGGTATAAAGAAGTTAAAGTAATGCTTTGCTTTTAAACAGACCTTTTACCTGAGAGAGAGAGAGAGCTCCTTGAATTCATTATTTAACAAGCTTCTTATGTTAATTTTGAAAAGCAAAGCATTCCTGCTTTATGGCTTATATCAAGCCAAATTATGAGAAGCTTTTATTGCACTGAAACAGACTCAAAACTGTACTAGTGGCTAGCTATTTTTTTCCATTTCTCAATTCTAAACTCCTCTAACGGACACCAAATTTTTGAATTAGACCAATTAATTATTGATATGGGAAACATGTCTTATGAATTACAGTATGGCATGAATGTATGTAATCTCAGCATTGATGTATTTCTGAAACCATTTTAATAAATCTGAAAGAGTCGACATGATCTGTATCACATATTACACATTGGAATGGTTTAAATATTAATTGTAGGAACAAGAGTAAAGTTTTGGTAAAAACTTATAAAATCATATTAAAAAATTATTAAGATACCAGAGAGCTATCAGGCCCAATATGCATTTTGATGCAAAAACCATTGGCAAATCTGCATAGGCTACCTGAGACATGAAGCGTCTCCAAGGGTCAGGTGTGATGTTAGTAGGATTCAGCAGGAAGTTACTGGAGCTGAAAGCAAAGACAGTAACCAAGACTACTTAAAGGGTACTTGAGCATGTGGATTTCCTCTACAGCTTGATTTTGCCAGCATGTGAAGATCATCAGACAGCTTGCCTTGCCAGCCATTAGAGACCGAGACAGGGGCTTCACATTTAAGCTTTCACCAGGTCAGCTGACCAGGAATCATGAAATCCGAGAATTTAATAATTTGTTAAGGGTTTATGATAGAGGAACTTGTACGCCCAAGTTAGCATTGTGTATTTCTCTTTTATTTCATGTATGCAATTTTTGTATAAGCTCTGATCCTTCTCTGATTATCTTAAACCATTTTATAAACTTTCTCTCTCTAAGCTGGTGTGTCTGTATCCCTGGAACTGTGTTTAAAAAAAAAAAAAGTCTTGGAAGATATCTAGTTATCATACTGGACTGGATCTGGCCTGTTTTATATAGATCTATATGATTAAATACTTCCAAGATACAGGCGACGATGAGTTGTCCTATGTAGGCGCATGCCCTGGGATTGAGTGTTGACCATTAGAGTCTACCAGTGCGTAAACTGTGTCATGGCTGGTCTGGGGGCACTTGAGGCAACACCCGAATACAGGAAACCCCCAGTACCCTAGTCACAATCATGTCGGCACAAATGCCTGAGTGTCAAAAAAGTTAGTCCGTTTGTGAGTGAAATCCTGGAAATGAGATGGAGTAGGATTGTTTATTTTTATATTCGCGTTTTGAGGAATTCCCAGTTATCCTAGAGCAGAGAACAAGCGAAGCCCCATGTAGTGGTAGCTTTGCAGTCTGCAGCCCTTGCATTCTTCTTACATATTCGTTGTTTCGACTGTGGCAGAGGCTTTATACACCAGAGCTCTTTAACTGGAGTCATTTGTTGAGGCAAAGCAGGTAGGCTTTAAGTTTGTTACTTAAATTTAGTTATTTGATCAAGAAATAGGAAGAGCTGTCAGCTGATCTTGAGGGAAGCAGTGAACGGCAAAGTCACCAGTCTTCCACACGCAGGTCAGGCACACTTGTCCACAGCATTTTATTTTTAATTACTGTGTTCACAGAGTTGGGCCAGGCATTTACTAGTCCCAGGCTTTTTTGTGCAGTGCTTTTCTCAAGTGCTTTTTCAAGCCATATTGTCTCTACAGGGTAAAAGCCAATGTGACAGTAACCCACTCTGGCCAGCTTTGTCCCGCTGTGGCCCATGTGTCACTATCATGTTCGTGCTCAGGTCCTCAGACGTTTGCCCAGACTTCCCCCAGGTGTGGTGACAACTAGCCTGGGTTGTCACTCAGCAAAGTGCCAAAGTCACAGCCTGGGCTACCACCCCTACCCCACCCGGGGTCACTCCAGGGAAAAGCAGACTGCAGCGGGTTAGAATGTATGTTCTGACCTGCTGTGACCTGTTCTTACTTATGCAGAGGACTGGCAGCTTTAGAATCTAAGAACATTAAAGTTCATAGGGCTATTGTCCAGGTAGGGATAACGTTTCAATTTATTTCCCTGCCCTTCCTACAATGGCTTAGGGTGACTTACAAAAATATAAAAAATACCTAAAACATTGAACATCTAAACATGACAGTTTAAAAAAAATCCTAAACCCCTTTACCCTCCAGCCCACTCCCTAACCCCTTCACCGAATCCCATCAAACCCCTGGCCAAACAGGAAGGTCTTGCATCACTTCCAAAAGATAATCAGGCTTTGACTTAGACCTCCAAGGGAAGGAAGTTTCATAACTGTAGAGCAGAGCCACACACTGTGTGCCTTTGTTGTACTTTGTTGTATTATTATTATTATTTATTATTAGCACGCATTTATATAGTGCCAGCAGTGTACCTGGCGCTTTACAAATTAATTGAATAGACACGGTCCCTGCCCTAGTGCTTACAATCTGAGAGACGGGGGTGTGGGGGGAGATGAAGGAAGGGGAACAGAGGGAGAGACAGGGAGTGTAACATTCACGAAGATGCGAGGTCCTAGGTGCATGCGCTTGGCTTGGTTACATCAAGAATTATGGCTGGTTGGTCCATGTGGTGAGGATATTGAGTACACGGACCTCAGGTAACAGATTGTACTGGATGGAGGGCATCAGCAGGAGTTAGGAGAGGGGAATGAGGAGCTGGGGAGGGCGGAGCGAAAGAGGTGGGTCTTGAGGAGGGATTTGAAGGTACGAAGGGAGGGGGCGAGGCGGATGTGGGCGGGGAGAGAGTTCCGGGCGTGGGGGGCAGCTAGGGAGAAGGAATGAAGGCAGTTAGGAGAGCAGGGGAGGCGTGGGAGGACAAGAGGAGACAGAGGAGGAGCAGAGTTCATGGACTGGAGTGTGGAGAGAAATTAGCGCAGAGAGGTAGGGGGGATCAAGGTTGTGAAGAGCTTTATACGTGAAGACTAGGAGCTTGAGCAGGATTTGTTCAGGAAGGGGGAGCCAGCGAAGAGAGGAGAGGAGAGGTTGTACGTGGTCGAAGTGATGGGCAAGGTGGATGACCCTGGCAGCAGAGTTTTGGACATAGATAAGGGGAGAAAGGGGAGAGTGGGGGAGGCCAGTGAGAAGGAGGTTACAGTAATCGAGGCAGGAGATGACCAGGGCATGAACAAGGGTTTTGGCAGAAGAGACAGAGAGAAAAGGGTGAATCTTAGCAATGTTATGGAGGGAGAAGCAACAGGATTTGGCAACAGAGTCGATGTAGAATTTAAAAAAAAGAGGTAAGTAAAAAATGAAGCCTAAGCTACGGGCTTGGGGGACGGGAAGGATGGTAACTCCTTCGATGAGGATTGACAGGGAAGAGGGATGAGGGGGGAAGATGAGTTCAGATTTAGCCATGTTGAGTTTGAGTTGACATTGAGACATTCAGGTAGAGATGTCAGAGAGACAACTGGTGAGGTGAGCTTGGATAGATGAAGAGAGAGTTGAGTGTCATCAGTGTAGAGGTGATATTGGAAGCCATGGGTGGCAATAAGTTTGCCTAGGGACAGGAGAGGGCCAAGGACAGAGCCTTGGGAAACACCAACCGAGAGGGGAAGGGAGGAGGAGATGGAGTTGGCAAGAGACACGTTGAAGGAGCGGTCAGAGAGGTAGGAGGAAAACCAGTTGAGGATGGAGCCACGGAAGCCAAGGGAGTGAAGTGAATCTAACAAGAGTGAGTGGTCAACAGTATCAAAGGCAGCAGAGAGGTCAAGGAAGACAAGAATGGAATAGAGGCGGTTAGATATAGCCACAAGAAGATCGTTGGTGATCTTAGCGAGAGCAGTTTCAGTAGAGTGAAGGGGGCGAAAGCCAGATTGGAGGGGGTCAAGGGAGGAGTTGGCGGAGAGGAAGTCAAGGCAGTGGGAGTAGACAATACGTTCAAGAAGCTTGGAAGCAAAAGGAAGGAGTGAGACAGGACCATTCCTCTTTGATCCACTCTGAAGAGATCTGCTAAAGGGATTAATTTTGGAGCATTTTTCTTCACACCCGGATACAGTGTACAACTGCAGCAGATTAACATATTTCCCTTTCTCTCAAGTATTTTTCTCTTTGAAAAAGTATAGTTTGGACAAAGCCATTCTCCCCCCTCCCCCCACACTTTATAAGTGTTAATACACCAGGCTTCTGCATTGGAAACAAACCAAAATCTTCTCAATAGGTTGGCCTTGTGCCAAAGAAGAAAAAATATATTTGTAAATTTTCCTACTGGAAAGTATTACACTGCAAAAACATTGTCTAGCCATAAAGGTGCAAGTCAGCTGTTTGGGAATGTGCTGCTAGAAGCTTGCACTTGCTTGCCTGCAGAAGCTGGTCCAATAAAAATATCTTCAGAACTACTTTCTTTCTCATATCTTTTAAAAGTTCTAAACCAAGGTTGAGCAAAGTTTGCTAATCCCGAGAGCAGCATCCATTTACCACACTGAAACCAAAGAGCCACACAATGTGGCTATAGAGTCACAATTTGCCCACTACTTCTGTTCTAAACCATCTTATTAATAATGCACTCTGAGCCTGAGCTGATGACCCGTTCTAGTACTGCTAATCCAATGTGAAAATGTTGGGCACCTTCCAAGTGGTTCTTGTGTTCCTTACAGGTTTGGACTCCCAGTTTCCTCCTCAAAAAGATGGTGGAATATTGGGAGGCAAAGTCCTACCTAACTGATGAGGGTTTCGGTTTTTGTTGTTTTTCCTCCAGCCTTGACGATTAACTGCCTTCGTATCACCCATAGGCTTATGCAGAAGGTTTGTTGATATTGGCCAAACTTCAGCATAATTTTCAACTGAGTTTAAACTAATTGACACCCACTTTACCAGAAGACCCCAGTATTAATGCAACTGATGTAAAAGCATATTTCTGAGTTATCTTGTTTATATTTCAATAGTTGTGGCATTTATTCAAAGTTTGGAGCTCTTGTAATTGTCAGTGGGTTTTGGCAAGCAATAGGTAGAGTGAAATGCAAGACTGGGAATTTGTATTCTTGTCCACAAGCTACCATTTATGCATTTGTGAACTGGATAATTTTCAGAGAAATGTCAGCTCCTGTACAAGGGTTTAATATTGTGTACATTGAATTACCAATATGCTCTACAAACAAAAGAAGTACTTGACTCTTTCTCAACAAATGCTTTACTACAGTACATAGTAAGTTATTGAGCACTCCTCTTTAGCACTCCTCTTTAGCCAAGAGTCACTTTTATTATTTCTGTTATTAATAATGTGTTACAAAGATCAAGGAAACCTTTGCTTAAAAGAAACCCCAAACCCCCATACCGAATAAAATGGAAGCAGTGCAAAAGAGGGATATGCATGATAAGATCAGATTTTATTAAAGAAGGTCCTTGCTTGAATTAACAGTAAATAGTTAATGGAGAAGACAGGTTTTTACACAACCAAAACTTGATGGAATAAACGATAATCTGTCTACTTACATGGACCATGTTGTCCATATTACAGATATTTTAAAACTGTACTACAAACAAAAAGTGGATTTCAAAATTATTATTATTATTATTATTGTTATTATAATATAGCGTCGGCAGTGTACCTGGTGCTGTAAAATCAATAGTTGTAGATGGGTCTCTACAATCTTGGAGACAGGGAGGGGGAGACGAGGGAGAGGCAAATATCAGGAAAGAAAAGAGTACATTCATGAGGTTGATAAGTTGCAGGTGCATGTGCTTCACTTAGGCCCTTTTTACACGGACGCTCTGACACCCATAAAATGGGAGCAACACTGCCGGTTGCTCCGTGGGTGGGTGGAGATGGGTGTTGGTCGGGAGCAAAGACTCACCAACACCGACTGAAAGTGGCGTTTACACAGACGCCCCCACCCATCTCCACCCAGGGAAATGCTCCCCACCCACCGACCAACACCCATCTCCACCCAGAGGAACTGGGTGGAGGCATCATGTGTGCACAGGGCCCATGGTGATTGGCTGCAGTGGTGCCCTGCAACATGTATAATAAAATGTAACCCCCATTTTATGGGTGTTAGAGTGTCTGTGTAAAAAGGGCCTTGGGCTGTTTTTATATGAGCCATGGTGCAGGGGGAACCAGTGTGTGCCGCAGCAGCAGCGGGGGCAGTGTGGGTGACTTTGGCAGCAGAGTGTTGAATGGAGATAAGTGGGGCAAGATCAGAGCAGGGGAGGAAATTACAGTAGTCAAGGTGAGACATGACTAGAGCATGGACTAGGGTTTTTGCGGTGGAAACAGTAAGGAAGGGTCGGATTTTAGCAATATTGTACAGAGTGAAGCACTACTGACAGGAATCAAAGATGAATTCCGGGCTACGCACCTGAGGAACTGGCTGGATGGTGACTCCCTCAGTGGAAACACAGATAAGGTAGGAAGGGAATGTTCTGGAGGGAAGATGAGGAGTTTGGTCTTGGCCATATTAAGTCTGAGTTGGTGGCAAGACACCCAGGCAGAGATTCGGAGAGGCTGTCAGCAATACAAGACTGGATGGAGGAGGAGAGCGTGGAAGTGGAGAGAGTGAGTGAGTTGTGGGTCATCAGCATACAGGTGATACTGGAAGCCATGGGTTTCAATGCATTTACCAGCAAAAAGAGTGTAAAGGGAGAAGAGAGCCCTGGGGAACTCCCACAGAGAAGGGAAGCGACGTAGAGGAAGGACCAGCAAGAGAAACATTGAAGGAGCGATTCAAGAGATACTAAGAGAACCAGTCAAGAACAGAGTCCCAGAAACCAAGGGAACATAGTGAATCCAGGAGCAGGCCATGGTCGAAAGTGTCAAAGGTGGCAGACAGATTGAGGTGGAAAAGAATGGAGTAGAGGTCCTTAGATTCAGCTAACAGAAGGTCATCGGTGATTTTGGCGAGAGCAGTCTGTGGCCATTTTTAGACGATCACGGCCGCGCTTACGCTTGTTTTGAAAAGATGCCGGGATCAGACAATACACTCCGCAATTCTGCGCCTGGAAGGGAGACGAGCATGCTTTTCCGGCCGCGATTTGACCGGGTTGAAAAATCGAGTGGAGAGGGTGGAAGTCTGATTGAAGGGGGTCACGGGAGGAATCTGAAGAGAGGAAATCAAGACAGTACATGTACACAGCCCACTCCAGGAGCTTGGAAGCGAAGGGTAAGAGCAACATGGGGTGATAGCTGGAAGAGTTGGAGGGGTCAAGAGTGGCCGCCTTAAGGATAGGGAAGACGATGGCATGTTTGAAAGCCAATGGAAATGACCCAGTAAAGAGGGAGAGAGAGATGATGTGCCTCAGAGAAGGCGCAGAGGTGGGGTAATGACTGTTAGGAGGTGAGAGGGGATGGAGTCAAGAGGGTTGGATGAAGAGATGAAGGATGTAACCTCATCAAGAGAAGTTGGGGAGAAGGAGAAAAGAAAAGGGGCAGGAGGGGGAATAGCAGGGAAGGAAGTGTGGGAGGGTGATGGTTGAGAAGCAATAGCAAGGCAGAATATCAATCTTGTTGAAGAAGGAGAGAAGACCTTGTGCAGAGAGAGAGAGGATGGGCGGGGGAGGACAGGGAGGGTTTAGAAGGAAAGCAAATGTTGAGAAGAGATAGTGGGGGTTGCGGGAGTGAAATGAATGTGGAGTAATAGGCCCTTTTTACACGGACGCCCCCACCCACCGCTGGGTGTTCGGGCGGGTGTGTGGTTGGGGGGAGACGTCCATGTAAACGGGCTGGCGGGGGGGGTGCGCGCTGGGTGTCCGCCCGTGTGAACACCACAGGCAGTGGGTGTGTGTGCGTGCACGCTCCTGACGTATCACCCACCCATCTCCACGCATGGAGCCGTCTGAAAAAACAGAGGAGTTTGGGTGTGTCTGTGTAAAAAGACACCCACCCACCTTTTCCCACCACGGCAGCACACCAATCCTCCATCCATCCGTGTGCAAATTGCCATAGTGTTTTTTAGCCACGGAAAGGGCATTGCTAAAATGGAGAAAAAGCAAGCTTAAAGTGGAGGACGTCAGCGAAGTGATGAGACTTCCGCCATAGGTGCTCGGCAGTTGAGAGTAGGATTGGAAGTGGTGGATGGTAGCTATTAAGATATATTAAAATATATAAAAATACAATAAGTATTTTTACTTATTGTAAAAAGTGACTTGTTACAGAATATATTTTCTCCCTTTTGTGTTTACGTCTATCTGCTTTGTTTACAAACAAACAAGTTTGTTTGGCTTTTTTAAAAAAAAATTACCATCGGGATCGCACATCTGTGAAGGAGCCAGCTGTATTCCATTCCGCCTCCTGCATTTTCAGCAAAATTGCCAGCTAAATTCAGATTCCTGAATCTTTATACTTGATGTTTTGTGATGAAGCACAAAGCAGAAAGAACACAGATTGACTTTTTTTTTCAGCAAGTGAGCTGAGACTGCAGAGATGATAGTCAGAAAAATGTTTGTTCATGTGTTTTAAATGGATCAAATTCTACACAAAAGTCAGGGACGGTATCCCACAGCTATTCTAACATGTTGTGTTTTAGCTTTATTTGTTACTGGTTACTTTGTGTCCTTGATGTCATTTGAAGTAATGTGAACTGCTTTGCTGCTTATGGAATATGCGTCTGGTCTGAATCTTTTAGTTTTCTATTATAAGGTAACTTCACTGAAGTTTACCATCTAAACAAAGCTCTCTTGAAGAGGGAAATGGACCTGCTCCCATTACTATATAAGTGATGTGATTAAATTTGTTGCTATGTGGGGAGTTGAGTCCAAACCTTATTTCTTCTTATTTCAACCATCATGGATTTGGGCATTTTGGATAAAATAAAATGAAATCCAAGATTCCAGACCCAAGCGTCCCTTGGCTGCTTCCAGCCCTCAACCTATTGTTAACTAGCGGTCTTCAAAAAGAGCTTCTTTATATAGGATAAATACTCTCAAACTGATTTATATATTTTCATTTTATTTATATATTGTAAATAATTATCTAATTTCTGGAAAGCCTAATGGAATGTTTGCAACCTCTAAATGACTTTGTGAAAAATGCAATAGCTCCAGGAAACTTGATTCTGAGTGAAGGGGGAACAGGATGCAGTTTCACTCAAGACAAGCTAGGGAAGGCCTGATGGAAGAGGTAGGTTTCCATGTGGGATTTGAAAGTTGGGAGGCCGCAGAGTGAACGTATCCAGGGAGGGAGTTGCAGGCATAAGGGGCAGTAAGAGAGAAGGAGCGAAGATGTTGAGGAGCAAGGGGGTTGCAAGCAGGTGAGGATTGGGGACACAGGTGGAGCGAAGCTCCTGGGCAGGAGTGTGGCAGGGTACAAGTGTAGAGAGATATGGGGGAGCAAGGCTATGAAGAGCCTTGAAGATGAAGACCAGGAGCTTGTGCCGAATGTGTTCATGTAAAGGGAGCCAGTGTAGAGCAAAGAGGAGAGACTGAACGTGGTCAAAGCGAACTTGTACAAATCGGCCTATGAGCAGGGAAGCATGAAATAGACGCTATGCATGACTTTCCTGTTTACATTGTTAGTATACATTATAGATGTTGTAGTTGGCATATAGAAGTGTTAGCCTTCAAGGCTATGTAGGACCTGAAGATAAATCTTTGAACTTCTGGAGAAACGCTTAAGAGTTATGAGTTGCCTTTGGGGCACTGTAATTTAATAAGCCAGTCTACTTGAGTTGATCTTCGATGAGCCTGTACCTCTTTCCAAGGCAAGGAATTGAGGCACAGAGGAATGGAAGTGAAACTTGTCCTAGTAAGTTATAGACAAAGCTAACTTTTTTGAAAGTGGAGACAGTAGTAGGAACGTTTTCTAAAAGTTCATTTGTACTGCACTTTCCAACTCAAGGTAGTGCGTAAGGGAGTACCGTATCCTGCGTAACTAAACCAAACATGTACACCTGCAATCGCTTGGCTTCATGAATGCATCCTTGGTCTCCCTTTGTTTCCCCCACCCTTCATCTCCCATCCCTTTTCTCTCCTAGGGTGTTTTCAGATGAGACATTCCCCCACGTTTTCACCCTTGAGCCCCAGATTTACCTGCTCATCTGAAAGCAGTCACCAGACGTTTAATAATGTCATCCCTGGGAACGTGAAGCTTGTCATGAAGGGTAACCTGGTCCAAACAGAGGTGACAGGTGCCATGGGGCCACTGTCCATCTGTGGTGGGGTTGCAGCTGCCGTGCATGTGCAGCAGGATCAGGTTCGGAGGAAGCAGCTGCCAGACGGCTGATAGAGCAGGCTGAGAGAAGCTACCGGTGATGTGCAGGGGATCGTGTGTGTTCGAGAGAAAGAAAGAGATTCAAAGGGGGATTGCTGGCTATGGAGGGGAGGATATCTTTCTCTCTGTGGCCAGGGGTGATTCATGTGTGTGCGTGCATGCGTGTCCCTCCTTGTGTGCCCATGTGTGCAGAGCGGCACAAGTTTAAATTGCGTAGGGACAATCACAGAAAACTGCAGATAGCAGCAGCACAGCCCTGGATCTAGCCGTATCATCAGAGCAAAGAACCATTCATTCTCACCCCCAAAACCGGGTGTGCTTGGCTACCGGGGTGTGGGGGGGCACTGTTACAGACAGGGACAATGGGGCAGGGGAGGGAGGGATATTTTGGGGGTGTGGATGGCTGATGGGCTTTCAATTGTCTTTCTAACCCAGACTGGGTGGCTTTGGGGATTTCTCCCTCCTTAGAACTGAGTAGCAATTTCCTTTTCTTCTCCTGCAAATCACCCCTGCCCTTCTCCTCTCCCCAAAGATCTCTTCTGAACAGCAGGGTCATTGGCACCAGACTGTATTTCCAGCCACTGCCATTACCCCCACCCCCCAGCTGCCTGGCTCTGTCCTACAGGCCAAGGCAAGAGGGCTATGGGGCAAGGATTGGGGGGCATGTAGGGGGGTACTCTGCAAAGATCAGGATGGGGGAGCTTTTGTTGGCAAAAATATCTAGAGCTCCCTGCCCTCTAGCACTGCTGCCTCCTCACTCCCAGCACTGCTGCCTCCCCGCTCCCAGCACTGCCGCCTCTCCCCTCCCAGCACTTCATGGCTGTCAGGCGGAGAAAGGGGGCAGTCCCCTCTGACTGCCCATGCCCGAAGCTGGGGGACACGGTGTGGCCACCATGTTATAGCAAAGCCACTGCAGTAGCCTCTGTTTCCCCCCATACTGGGGCCCGCTGAGTGGGGATTGGACCCAGGGAGTGCCCACAGCTGGACTCAAGGGGTGGGCAGGCTGCTTTAATGGCCCCTTCATCATCCTCTCCCCCTCTCTGCTCCCTCCCCATTCCCCTCTCTGCTCCCTCCCCCTTCCCTAAATCCCTCCTAGCCCCACTGATCCTTTCCCCTTTTCCAGCCCCTGCTGCCCCTTCTCTTTACCATTCTCACAGTATCCTGTCCCTCTTATCTGCCTGTCCTCTTGTCCACATCCAGTTTGTCACGGGTTTGGGGGTCCGCACCCCCACTTTACCGGGTTTGAGTGACTCGGTTCCCTTGCGCACAGTTCTCTTGAATCAGTTTCTCTCTCTGGCTAATTCAAGTGTGCCACAATGAATCTCTTTTGTCACACAAGGGCCCGATCCTTCCCGTTTACAGACTCTTTACTCTCTGGGTTCGCAAGAGTTTGAGGGCTCTTGTAGCTCACTTGTGTTCCAATGTTAGACACCGACACGTCTTCATAAAGATAAGAAGTAAGTTTATTGATTACATAAGCAAGATAGTTGATACAGAGTGGTTATTAGAAATGAAAGGTAAACATAACACATTTCTAACTTATACTGGTTGAGTTCCTAAATTAATCTTACCCTATAAAGTTCCATAAGCTTCTTGTTCCTCAGCCATAAAGGTAGAATGGCTGGGCGCTGGCTTCTTAGTTGATAAAGAGCAAAATCATGTGTCTCTGCTCATGTTTCTCCAGCTTACTGCTGGCTTTCACATGTAGATCAGCTCTGTCGTAACTGGCTATAGGAATGAGCTTCTTCTAGGTGATTTATTGGCTCACTTAAATAGCCTTTTTCTCTGTTCTCACCTTTAGGGAATCCTGGATCAGGTCACATAGTCAACCCAGGCAAACATGGAAGTCAATTTACATCTCAACAGGGCTGTCTGTCGAGAGACCTTCAATACCCATTTTGTTATCTGCTTGTATTTCCTGTAGGCTGTCATGTGTTACATCTCTGATCTGGATTCTACAGTTCTCCCTTTCACATACACGTGGAATCGTTTGTATTACATATTTACCAGACTTGTAGTCTACATGTAGTCCCGTGTTACACGTGTGTGACCCTATGTTTCTCCGTGACACAGTTCCCTCATCCCCCGTTTTCCCTCCCCTGTTCCTTCCTTCCCTCCTCTCTCCCTTGTCTCTTTCCTACCCCCACTTGTCTCCTTTCTACTCTCTCTTCTTCCTCCTCCTCCTGAGCTCCCCCCCTTTTCATTCCTCTCCTCTCCTTGCAGAGCTCTGCAACCCCACTCTCCTCTGCCCAGCTGCCTTCTTAGGTTTCCCCCTTTTTCTTTAATTCCTGGGATCCTTGTGGTTTCGGCTCTCATCCCACCAACATTAGGAGGGCCAAACATTTATTTTCTTTTTAAAAAGAAATGTATGGAATAAGCAACCTGGTCACCTCTCAGTCAGGAAGAGATGCTTTGAATCGGGGTGAATCATTTATGCTTCTGCAATAGTAATACTCCTAGCAATAAGAACAGGTTGCTATATGGGTTTGAGGTGAATTGGGACTTTGTTTTGCACTACCCACTCAGGGATTCTGTCGGGGCAGTGGTTGTCTGTACATGCTGCTCATCTCCCTTCGGCAGGAACCCAGAGCTGGGTTCCCACTTTGTATGGATTGGGAGTCATCTTCCCAGGAACATTTTATAAGAGGGTAGAATATCCACGGCAATGAGATGTCCGTGTGTGTGACTGCTGCGCCGATCGATAGTGTGATCTGTATCTCCCCAGTCCACTCGATCAGCAGGCTGGGAGTCTGCGGGCACTTCTCTGGGCCCAGTCCTGCTGCCACCACTGTGGAATCCTGGGATCCTTCACATGGGGTGGTGTTCCCAGGCTGTCCTGGGGCTGTGTACTGGGCAACCCCGGCATGGAGCCCACCCATTTGAAGGACTCCCCACACAGGTGGCTGCTGTGTGGGGACCTCACCAAGTGGTTCCGGGGTGCGCTCATCTAAATTCATAACACGCCTTGTAAACCCTTGGGGGCAGGGACCCTGTCTTGTAAAGCACCAGGTGCATTGCTGGGGCTATATAAATACTTAATAATAATAATAATTAATCATTTAATATGCTTAAAATTCAAGGATATGGGGAGCAGTAAGCTTTATTTGAAACTATTTACCTAGTGATTTAATGTGTGTTAACACATGGAAAGGGAGTCAGCATGGAGTCCCCATGTCATTGCCACCCCTGTGGACAGCATTGGGAGCCCTTCAAACGGGCATCCCCTGCCTGTAGTTCATGGGCTTGCTCCAGCTGCCACAGATGGTACTAGCACATTCCTCCCCTTGGCACTGCCTGACAGCTGGGCAGCCACTCCAGCAATTTCCCTGTCCCTGGGTGGCCGGGAACAGTGAGATTGCTGGTGGTGCCCCGCCACTGTCAGGTGGCCCCAGGGACAGCACAATCATACACTCTCTTCTCCCCTCCCCACTGGCTGTCAGCTGAGAGGGGTGCACTGACTCTAATGAAAAGCGGGGGATCACAGCTAGGAAAGAGGCCTTCCCTGGCCATGTGTTCCCCCCCCGGGCTTTCCCATGCTTGCTGCCTGATGTCACCGGGGTCGGGGGTCTTGCACACTCAGGGCGCTCCTCCCCTGGCTTTCCATGTCTGCTGCTATCCTTTCCTGGTGAGAAAGGAGAGGAGCAGGGATCAAAGCCAGCATGTAGCCCCTCTGGGGCCCCTCGAATCCTCTCGCTCCTAGGGGAGTACAGAGCGCACCTCTAAGAGCCTTTGGGGACTTCTCCACTCTCTTCTCCAGGCTGGCTACCAGCTGAGAGAGGCATACAACTGATAATGAACAAGCCACTTCCCCTTTCTGCCCCAAATGTCAATAATAAGCTGATTTGAGAGGGGGGGGGGGGGGAGGATCTCTTGCAGCATAGAGTTGAAACAGATATCCAACAAAATGAATATATCCAAATGTGTACAACCCAATTCAGTTCTGATGAATCACATAATAGCTATTCATCTCCATTTCATCAGAAATCCATTTTAGGATATTTTCCTTTGCTTGGTTCATTTATATCGTTACTTCATTTCATTTTGGCGCAATTAATGCTGTTGCCCAAGTGCAGCAGCTGAAACAAAGTAACTGAAATACCAAAATAAATACATTTTGGTTGCTGATATTATTCATATATTTGGACAGTTATCCAAAAATTTGAATATCATCCACAGATACAAAATCCACTATTCGTCTTGCTTCTTTTAGTGTGCCACTGGGGCCTTAATCTTGGTTTGACAGCTTGACAAGTAATCAAGCAGACCAGGTGAGAAGTGACTGTTAAGATACTAGAGTAAACACATTTTCTACTGCTGCAACTTGTCACCAAAAGCTTGTTAGGTATTTAGTTGGAGTTTGTCCGTTTTTACACGGACAGAGGTAGGTAAGGGGGATGGGTGTTTGGCCACAGTGGGTGTAGGTGTGTGTGTGGGCGTTTACATGGGCACACACCCATCTCCACCCACGGCGTCTCCCCTGTTTTTCCGGAGGGCCCCGTGGGTGGAGATGGGTGGGTGATGGGTATAAGTGGGTGTGCGTCGGGAACACGCATGCACAAAGACCCACTGCCCGTGGTGTTTACATGGGTGCACACCCATCCCCCCCCCCGGCCATTTACGCAGATGTCCTCCCACCCCAACACCCAACAGAACACTGAGCGGAGGGGAGCGGGGCAGGCGTCCGTATAAACAGCCTTAGTTACTTTCAAACCTGTAATGGAACCAGATCCACATTTGTGTGGTGAAATATTTGCAGCAGACATTAGTCATGTTGATAGTTCCTCAGCAGGAGTAGTAAAATATTGTGAAGGCTTCAAATGTAGCAGCTGGTGAGCGGTTTCTTAAGGAGCTCTAGCCTACTCTCAAGTTGATTTTTTTTCGGGGTAGTTTTTTGTTTTGGTTTAGTCTTTTTTTCTTGTATGGTGGTTTTTTTAAAAGTTTCTATGGCTAACTTTCTACACATGCCTCTTGAATAAGAATAACAGTTGGCAACTAGCAGTTTGTCTCTTCAGCGGTGGGTTTTAAGCTTGTGATTGTAACTTTGTTATGTAATTATAGCAGCTTCTCCTACTTTTTCCAATAACAAGTGAAACAAAGTGCTGGCAAGCGATGGACTGCACTTGGCATGAGAGCACTAAATTGCCGAGGTGCATGTATGAGTGGAAAAGGGGAGTTGTGCTCAAATGAAGCAAAGTGATCATTTTCTCAGCCTGAAGGTGGAACAATAATCTCAAGGGAATGAGTAGTTAAGTGGCCACCTGCATAGCTGGAATCTAAAAAAGAGGCTTGAGTTCACAGTTGCCAGTAGAATGCAGTCGATTAAAACTCTTGGGATAGTTAAGTGCTCAAAGGTCATTTTTTTAAAAAAAATTGTCATTTGAGAACTATAATTGCTGTTAGTTAGCATTAGGGTTATACTCATGTTGTTTACATCAATGTAAAATGCTACGAAATAACTTTTTAATTTAAAGGTTGGATGTGTTCTCCTGCAGACAGCTGTGTATTATAAAGGTTATTATGTATTCTAATAATATAGCTAATCTGACTTGCTTCTAACTTACTGCGCTAAGGTAGTTTCCATGAACGTAGATATGGGCAAGAGGCTAGTTCAGTCTCACTTGAAAAAGTTGGTGCAGCTAGGTAGGTAGTACTTGCCAATAAAAGCAAGGTGTAAGGGAGTTTGAAGGATGCATAGAAAAGAGGTTGCAAGACTGGCAACCCATGCTAGAGATGAGTGCTGTGAAAGCGAGGGGGACCACCTTAAGACCTCCTCTACCCCTTATTCACCCCATGGGGGCCTGGCTGGAAAGGATCAGCTGCTCCCAACTGGGATAATTCAGACACCTACCGTGTTTGATGGGAAGATTACCTGGGAAGTGTATCTGTCCCAGTTTGAAATAGTGTCCTACATAAACGGCTGGGAAGAGGAACGGAAAGGGGCATTCTTGGCCGCAAGCCTGAGTGGGCCAACTCTGACAGTGTTGCAGAACCTAGTTCCTGAAAAGAGACAAAGTTACCAGGATTCAGTGGAAGCTCTGGACCTACGGTTTGGAGCAGTGCACCAATCTGAGTTAGAAAGGACCCGGTTCAGGAACTGCCGGAAGAAGAAGGACGAAACTCTACCCGAGCAAGCTGAGAACCTAAGGAGGCTGACCGGCCTCACCTATCCAGATGCTAGTGAGGAGATGCAGGAAACCTTGGCAAAAGACCAGTTTATTGATGGCCAGTGGGACCTGGACTTCCAAATGAAAATACTCGAGAGAAGGCCAAAGACTCTTCGAGAAGCTGTGGCATTTGCCACAGAAATAGAATCACTCTATGCAGCAACTGGAGCGAGGGGAAGGCAGCCCATCATAAGGAAAGCAGAGAGTGTAGGTAAGCACCAGCTTTTGTCTGACATGAATGGGGAGTCTGACTGGATTCAAAGCATTTTTGAACAGTTGGAAAACCTGCTTGATTCGGCTGGACAAACCAAAGGGGTTGGCAATGGTCAGAGGTATAAGGGGAAGTGCCTTTAAAATGTTGGCACTGTGGGAGAATTGGACACAAAAGGGAGAACTGCTATTTGGTTAGAGGAAGACAGGACGGGGGTCCACAAGTGCCAAAGGAGGAGTCTCCATCTTTTTCAGAAAATGGTTCACCACCAAGCTAGAGGGGCAAAATGTGGGGGTTGAGGGAAAAGCCCCGCAATTTTTCCCTAGGTCAGGCCAGCTGAACCTAATAATAATGAAAGTCTGGTCATCGAGTGTAAAATAGGTGTTGTGAAATGCATGGGTATTTTGGACACCAGTTCTAATGTTACAGTTGTCAGGTTGGATCTGCTGAAACGGCTAAGAGGGAGTGAACTTATAAAGGAGCAACATGATTGGTCTAAATGGAAATGGTCACAGGAGAGTGGGTCCCAGCCAGGAGGTGGGGGAAGTTGAGCTTAAAGGTTGGGCCTGTGGAACTTGAACAGGAAGTATGGGAGGCAGAGATAGTGGATGAACTCATAATTGGCTTGGACTTCCTGAAGACTAATCATTGTATTATAGATGTTAGGGCTGGCATATTACAGATCAGGTCTGTAAAGATTCCTTTCAAGGAGATGGGCCATGTCCAACGAATCCGGTGCTGGCGCTTACTTTGCAAAGAAAAAACAGTTCTACCCCCATGGGCTGAAACTATTGTTACCGCTGCCGTCGCAGGCAACTTCCCTGCAACAGAAAGTTGGGGATTAGTTGAGATGTGTCTGGAGATAGGGGGGTTGGAAGGGGTTCTGGCTGCTAAGTCCTTAATAGACTTGAGGCAGAGAAGAGTTCCTGTGCGGATGTTAAACGTAACTGATCAGGAACAAATAATAAAGGAGGGGTGTACAGTCGCTAAATGTGAGCCCGTGCAGCTAATAAGTGCTAATGAGTAACATTGGGGAAGGGATTGGAGGGGAGCTCCCTGATTTTCTGTCTGGGCTGTACCAACGAAGTGCTGTGCACTTGAATGGTGAGCAGCAGCAAAGATTGAGGGACTTTCTGGCGAGAAACCAAGGGTTGTTCTCCAGATCTGATAAGGACCATGGTTGCACTTCGTTGGTGCAGCACAAAATTGATACTGGGGGAAGCCATCCTATCAAACAGGCGCCACACAGACTGCCGATTGCCAAGTGAGAGGAAGCTGATGCATTTCCCCATAGGGGAAATGCATCAGCAGGGCATAATAGAGCCTTCAGCCAGCCCTTGGGCTTCCCCCATAGTGCTGGTTAAGAAAAAGGATGGCAGCACCAGGTTTTGCATGAACTATAGGAAAGTGAACCAAGTTACTGTAAAGGATTCATATCCTCTGCCAGGAATAGATGATACCTTGGATGCAGTGTCAGGCTTAACATGGTTTTTTACCTTGGATCTAAAAAGTAGGTATTGGCAAGTAGAAATAGACCCAAAGGATAAAGAAAAGACTGCTTTTACAGCAGGGCAAGGGCTTTGGCAGTTTAGAGTAATGGCTTTTGGCTTGTGCAATGCCCTGGCTACCTTTGAAAGGCTGACGGAGAGGGTGCTACATGGCTTGCCTCCGTCTGCCTGTCTTCTGTATCTGGATGATATTCTGGTGCATGCTAAAAGCTTTGTGCAGGAGCTAATGCATTTGCAGCTGGTCTGCGATAAGCCGGAAATTGCTAATCTGAAACTTAACCCAAAGAAATGTGATCTGTTTCAGAAAAAGGTTACGTACTTGGGGCACACCCTGCTGAGGAGATCTCTCCGGACAAGGGGAAAACTGCAGCAGCCTCAACCCCCCCCAGGTTCTGGTGCAACCTCTGCAGTCGGCCGGGAGCACCCTTTTGGAGGTCCCCCGCGTTCGGGGGGGGCACAATGGAGAAGGCGTTCTTGGTTGCCGCACCCTGTTTATGGAATTCCCTCCCAGCAGAGGTTCGCCAGTGCCCAGATCTCCTTTCTTTTAGGCGTCAATGTTAAACTTGGCTTTTCTGCCAGACTTTTGGTGGGGGAAATGGGGAAGGAGGGAGATTGGTTGGGTTGGGGGAGAGGTTTTTGATAGTTTTATATTTGTATTGTTGATTTTTTTTTTGCTTTTATTATTGTTTATATTTTATATTGTACACCACCTCGAGCTGCTGTGGGAGGAGGGAGTGGGATATTAATTTTTTTTTTAAATAAATAAATAAAATTGTGTAGAATAAAAATGAGGGAATATCAATATATTCTATAGCATCAAAACCTATAGACCATGGGAGTATGAGCCCTCATCTGTTAGCCAGTCTCTCAAAGGATGGGATTCATGGTTTGTAACCTCTGACCTAGACAACAAGACTATTTTACATTAGGTAGGAATCCTAGATCGATAACTGCCAGGTTCTACAGAGACACCTCCCCCACCCCACCCCCCTCCTCTTCCAGCACACTTGTTGTATATCGATGGCAGATGTCCACCATTCTGATCGCACTCTTTCCAGCTTCCAAACTATGGTACAGCTGGCAGTTGGGTTCAGACCTTTCCAGCTAGCCACTTTTACGGAGAGTGGCAAGTGGTGTTTGCTCATGAGATCTTGGAGAAAATAAAATTCACTTGGGAAATGATGCTGTTCTGCATTTCCTTCCTAGAGTACTGTGAAATAAAGATGATAGTGGTTTCTTGTATAAAAGAAGAATTGACATCTCTGTGTAAAGTTAACAATAAAATTTCTTCCCTCTCCGCACCTCAAAGTACAGATAGGCAGGGAAGCATGAAGTGTTTTTACCCAGTACATAAAAAAAATTATTCATCTTTGCATAACAGTATCGCTTTTCTGGATTACTAAAGTCAGTTATAGAATGGATTATTAATAAAAGGATTATCGCCTTTGGAGAATAATCCGTAAATACTGCTGCTGTTGACTGCTCAGGCAGACAGTAATGCAACAGTCTTCTTTCTATCTCAAATGTAGGTGTTTTTCAGTGAGAAGAGAGAGCTTCTCTCTCTTTGTTTGTTTGAAGCAATAGATATGATATTGGAGATTGTTTAGATAAATAGTGATATAACCCACACTGGAAAGATGTACTGTAATAAAGGTGTTGCTGATAATTCCCCTTTTCCTCACATCATTCAGCTTTCAAAAAGGGTAGTATTAGACGTGTGAAGGGAAATGATAGAAAACTATACGAGAGACGGTTCTAGCTGCTGCATTTTCCTTAAGTAAAACTGTACCTTCATGGGCTGATAGTTTTCCAGTTATTTATCTTAGGGTAAAGTTGTGCTTACAGAACACAGTCAACCAAGTTTCATGTGCATTGTGACATTGCAATGCCAGGTGAAACTGAACAGAACTCAACTTCTTATCACTTCAGTTATATCCAACCTGACACTTCCAAAGTGAAATTCCCTTGTCATGCTTTTCAGCATACTTCTCTTTCTTCCATTCTGTTCTCCCAGTATTTCTCACACTTTTCTATCATGTATCTTATTTACCCTTTCTAAAGGAATGGCAAAATGCTGTTTTTTTTATATTCCTAAAGATGTAATTGGAACGATATGATCAAATATATCCAGGGTGACCAAAGGACCTAATCCAAGAGCCACATACCAAAATCTTCATATAGCCACAAGATACAAATGCAAGCATGCACAAATTTCTACTGCTTTGTGATTAATGGCTCAAACCACTGATTTTCAGTCCAGGCTGCTGTGATTCTGAACAGCAGCTGTAATTGAGCTGCTGAGACTGGGGTGCAATGAAGCTAGACACAGATGGAACCATTAAGGCAGAACCAAGAACTGCATTTGAAGTTTCACAGAGTTTCATGTGGCTCCTGAGCCAGTCTGTGCATCCCAGAAATATATTGTAACAGACTAAATGCATTAAAAATATAGGTGTGTATACAGAATCTAAGTAAAGTGGAGAATTGTAATTTTTTTCCATTGAACTTGTCTTGGATAGTTGTACTGGACCCTATTTATATAAACTCTTCCTCCTGGGGATACATTTTGAGCACCAGAAAAGTATTTTGTCAAAGTAGTAGTAACCACACATTCCCATTTGAGAGAGCTATAGATCCTCATTACTAGGGATGTGCGAAAAGGACGGAGTTCAGCCGTTCAGACTAAAAACCTAGTTGGGGTTCATGGGTTCAGTCCGACGGAGTTCGGACCCCCTGAACATTCAGCGGAGCTCGGCGCCTCCAGGAGGCTTGGCGCGTTCCAGGGACCCCTAGGGGGGCCCGTGGCAGCATGGCAGGCCGTTGAGACCAATCAGCAGCAGAGACCAGGAAGGCTTGGTGCTTGGCACCCCGGCTTGCCCGGGCAGGCAGGCTCGGCGCTTGGCCCCTGGGGGTGCTTGTGGCATCAGGGCTGGCCATCGGAGACCCAGTGGCAGCAGTAGAGGCTGGGAAGGCTTGGGGCTTGGCACCCCAGCTTGCCCAGGCAGGCTCGGCGCTTGGCCCCTGGGGGTGTCCGTGGCGCCAGGGCTGGCTGTCAGAGACCCAGCGGCAGCAGCAGAGGCTGGAAAGGCTTGGGGCTTGTTGGCTGGCCTGGAACCCCTGCTTGGCCAGGCATTGCAGGCTGCCAGGCATCGGTGGAGCAGCAGCAGACATTGGATTTCCCGGTAGCAGGACCCATGGTATAGCAAAGGCAGCTGTGGCAACAGCAGCAGACAGGCGGCATGGCATGGGCAGTGGAAGGCAGGGACAGCACCTCAGCAGCAGCCGCCCAGATTGAGGAGGAGCCCCGTCCCAAGACTGCCCCTGGCATGGGATGGCATGTGCCACTGCACCATCAATCCATGTCCAGGGGCAGCTCAGGGAATCCCAGCAGCGGAAGGTTCACCTTAATGAACAGCAACTGCTCCACCAACTTCGCCCCCAGTCTCAGGCAGTGCAGTGAGCAAATGTCCCCCGCCATGGAGAACACCCGCTCGCTGGGGACACTTGTTGGTGGACAGGACAAGAGACCCGTAGCCACTTGGGACAGGGCTGGCCACATGTTGGTCTTGCTGGCCCAGTAGGCCAAGGGATCACTGCTGGGTTCTCTGCACGGCTACTACTCCAGGTAGCTCTCCACTGCTGCTGAGGCGCTGTCGTACTCCCTCACATAGCTGTCCTTGGGCACCACCTTCACCACTGCCCTCAGCCACACTACCTCCCCTGCTGTGCACGAGCCCATGCTCGCTAGAGTGCCCTGTACTTATGAGCTGCTGCTGCTCGTAATAGGGCTGCTGCTGCTGCTCAGCCTGCTGCTGGTGCTGCTGGTGTGCTAGGCCTGGGGGCAGGGATAGACCCCACCGGCTGAAAGGGGTGGCTGCTCCCACTCCCACTCCCACCGTCCCCAAGGGTGTCCTGCTGCTGCTGCCGCTGCATACGCTCAAGAGCCCACTCTGCCTGCCGGATCCTCTCCATCAGGTCACTCTTCCAGTGCCCATAGAGCAGTGTGTGGCGTGCCACGCTGCCCTTGACCCTGGGGTCCAGCATTGTTGCCAACACGTATTTCGCCTGCTTCAGGAGCTCATCGAAGCGCGCCTTCAGCCCTGCCTTCAGCTGCTGCACCAGGTCAACCGCCTCATCCGCCAGCTTCCTGCCCTGAGAGCCACAATCCCACCCCCTGGAGAATCTCCTCAGGAGACTCTGAACCAGAGGGGTCACCTGGCTGATGGTGGCCATGGAGGAGCTGATGGTTTCCGTCATGGCCAGGAACGGTCTCAAAATAACGACCATGTAAGCCAGGATCTCCCATTCCGCCCCATCGTACCCTGGAGGTGCCCCACTGTCTGTCACCAGTTGAACCTGATGCAAGCCGGCTTTCTGCTCGAGAAGCCGCTCGAGCATCAGGAAGGTCGAATTCCACCAGGTGGACACATCCTGCACCAGCTGGTGCACTGCGGAGCCTTGCTTGGCCTGCTTCACCCAGAGGAGGTCGCTGCCCTTCACGCTCTGGTTAAAGCAACCAGCCAGCTTCCTCCCCCGCTCAGTCAGGGAGCTAAGGGCGTCTGCCCCAATCCTCTTCTCCACCAAGCCCATGTCAGGCCTCGCCCTCCAGGGCCCCCAAGGCAAGCCGCAGGGCCGACCCCGGAACCCCGGACAGCAGGACCCCCCCCGGCGCAACAAGTACCTGAGCCTCCGGCGGGGCCGGCGCCCGCGGCAACAGCAGCAAGACCCGGAAGTGGGGGAGAAGCCGAGCCCCCGCACGCACAACGGGGGCTAGCCCCGCCCCCTGCAACAACAAGGAACGCCGAGAATAGGGCGTCGCCAGCCCTCACAGCTGCAGCACCTGAACCATCCCCACAGGGAGGGCCCCGACGCTCGGAGCGTCTCCGGCTCCGCCCCCCTTCACTCGTAGGGCTTATAAGCCAGGCAGAGACAGGCTCACCTTGCTGGTGAACAGTGCTCTGCCTGTGAGACCAGCCCCTGGCGACTGTATGGTGCTCTATAGTTATTGAGAGAGAGAGAGAGAGAGAGAGAGCGGCTGTGTGAGCGAGTGTACGAACGGTGGGTGAGTGAGACCAAGTGGACGAGGTGCGTTGGGTAAGTGTTTTCCCTGCCCCCCTGCACAGGGGTGCCCTGGGACCCGCCGTGTGGCTGCCCTATCCCCTCCGTTTGCATCCCTTGGGGGCCCTCACTCCCCTGCCCTATCACCAACCCTCCGTCCCGGTGTCCCCCTTAGCCCGGGTCCCCCGAACGCCTGGGCACCCAGGAGCTGTTCGAGGCTTGCGCTCCACCCAGATACCCTGTGATGATTTAGGCTGGGGATCCTTGGATTCTAAGGCCCTATTCTATCCTGAGGGTAGTTATCCGAGGCACTGCCTTGTAACCAGATGCTCCTGGGTGGGTAACGCTTGGGGTTCCTTCTGCGTGTCTAGCCCCATATCCCGCTGTAAGGCTTCCCCCCCCCCTTACAGGCCGGCGTAAGGTTTCCCCACCCTTACAGCCCAGAGCGTCCCTGACCACCAGGTGAAAGGTGTGTGTGGCACAAGGGATGCTGGTGAAGCCCCCCTCGTAGGCTGTCCTCAGTATATTGGCCACATTGTCTGTCACCACGCACCCCTTGGTGAAGGGCGCACCTGGCGTGACCCACTCCCTCACCATGGTGGTCAGGGCTGACTTGATGTTCCAAGTGGTGTGGGGGCCGTCCATTACTTCCGCTTGAAGCAGGACCCACAGATACCCTGCTTCGGGACCCCTCCTGCCACTGCCAAACACTGCCTCCGGGTCCTGCCATCAGTGTGCCATGCTGCCAGGTAGGCATGCTGCGCGTTCCTGCTCGACCACAGGTCTGTGGTGAAGTGGACGGTGGCACCCCCAGCCCTTGCCAGCTGCTCCCTCACCCACTCCTTTAAGCCCAGTACAGGGCTGGCACCACCTGCCGACTCAGGGTAGTGCATGAGGACAGGTTAAACTGTGGGGCCAGGAACCCAATCAGGCACCTAAACCCCATGTCCCTGGCCACCAAGAAGGGCTGCCCATCCAGCGCTATCATTTCCCCTAACACGTGCGTGGCTTTCAGTTGAAAACCAGGCCGCCCTCCACGTCCTGCAGCTGCCAATGGACTTGGCAGCTGCCCCAACCCCTGCTCCTCCATGGTGCACTGCTGCTGCTGCTGCTCACCCCTAGCAGCGATACCGCTCCTGCTGCTAGAGGCAGCTGTTAGAGCAGGACACTTGCCCGCTGATGGAGGTGGACGACTGGCAGCTGCACTCAAGAACCCACTGGCATCCACTGCCCCTACCTGCTCACTTAGTAGCACAGCGCTGTGGCATCCCTTAAGGTGCCTCGCCATGGCAGTTGTGCCAAGGTTGGTGAGCACCTACCCACGCTTCACCACCTTCTGGCACAAAGTGCACTGCACCTCCCTGGGATCATCCGCCCGCACCAACTTAAAATGCAACCAGATGGAGGATTTTTTGCCCCCTCCTGCCTTCTGGCCTGCACCGACCGGGTGACACACCGCTGACAGCGCTGCTGGGAGGGGCAGAACGTGGTGGTGACACAGCTCTCGAAGGGACAGCCATCGCCTCAGCACCAAACATCTCCTCCACAGGACTAGTGTCTGCCTCGCTGTCCCCAGTCAGAGTGATGTCCCACGAAGGGGGGTACTGGCACCCTGAGGCTGATGGACTACCCACCATGCTGCCGCCTCTCTCCCTGTGCCCCCTATAGCTGCTGCTGCTCCTCTCCCTGCTGCCATTGCCCGTGGATCGGGGCCTGCCTCTAGCAGCCGGGGTGGGATCCACCAGCCCTGGACTGCTGGGGATCACCTCAACAATGGGGGACATTGGTGGCCCTTGAGGAACATTTGATCCCGAAGCACCTGCTCCTGCAGTTGCAGCAGAGACAGCCGCAGCCTCCTGCACTGCAGGCCTTCCAGTGCCCTGCGTGGCATTGGAGAACGCTGGCAGGAGGCACCGCCAAACCATACCCGGGGAGCTAGTGCCACTGCTGGGAGCCTCTGAAGCCCGACTGCCAAAATCAGGCCTGTGCAGTCTGGGGCGTGGTGATGGGCTTCGGCTGATGCCTGCTGCCACTCCGCTGGCTCAGCCCCTGCCATCTCTGCCACGTGCCCCATTGCCTGCCTTACGGGCAGCAGACTGGCCTCTCCTGCTTCCCTTCTTCATTTCTCCCACCCAAAGAATGCACATGAAGATTTTTTTATTTTCAGATTTGTAATCTAATATTATACACTAACTCTAACTGCTAACTATTCTAAAACCTATGGAACTAAATGGATTATTATCTGATATCTAGAAAGGCCTAGTCATACAAACACACTATAAAATATTAAAACTGAATCACTACACACTATATCTATCTCTATAACTAAGCTAACTCCTACAACTATCTATCTATAGTAACTATCATATATAATACATACACACACACACACACACACACAGGGATGGGTGGGGGGGGACACAGACAGCTCACAACAAACAACACAGGGAGGGGTACAAAACTGAAATGAAACCTAAATCAATCTAATACTACTCTAAATAAATCCAAAAACAGAGGAAAGGAATCAGGGATGGAATATATACAGGGTGGAGGGAAGGATTCAATGGAGGGTAGGGAGAAAGAACACAGGGAGGGGTAAAAAATAAAAATAACACCTAAATCTATCTAATCTAATGTAAATAAATGAAACTACGGAGGTAAATGTGTGGAAATGGGTGAAATAGGAGGAGGATGGCAATGGATTGGGAGGTACATAAACTGCTGTGAAAGGGAGAGTTCTGAAAACGCCTGCTGACAGGATCAGTGACTAGCTCAGAAGGAGTTGGAAGCGGGGAGGGCAATGACTTTTGTTACTTGCTGCGCCCGCCTTACCACAAGCCACATTGTCTCCGTGCAGCCTAGCCTGTGGCCAATTGCAAACTGCGAAGCCAGTGGCCTGAGGAAAAGAGGGATGGTGATTGGGCAGGCTGGCTGCTAGTCCAAGTCTCTCCACTCCTGCTGCTAGGAAGTCTGATCCTCAGCTACCCCCCCTCCCCTTTCCTGGGCCTGCCAGTCACGTTTTTTCCGCCCGAATGCGGCTGAACTGTTCGGGGCTTCAGGCGTTCGGTTCGGCCGTCCGAATGGGCTGAGTTCAGGCTGAACACTGAATGGCCGAACCACGTTCGCACATCCCTACTCGTTACACTCTTGTATCAAAAAAAAAAAAGTGAAGGCATACTAGATATAGAGCAAGAGGGAGAGAAGGAAGGAAGGAAGCAGACAGTGGAAGTAGCAGCTGGTTATCATCCATGCTTCATTAACTGAATATATAAAAATGCAATGAAAAAGTAATATTTTACAGTTGTGTGGTCATTATGACCTTTTAATATTGCTATTATATTTGACTGTATTTATTTGCATTCATACATGATAGTGGAAGAGTATAGCATGAGCAGAATATGGAAAGTCCTGGAAAAATATTTTCTAATTATTTTATTTTATTTTTTTAAAGGAACTCAGTGGCGGGAGGCACAAGAGCGCGATTTGAAAAATACTCTGAAAAATGTTGATCCAGACATCCCATTGGTATTTGTCAGTGGGAATCATGATCTTGGCAATACTCCAACACCAGAAACAATTGATGATTATTGCAAGCATTGGGGTGACGACTACTTCAGTTTTTGGGTCGGAGGAGTTTTCTTTCTTGTGCTGAATTCTCAATTATACTTTGATTCCACTAAATGCCCTGAGTTAAAGCAGACCCAAGATGAGTGGCTTAATGGACAACTAGCTGTAGCTGAACAAAGGAATTGTAAGCATGCGATCGTATTTCAGCACATTCCTCTTTTTCTACAAAACCCGGATGAAGACCATGACTACTTCAACTTTGAGAAGTCAGTTCGATACGAAGTAATGGAGATGTTTTGCAAAGCAGGTATTGTTAGTTTTCATTTACCTTTGTTTTTGTTTCTCAGCCCTTTGGATAAGGTCACACGAGATGTTATTCCACATTAAGCCACATTATCCTATGATTCAGCTGACTGTCAGTCAGCCACCAGATGTTTGCCCACTTCCTCCTCAGGGTGGGCACCTGGTTGCTATGTGATGAATCAGTTGAAAAAGGCCAGTGATGCAAAGTGGGTTACTATTTCCTCACCCGGGCTAGTGTGGGGCCACAGGGCCACGTCCCATCTGGTTGGCCTGTGCAGCACAAGGATCTGGCCCGTAGCACTCACCCCAGTTACCAAACAGCTGATGAAGAGGAGCCTGAAGGAGCACACTCACCTCAGCTGCCCAATAGCTGATCGGGGAGCCTGGAGGAGCGTGCTCATATATATATATATATACACACACACACGTCAGCTGTTTGGCGGCGACTCCTCCTGGTGACCCGATCCTGCTGTGCAACAGGAATCTGGGAGTCCTGGCACGTGTGGGTGGCTCCTCAGCTGACCTGTAGCATGGAGGGACTTGTGACGGCAGCACCTGTCCGGATTCCCCACAGGGGGTGCAGCTTGTTTGGACTACCCTTCCTGCCAGTTGAAAGTGGCGGTTGTGGTGGCCCTCCCAGGGGATGAGCAGGGGGATCTGGCTAGCCTTCTCTCATGTGGCCTTACCCTTTTGATGTGAGCACCTTCTACTCCAGAATGAAATACATTTCAGTCTCTTTTTTTAGAGACGTGCATATTAATCTTTGCAAGTCTGGTTGATCTCAGAGACCAAAACTATTTGTTCTGAAGGCCTAGCTGGTTGTCTGGAACTGGAAGGCTTACACCACAGAAGGTCTTCTGGAAAGACCGTTGTTCTTGGATTAAACTGGCCTTGATTTTTCCCAAAGTAAGAAATTCTCTTAAATATATAACATAGGATTGTTTGCATAGCCTATTGGTTATAGCAGCGGATTGAGCTTTAAAGCCAAAAAAGACCAGAGACAGGCCATATTTAGATTGCAGATAGAGAGGATTATTCTTCCACCCTGGGAGATTGTCCTACTGTCCAGTGCTAATTGTGACCTCAAGAGATGACTTTATCTGCCTTTTTTCCGCACCCTGGTCTGCCAAAGTCTGTCTCATTTCATGGTACTTAATGTAAATCTTAAATACACCAGGCAACTTGATCATTTGATCTTTTATTGCCTATTTTTGTTCATTGCATCTTTCCTTCCATCTTCCTAGCCAATCTGCTTCACTTTCATCAGGATATTGCATCGCAGTCACGTAGCACTTTTGTTTGAAGATAAGATATTGAAGCTGGAAAAACAAGGATGGTATTTTACCCATCTTGCATACCCAGTTTGCTCACCTAGCCAAGACTTGCCTCCAGCTGTCTAACCCTCTAATCCTCCATCAGGTCATGGGAACTAAGCAAGTAACCCTAGGTCTAAAGACTCTCCAACTACTGTACACCTTTACAGACTTGGATTCTGTCCTCCCATTGCATCAGACTGTTCAAAATAAACTAAAAAAATCAGAAGGGGTGATAGAGAGCTTGCACAGTATGACTTGGGGGTGTGGCTGTCATCTACATGGATATTGGTGGAGGAAACCTGTATTATTAATCAAAAGGTAAGTGTGTAGTAGTCAGGGAGCAGGCTTTGTTTTATAGTCTAGAAATCAGTCTAGAGTCACAACTTTAAAACTGAAAGGGAAAAGAGTCCTTAATCTCTCTCAATGGTGTGTGACACCCCCCCCCCCCAAAAAAAAAGGCTCTTCATAGGTACTCCTAATTACATTGTACGCAGTTGACTGGTGCAATGCAAATGCTATCTAATCTTAGGCCCTTTTCACATGAGAGACACCCCCCTGCCCACGTGTGCTACTGGGTGGGCGGGGGGAGGGTGTCCATGTGACAGCCAGTGGTGATGCGTGCACGCTCCCATGCTTCACCCATCCCCCACGCACGGAGACATTGGACAAAACTGAGGTGCCTCCATGTGTGGAGGTGGGTGAAGATGGGTGTGCGTTCATGTGATGGGCCGCACACATGCCACACACCCACCGCGGCCCACACCCATCCCCCACGCACTTCAGCTCCTCTCAGGCCCGTTTGAAAAGGGACATAGGGTGCTTGCCAATATTCCGGAAGGGTCGGGGACTGCCATGAGTTTAACTCACATTAGCACAGTCACGTGAAATCCCCATTTTAGCGTTATTTTCCCATTCTTCCATTAAATTCAATAATGTGACACAGGACTGGAGTTTGAGTTTGTCGGTAAGCAGCCATAGATGTTCACCCAGTAGAAAATCCTTTTCTAGAAAGGAATAAATCCTCTTTTGATGACAGCTACTAATTTGGGCCATCTATTACAGAAGGAAGGGCAGAGTCCTGAGACATCTTATTACGTGGCCAGACAGTATCCATAATCTGAACTGAAGCCTCTCAGACCCAATTTAAAAAAGTAAAAAATTACATAAAGAGAACTGAATTAAAATGGCTGCATCCCATTGGAGTAAAGCTCTGGATAACATGGACTTGAGTCTAGTTCAGAATGATGTGATTGAAAAATCAGTTTGGTCTGACAGCTGTAAAAGCTTACCTATGGTAAAGAGTAGCTTTAGGCAGGTTCAGTTTCTCTTCGGAAGTGATCAACCTCAGCAGGAGCAGATAAAGACCTGTCCTGTCTCGCATGTACTTTTTTTTTTTTTTTTTTAAAGCTATAATCCCAAAAATGCCACTGCTGTAGATGATCAGATATTTTGTCCTGATCACTTTAGCTTACTTTCTCTCTGTTTTTAAAATGTACATTGGATTAGTTAATAGTAAAATGTAAATTTTCATAATTGCTAATCCAAGATTTCAGATACCTATTTTTTAACATAGGTAAGGTTTTAAGTCCTGCTTGTCCCAAGTGTTCAAGCACAAAAAGACTGTTTTTAATTTTGAGAAAGGAAACACTTATCACAGCTCCACAGTAAACATATTTGAATATTAATATTTTAAAATAAAATCTGTTGTGTGTGAATAACCTATACTGTTACAGTGTTAAATCATGCTGCAGAGGCTTTGCAATGTACCTTTCTCATGTATTATTACCGGATCACACTCAAATACATTTTAGCTACCAGATACCTGCTGCCAGCAGGACCCTAACATCAAAGACGACTGTGTCCCTCCCACAGGCACAGGAAAGAAATATAAGAGGAATAAAGAAAATATATTCTTTCAAGACTCATGCAGAATCCTAGTGGAAGCTGTTATACAAAATATAATCTTTCACTTTGTCCTTGGAAACTCTATATACTGATACAAAGGATTATATACAAAGTGGTGATCTTCAAGGAAGAACATTTTAATACCCGTATTTTCTGTACGAGCAGCGCTAATTAAGAGGGATGACATTAACTATTTTCAACAGTGGACCACCATATGCTAGTCACTTAAGTAAAAATGTTACATCTGCAAGTGATTTAGGAGATCACAGGTGTTTTCAAAGGTGACGGTGGCCTACATTGCCACACTTTGGTACAGGGGCTCTCATCACATTCGTTGTCCCATGCCAGGTGGTAGCTAGCCCGGGCTGTGACTCAGGAAAGTCTCCAAGTCGCAGCCGGAGCTAGCCTCCACCACTGCTGGTATCCAAGCACCTGACTGGGAGTAAAGCAGGCTTTCACATTTGAAAGCCCGCTTTACTGGACCCCGTCTAGAGTCCCTTCCGGTTCCTGGTGGCAGTCATTGGCCACCATGGCTGCTTGTCAGGAAGCGGGGCTGGCCACTGGGTGCAGCGTGAGGACGGAGCCAGATGGATGCACTTCTGGGACACACATCCATGTGTCTCCCCACCCTCTCCAGTGGCCCGGCCTCCTTCACATTAGTTTGGGGGCCTGGTGGGATCCGGACCGTGATGGCAGCCCCTCTCCAGAGGGGGTAAGTCCATGATGGCGCCCAAACTCCATTACATTTGAAATCACCCTAAGTGTGCTTCTAGATGTTCTGGGTAGCACCCACAGGGTTGCGTCAGGGTTACTGTGCAGTGGTGGCTATTGTGATTCAGTTTCCTGGGTTGTTCCCATGGTGTGTCTACCGTGGATCACCCCAGGATCATTCCAAATCACCAATGTGCACTAACCTGACACACCCCTGTGGTGCTTCTGATGGGGCTTTCCTTGACATCTGAAAGTACCCTAAGCATGCTTTCAGGTATATTTTCAAGTGGTGAGTGTTAACTGTTGTTATAATGGGCTTATATTTCTGTGAACACTTTACCATGTGGGTTTTTAAGTATTTATATAGCACCAACAGTGTACCTAGAGCTTTACAATGAACAATTATAGATAGGTCCCTGTCCCAATGGACTTGCAATCTAAGGGACAAAGTGAGGAAGAGACAGGAATACATCCAAGAAGTTGTGAAGTTGCAGGTGCACATACTTAGCTTAGTTACAGGGGAGAAGGAGAACCTAAGAAAATCAGGGCAGAGACTGAGGAGATGAGGAGCTAGGAAAAGCCTGATGGATGAGGTAGGTTTTCAGGAGGGATTTGAAGATCGGGAGAGAGGACACAAAATGAATGTATTCAGGGAGAGAGTTCTAGGCATGGGGGCTGCAAGGGAGATGGAGCGGATTTGTTTTGAGGAGCAAAGGAGTTGTGAGCAGGTGAGCGTGATAGCAGAGGAGGAGCAGAACTCATGGACAGGAGTGTGGCAGGAAACAAGAGCAGAGAGATAAGAGGGGGGCAAGCCCATGATGGGTCTTGAAAGTTAGGACCAGGGACTTGTGCTGAATGCATTCAGACTGGGAGCCAGTGGAGAAAACAAAGGAGGGCCTCAACATGTTCAAAGCAGCAGGCAAGGTGGATGATCTTGGCAAGGGAGTTCTGAACAGAATGGGAGCGGGGGGTGCCAAGATGAGAGTAGGGAAGGCCGGTAAGGAGGAGGTTGCAATAGTCTAGGTGAGGTTACCACTAAGGGTGCTTGCACACAGGACAGTGGAGGAGGGGAGGAACTGCCATGAGCCAAAATCACAGCAGGGGGATCACGTGAAGTCTCACTCCTGCATGCGGGTTTTCTTGTGTGATTAGCCCATATCTGACATGATTTCAGTGAAAGGAGACAGGGCTGAAAATCCAGCCCTGTCTCCCATCACAGAAATTGCGGTGGAAATGAGCTAATCTCATCAAAAACCCTGCGCACTCAAGCGGGACTTCATATGATCCTCCTACCGTGATTTCGGGTTGCAGCAGTCCCCCCACCACCTCCACCCTGTCTCGTGCAAGAGGCATAAGTTATTCTTTTGAAATCATTACCTGAAAATATCAGAAGAATTCTGCTATGAACTTACCATGCGGTTCATAGCTCTACCAGGGATCAGATGTTTATGTGAATGCCCTTCCATGGATGTGCTGATTTGCATGTCCTTGTTGCCATGGTTTTTTCACTTGCAAATGTGATACGAGTATGTCCTAGTCCTAGTGACTTTTTATAAATTGGACTTATGCTCTGATCCCTCCAGGCATGCTGTTGGTGTAGGCCCCGTTCACTGCAATGCAGTTTATGCCAGGGAAGTGTTTTGAGGATCAGTCTGCCTTGCTTCAAAGTCAGTTAGATGCTTTGATGATTTTTTACCCATTGTTACTAAAATGAAATTGCAACCTTGACAGCCATGGATAAAGCATCCTAAATAACATGGAGTCAACATTTCATCACTTTTATCATGTATTGATACGTTTTATATGTATTGCTTTTATTTGTTTTGTAAGCCGCCCTAATCCTTTTGGGAAGTGTGGGGTAAAAATTGGAATTTTTTTTTTGATTTTTTTTTTTTAAATCATGAAGTCTTTTGGTAGGATTGGTAAATCATGGTTTGGTAAATCATGAAGTCTTTTGGAACAGACTGTTGTTTATTTTGTTTTTTGTACTCTGCTTCTATATACCTTTCCTGTGTGTTGGTCTTTTGGTAGGTTAGCATGCACAGTTGCAGCATGCACAGTTGCGGCTAGCACAGGTGTGAGTTTTATTGAACTCGAAGGACTTCATGCTCACACTAGCTGCTAGCACATGCTATTCCACCAGAGGCTCTCTCTGTTAATGTTTCACATTATAATTATACATATGGCATCTTTGTGGTTGGTAAATGTATTAAGAGACTGTGCTGTGTAATAATATTTGGAAAATACCATTGCAAATGGAAGTTCACATTCTATGATGGTGCTGCTGCCTATCACAATAATTCATTTAACCATAGTTTCCATAGCCTATTCTGAAGCTGAAATTTTGGTGGTATGGTGGCATAGGTATATGAGTCAGTTAATTAATTTACAGATGATAAAGTAAATCAATACATGACTTATCAGCTATTTTACATTTAAATTGGAGGGGTATCCAGGTTATCTAATCCCTCTCTCATGATATTTCATGTTTGTTTTGCTAACGTACATCTGGATGTGTACTAAAAAGCAAACACTAAAAATGTCAGAACTTTAGCAGAGCTTTAGGTGAATATTAAATTACGTTGAAAAGAAATAGCCATAAGATACAACTATAAAGAAGAATCTCATTTCCCTACAAACCAAAATAAGATGTGTATTCTCTGTGGTTTCTTACCATTGCTTTAATGAGCAACTCTATACTATTGTATAGAATGAACAAATGATCTAGCAACAAAGGATTTAGTAACAAATATAGACAGCCCATCCAGACAAATGTTGGCATTAATTAAACATATGAAATAAGAACAAGGTCTAGGCAATAAACAGTACAATAGAGCGAGTATGCTGTGAAAAAATTTCTGAATCAGAAACTGAGCTCTCTGTGGCTCTGAGTTTCCTTAGTAACAGTTGCGTTCCGTTTCCATTTCTTATTCTCCTGAAGAACCTTCTTTTGTGTGTCTACAAAATATTGTTGATAGAGTACAAAAACAGTTATCATGGCAGGACAGATACACAGATGTGCAGTGACACCAGTTACTTCCTGGCTTTATTCTTTGCCCAAGAATAATCAATTTCAGCATGTCCTTGGTTATGAAATTGGTTTTCCCCCCCTTAATTCACCTGATACATACTTGGAGGACTAAGAGACAGACAATAGATAATGAAATCCCAGTCTACTCTGCACATTTTCCCCCCCACCCAATCTGGCTTTTGCAGTTTAAGAAGGTTAACCTTCTGAGCACTTAATATTTATTCCAATTTTCTGAATCTAATCTGAGAAAATTATTCTGGCTTTTTAATGTAATATTTTTTTCTCCCCTGATCTGGTTCTTTACTTTGCCCTTAGTGCAGTGATAGAGATGCTGCCCAGGACAGGTTGTAATTATGAAAAGCTCTAGTTTCTCCTTTGTAAAGGTTGACAAGATACGTTTCTTTGAACTTGAAATTCTTTTGCCCTTTATAAGGAAGAGATGTTTAATTATTTTTAATTGTTTTTTCTGGGATTGCCCAGATTTATTATCTTGGATGATTTCAACATGCATGCTGAGGCCAGCCTTTCAGGGGCAGAGTAAGAGTTCATGGCTGCCATGACAACCATGAGCCTATCCCAAGTAATATTTGGCCCAACACATGAGGTGGGAAACACATTAGATTTGATGTGTTGCACCAGCCTGGAAACAGAGATTCTGATTATCGGGGGTATTATAACACCGTTGTTGTGGCTGGACCATTACCTTCTGAAAGGCCAGAGTCCAGCTGTCCTGTGCCGCCTTTGGGGTAGTGGACCGGTTAGGTTGATCTGCTGCCAGAGGCTAATGGATCCGATTTGGTTTCCAGAATTCTCCGGGGGATTTACCTGCTGACATTATCAGCTACTCTGTCGATGACCTCGTCGCTTTGTGGAATGACATTTTGACCATGGTCATCGACATGGTTGCACCCAGGCATGTGTTCTCACCACTGCAATGGCACAGGTCCCCCTGATATACAGAGGACCTGATGCAGCTGAAGCAGGAGAGTAGGCAGTTAGAGCGCAGGTGGTGTTTGACTCTCACTGCAGCCTAGATTGTTTTTGAAGGACTATGCCGTGGCTGTGATGGTGGCAAAGAAAGGTTTCTTCTCCGCTGTCATAGTATCTGCAGAGTCTTGTCTGGCGGAGCTGTTCTGGATAGTGAGGGGTCTGGTTAATCCGGTTTGCCTCTGCCTGGAAATTGAGTCATCTGATGCCCGCTGGGACATTTTTATTAAACTTTCAGACAAAACCATTCATATTCACCACGACTTGGGTGCTGCCACTTTATCTGCAGAATCAGAGTTTGGAGTTAGGGAAACTCAGTCTTGTCCTGTTTTATTTGGATTTGTTTCAATTGGTTTCACCTACCAATGTGGGGGAGGTGCTTGAGGTGATGAGGGCAACCCAGTTGTGAATGAAACCACTTTGACATCCTCCACCCCCTGTGTGCATATTCTGGCTGCAGGGGGGAAATGCGCAGCCAGAATATGCATGGGGATTGGCCGATCTGAAAGCCTCTTTCCCCCCCCCCCCGTCCCCGCACACGGCTTTGCTGGCAGACATGCACATGGATGCAGAACTTGATTTCCTGCTCTGCATCCATGTATATGTCTGCCAGCAAAGCTGCGCAGTGGGGGAGTGGGGCTTTCAGACCGGCCAATCCCCGCGCATATTCTGGCTGCGCATTACTCCCCGCAGCCAGAATATGCGCAGGGGGAGGGGGGGAGATGTCTGAAAGTAGCCTTAGATCCTTGCCTGTCCTGGCTGGTAAAAGCCAGCCAGGAGACCCTTTGGCCATTGCAGACTGGGGTTGTCCCTTCAGGAGGGTATGGTGTTGGATGCCTTAAAACGGTGGTTGTGCGGCCCCTGCTTAAGAACCCCTCTTTGGACGCTGACTCCCCAGCCAGCTATCAACCTGTCTCTAACCTTCCCTTGTTATGAAAGGTTATTGAATGGGTGGTTGCTCGATAGCTCCAGGCTCACCTCGATGCTGTTGAATTCCAGGACCTATTTAAGTCCGGTCTCCCGCAGGGTTCTCTTATGTCCCCCTTCTTGTTCAGCATGTAGATAAGGCCGCTGAGTGAGGTCATTCAAAGGTTTGGGGTGAAGTGTCATCAGTACTCTGATAACACTCAGCTCTCTCTCTCCTTTTCATCTAACCCAGGCCCTGTAGTCTCGGTGCTTACCCGATGCCTTGCTGCTGTCAGGGACTGGATGAGAGTGAGTCAATTGAAACTGAATCCAGACAAGATTGAGGTGATGATGGTTGGCCGTCCTGAAGGGGATTGGGACTGCTGTTATTGATGGAGTATGGCCCCTTCTAGTCAGTCAGGTTCATAGCCTTGGAGTGCTTCTGGACTCCGTGCTGCGCCTGGATTGTCAGGTTGCGGTGGTGGCCAGGAGTGCTTTTCACCAATTCCTTTTGATGAGGAGGCTGTGGCCTTTTCTTTCTAACTTGGATCAGGCCATCATCATCCATGCTTTCATCACCTCGAGGCTGGATTATTGCAATGCGCGTTACAAGGGGGCTGTCCTTGATGACTGTTTAGAAGCTGCAGGTGGTGCAGAACGCAGCGGCTCGCCTCCTTTCAGGGACAAGTCGCCAGGAGCACGTTACACGGGTGCTCTAAAGTCTGCACTGACTGCCTATAGCTTTCCAGGCACAATTCAAGGTGCTGGTTTTGACCTTTAAAACCCTAAATGTTCTGGGCCCCACATATCTGAAAAACCACTTGCCCTTCCATGTCTCATTGTGGCCTCTGCGATTGGCCAGGGATGCCTCCCTGTGGGGTACCGCCTGTTAGTCTTTTTCATACAAGAAGGGTTCGCAGGGGGACGTTCTTGGTTGCTGTTCCGTTGTTATGGAACTACCTTTCCCTGGAGGTTCTTTTGAGCCCAAGCCTGAGCATCTTCCGGACGCGGTGCAAGACTTTTTTGTTTATAAAGGCATTTGGTAGGCGGGCATTGGGTGGGAGGTTTTTTTGGAATTGAAGTGGGTGGTTTTGGGATGAGGGTAGGGGTTTTTTTGTAATGTATTTTTTGTATTATGTTTTTATTATTGTAAGCTGCCGTGAGCCTTTTGGAAAGGGCAGGGTATAAGTTTAATTAAATAAATAAAAAATTGGTAGTATGGAGAAACTGTTATAGGCATGATCCTGATACTATCAAACTCAAAGATTAGGCCTAAAATTATCATAGTTTTCATATATATATAAACCTATTTCTTCAATTTATTTTCATTTTTAAAAAATAAGCATGGGGGAGAATTGCAATGAAAAGTGGGTTGGAAATAGTTTCTATAAAGTTGGTCTCATCTCCATATGAAGAAAAGACTTTTGTAAGTTCTTAAGAATTAAGAGCTCTTCTAAACATTTGGGTATTGCATAGACTCTTCAGTTATTCATTTGGTTTTGGAAACTTCAGTAGCTTTTCCAAATCTTGTGTGTTTCGTTCCAGGGGTGTAGTTGTACCAGGTGTAGCCACATCTGGACCCACATCCATGTAGAATGCATACACATATCGAAGTAGATTGCCCTCAAGGGGGCTTGTTCCCAGGGCTGGCCTTAGTATAAGTGGGGCCCAGGGCGGGGAACAAATGTGGGGTCCCTTTGTTCCGCTGGCGGCAAAGCCGCCACCAGGCCTAGGGACACTCCCCAGCTCAGGGGGCGCTCCCCGGCCCAGTCTGGGGACGGTGCGCTATCCAGGCCTGGGCTCAGAGATGGGCGGAGGGGCACTCCCCTCCATCCATCCACAAGCCTGAGTGACTACCGCCAGGCCCCGCACCGGGCTTAGAGCTTCAAGCGGGGCGGGCACCAAGGCAGCAGATTAAATCTGCTGCCACGCTGCCTGCCACCATCGGAGGTTCCGCTCCCGCCTCTCCCTCATTTCCCCTGGCCAAAACAGGCAGCGGAGGGGGCCAGTGGCGTGAGGGAGAGGCAGGGCCTCTCCCTCACTCTGGGTGCGCCCCCCCCCCCGCCTGTCAGTCTCTCAGGCTGCTTTTAAACGAGGAGCGCTGAAGCGCCTCCTCAACGCCGCATTAAAGGAAAGCCGCCGGAAGTGATGTTCTCCCCGTTGCCGGCGGCGGCGGCGGCTGGAGACACAGGGCTTTGGAACGGCACGTTCTTAAGCCAGATAATTGAAGTCTTAAGAACGCGCCGCTCCAAAGCCCCGTGTCTCCAGCCGCCGCTGGCAACGAGGAGAACGTCACTTCAGGGGAAATGAGGGAGAGGCGGGGCCTCTGTCTCTCTGTCCCTCATTTCCCCTGGCCGAGACTGTGACAGGCAAAGGAGGGGGAGGAGGGGGGGCACAGAATGTGGGAGAGGCGGGGCCTGTCAGTGAGTCTGAGTCGGCCGGGGACCCCGCGCTAGGGATCCCCCCAGGACCGGTGCCCGGGGCAGCCACCCCGCAGTAGGGCCAGCCCTGCTCATTCCATCTTCTGCACCAGGGCCTATTCCTACCTAGCTATGCCCCTGTTATGTTCCATTATCGGTTCCGTGTTAACAAAATGTGTAGTAATTTGATTTCAGTATTTCATTCGTTATAAGTCACAGAGATAAAAGACTAACTGCCAAAGCTACATCTGGTGCAAAGTGCTGAATTACATTTCTCACATTAGAAGTGTCCTTAACAGTTGGGCTAATTAAAGATAAAACCATGTCCGTATGATAAATATTTATAAATTGAAAATCTGGCATTTGTAAATTTGTACTTATTTTACAAATTTACAATGATACAGATAAGGATACATTTAAATATTACCCATCTTATAGCTTTTGAGTGTGTGTGTGGCCGGGAGGAGGGGGAATTAAATATAGATGCACACAATATAGTAATGCTTGGTCTGAATTGTAATACTGGATCAGTTCAGCTGAAGAAAACTGCTTCTCAGCCAGCAGAAATTTAGATCTGAAGCCTTATTGTCATATCTTCTTAAATTCCTAGGCTGTTGTTTTCAAAGGCTGCACTCCCTTCTGCTCATGCACAAACTGCCAAGTGCAGGATCAGATCCTATCTGTAGGGACTTCAGTGTGTGCAATAACTTGCATCTATATTGAAATGTTATATGTGTGTTGTGGTGTTAGAAATTTGTATGGTGCACATACCTTGAAAAGTGCTAGCCCAAGACATACACAGTTTTGCAAGTGAAACTCTTGGAAGCTAGGGAGAGAGATAGCTGAAAGCTTAGTCGTCTATTCATATTATTAGGAGGAATCCATTAACTTGTCTTTTTAAATTTTATTTATTGTTTATTTTGTGAAAGATAGTTGGCCTCTAATCTTTTTATTTAAGTGAAATAATTTCATAGGTATGTAGTGTGTGTGTGTCCTGCATATGTATATATTTTTTCTGACTTTTAATTAGGGTCTAAATAATTTAATGGGGCCAAACCTGTTGTCTATAGAAGTTCTCCCACTGAAACACTCCCAGATGCTAATCGGGCCCTTGATATTTTTGGCTTTGTGGAAAAAGTAAGACCTTTTTGTGCTTTGCTAAAAGAGTCTTGCCAGCGGAAGGCCTGTAAAATCTGGCTTCCTCATGGTGTCTTTTTCAGTTGATTCCCTTATGCCTTTTTAAAAATCTATTAACTTTTTAACTGTGTGCGACCACAGTTCGAATTGCTAAAGTGAGTAGTGACGAGAGTGGGGGTGGGGAGGGGACAGTATAATTTGCTAAATGGAATAGACAAAAGGCTCCTCCTAAGGTGAGTGCTGCAGCAGCTTGTACACGCTGTGGTTGACTTTTAGCTACTATACACAAGACCATGAAAGACAGACTGACTTCAGCCACAGTTTTCCTGTAGTGCTGGGGAAATATACACCACAGTGGCACATGTGTGGTTGCAAGTTTGAAGCACTAATTGTGCTTCCAATACACCAAACAGTTCTTTTCCTTTCAGCTAAGGCCATGCTCTCTTATTTTATACATAAATTGACAGGTGACCCGGGGCACAGCGATGAATAGAAACCAGCACTCCTAATATGATTGCCTCAAAGGTTGGCTATCCAGCCACACCGGGTAAAAACAGACATGGCCTTGGCCCACTTTGACCTTCACTAGTGTAGCTAGTTTTAAAAATGGATTTGGATACTGCTTAACGGTTAGTAGCCAAATAGGTTATGGGAACATAACCTCTTACTGTTGGGGGCTGGAACAACAGGGAATGGATTGCCCATTGTGACCTGTTGGGCTCTTCTCCCAAGAGAAAGAGATTGGCCACTGTTGGAGACAGGATGCTGGGCTTGATGGACCATTGGCCTGACCCAGTATGGCACTACTTATATTGTTATGACCCACCATAGCCTGGGGCCCACCTGCATGTGCCTGCAGGCACTGTTGGCCCAGATTACCCCAGGCTATGTTGGCGGCTAGTCTAGACTGTGACCTCGGCAAATCTCTGAGGTCACCTCCTGGGCTAATGCCCAACTGACCAGGCTACAGTAGGCCAGCACGTCTGTTGTGCCTCTGCATAGGGCTAACGGCTACTATGGCCAGCTACCATGGCTGAACTTTATTGGCCATCATAGCAGGGACGGGGGGCTGGGAGCACTGCTAGCATGGTGAGAGGTCTGGATTTGTACCAGACCGCCCCGTTTTTCAGACAGCTTCAGCTGTCTGTGATGGAAGGGGAACCAGACCATTGAAGTGTCTGGAACTTCCCCTTCTTTCCCAAGTCTCACCACCGACTGGCCGCAGCTGCGGTCTTTGCACTTCCGGTTGGGCAGAAGTGCAGAGAGCGCAGCTGGGGTCATCCCGTGGGCTTTTTTGGAGTGAGAGCAGCACCCAGCCAGCGTGCGAGGGTGGAGGTCAGTAACACGGCTTCGCGGGAGCTGCTGCCACCACCACCTTGGAGAATGCGAGTGACAACATGCAAGGGAAGGGAACGGGGGTGATTTTTGCAGGGCAATTTGGGGTTAGAAACCCGGTCCCCTATCTTCTTGCAAGGCAACTTGCAGGCAGCCTGAAATGCCCCGTAGAGACCAAAGTGGCACTGGTTCTTGTGCTGCAGGTTGCATTGCACTGTACACGGTGAGTCATGGGAGGGATTCCCAGGAGGCGAAGGCTGCTGCTGCCTCTGCCAAAGAGATCAAGCCAGGAATCAGGAGAAATTCCCTCCTCGGCACTGGCAGACATTGGGGGCCGCTCAGGGAAAGACTGGCTGAGAAAGGAGCTCTGCATTGTTCACTATTTTCACTATCTCGGCTCCCAGGATTTTTTTTGAGGGGGGGGGGGAACCTCGCTGCCTCCAGTTAATTATTATTTCAGCCTTTGTAGGGCAGCAAAAAGCAGCAGCAAGAGAGTTGCAAAAGGAGTTTGGCACATTTTCATCCCTGGTGCATTTGCTTGCAAGTTGGACTGAAGTTCCATTTTGGAGAGGGGGAGGGGAAAAACCACACCTAACCCACAAAAACAATAAGCCTCTAAAACCAATAACTGGCTTTCCAGATGCTGCAGTTGGTAAATTTATACTTGGAGGGAACAAACCTGCATTGCCTGGGGATTGATTAAATGTGGCTTTTTCTAGCTCCAAACTTAGAGGCTTCTGTGATTTAAAAGAAAATCTGCCACTTTCGTTTGTAGCCGGCGCTGTATTTACAATAGCACACACAAATTGTCTAGAGAACCCTAGTTGTGTGCCTGTGTTTTGTTCCTGGTGGCTTCGTGTCCTTGCTTTGTAGTTTGGTGGGAGGATTAGGGTGGGTGATTGTCCCCATAACACGCTGTGCTGCAGGCAGCAGGGAGCAGGAAGGGGGACTGTGTTAAGGACAATAGAAGATTCTGTGTGGTGTACAAACCTTGCATTGTGGAGGCAGACTGGAAAAGGGGGGGTGACTGTGTTACCGAGAGGAGCCGTATTGCCAATGGGGGCACTTTCACATGTAGCTGCCACTGACCCACATTAGTTGCACCCCCACATACCTGTAGAATTGCTGGGGTGGAGGGAACTTGCAGGAGATGATGTCCCCTGCCCCTCGCCATTTTATATTTTCTCCTGTGCCCTATGGCTACCCTCAAGCCTGTGAGAAGTGGAATCCAATTTCACTTTCAGAGGTGAAATCCAATCTTTTTGCCACTTGTATTATTATGCATTTCTATAATACTATCAGTGTTCAAAGTGCATTATAATCCTTACATAGTTTCTCCTCAGAACAACCTGCAAGGTTGGCCAATATTATTAGCATTTTGCAGATGGGAACTGAGGCTGATATTGACGTGCCCAAGTCCAGGCAGTGAGTTCATGGCTAACAGGATTTGAATCCGGGTCTCTGAGGTTAGGGCCAACACTTTGTACTTCAGCTTTTTGTGCAGCTAAAAAGGGAAAGGAGCTGGTTAAACTGATGATCATTGCCCGCAGAGTCATTAAAATAATGCCATACAGGCATAATGCAGATTAGCTATCTGGGACCCAACAGAGCACAGGTTCCCAAACTATGGGTTTGGACCCTGAATGGGGTTGTGTCATCTGTGGATGGGGTCACAATCCCAATTGATCTTGGTATACTATTTTATATTCCTTTGTTGCTGTCTAGGGCCACAGGATTATATTTAGGTCTTAGAATGGGGCACTCAGGCAAGTTGGAGAATTGCTGCAATAGAGAATGCTCCAATGGAATCAGTGGGGGAGAGACATTGGATGGGACCCTAGTAAGAGGGTTCTCTGTCCCCCAGTGGCAGGACTTCAAACAGCAACAAGGAGTTCACAGGGTTAACTAATGTAATCTCCCTCCAATGTTAACTCTAGCAACTCTTTGCTGCTGGGTTAAGCCGTTGTGTTGGTGCCACCTACCGTTGGCTTGGCCCCATCCACTTCTGGCCCCACCCTCTGCACCACACATTTGCATAAATTTAGTTTAGTTAGTTATTGTTCTGGCCTTGGCCATGACAAAAGCTAAATTAATAAACATGTTACAAAGGCAATAAACTGCCTAAATTAGTATGAAATAGCATATGTAAATTTCATGCAATGTGTGTTCTCTTTTCTGGCGATGCATGGCCACCCAAAGCACTGCACAGGTGGTCCCCCAGCCGTGGGCATGTCCGTTCGGTGCCCCAACCTGAGTCGGGCCATGTCACTCTCAATTTTCCTCCCCGGGGCGCAGTCCCACCAGCTGCATGTTTGTTTTTACCCGGTGTATATGTAAAGTCCTTCTGGAATAAAAAGAGCAACCAGCAGTTGCTCCTCTTGCTCAAGTGGTAGCCATTTGAAAAGGAAATCTGAAGGTCAGTGGTTCAAGTCTGAATCTGCTTTAAAAAGACCAAAAAAAAACACAACCTGTTCTTTCAGTTCAGCCTCCAGGTTTGGCTATTAATTTTGCATAAATTGAATAAGCCAGTATGTAAATTAGGACGTGGAGGGACTCTGCATGTAGGATTGAAACATTCACCCACCAGGAAAAAAAGTTACAGGGAACATTGACCACTGGTTCTTCATGTAGATTTTACCAATTGTGAAATTCTGTGGCGTTTACACATGGATAGAGGGACTTTACTTCGTTGACAGCTTTGTCAATGAGCATATACTCTTCTGTCACAGCGCAGCCAAAAGAAACTCATTGGTTTTTACAGAGTAGGATGTGAATACTGCCTCAGCACTGTGCAGTTTTGCTAATCTTGCCACTGCTGCTACCTTCACATCTGCTGCTTGGTGCCACAGCACACACTTGGCAGATGGGGGGTGAGGAGAACACACTGGCTCCTCGTGTTGTAATGAGAGAGAAATCAATTTCATTCCACAAGAGATTAATATAATAGTGTGGAAGGCTACTAAATACTATCATTTGTTTGGTAGCACAAGAGTCTTCAAAATGATGCACAGCTCTTGGCAACAAAATAGACATTTATTGTGGATTTTCTTTGATTGGATCTGCACTTTCTCCTCGAAGAACATTTTAAAGTGCAAAATTTCCCCTGTGTTAGGTAACAAGCGTGCTTAGAATTTTGTTTTTGAAACCTGACGATTTGTTCCTGAAGTGAAAGGAAAGTCTCTTTGTATCTGATATGCCAGTGAAAATACTCAACAACAATTTGTCACAAGATCAGTTCTAACTTGCACATGCCAGAAACATTCTAAGGCCGTTTTTGCATGGATGCCCACCCCACCCCCCCGGGTGTGCAGTGCGGGGGGGGGGGGAGATTGGTGTCTGCCCGTGGAAATACCACAGGCGGTGGGTGGAGGTAGGTGTGCACTCCTGGCGCACCTACCTCACCCACCCACGGAGCCATCCGGCAAAACGGAGGAGGCTCCGTGGGTGGACATGGGTGTCCGCCCGTGGGAAAAGGAGCACACCCACCTTCACCTGCCGCCGGCACACAACCATCCCCCCACCCAGCGGTGCCGTGTGAAAACAGCCTAAGATTAAAAGAAAAATCTTATCGTATTCTGGCACTGGCAGGTGTTACTCTCAAGATTTTGCCTACATGTCTATAAAACCATTCTGCTAATAGTATATTGTGCAAACTAAGTCTTACTTGTGTCCTATATAATTTGACCTCAAAAGGAATTGACCACTCATCTCCGAAACCCCCCCCCCCCCTTTTTGGATCACTGTTGCATTGTAATTCCATATGGAGGTTATTTGTGCCACCAACTAGGCTTATTCACCCTTTGGAACAAATTTGTGCATGGTCCGTACCAGTTTCTGTTGACACCTTACTCTGGCAAACAGCTGCCACAGTCTGCCAAAATGGGTGCTTTAAGCAGGACGCTTCCACGCACGGCCCCCGCCATCCACGCGTCCAGCCACTCGTTTGAAGTTAGTACGTCGGGAGGCATGCTCCCGTGTCCCATGCACCGCCCACCCAGTCCCTGCACGGAGCACTGCCGAAAAATTCAGAGTGCCCTGTGCAGGCCAGGGGGGCCACTTCCTGTGCATGGGCGACCCTCTGCTGGCCCACTCACCAACCACAGACTCACTGCCTCCTCCTGCCACTGTCATTTTAAAAACACCCAATGTGTCTGATGCTTATTAGGAAGCAAGTGTGGTGAGGGAAAATGAAGACTCCTCCTAGGAAGTGGATGTTAAATTCAAGCTAGATTTAATTTTAAATCTGCTGTAATAAGACAGGGTAGAGTTTGAGTAAGAGTAGATTTTTTTTTGCTCATGAACACACAAGACTTTTAAATACCTCACTCATGAATCTAAGATGGTAGGTATTAGGACCTTTTAAAGGAGCCATAACTCCAAAATGTTTTTCTTAACCTCTCCTATGTAGTTAGGGTGAAAGGGGTACAGAAATATAAACCGTAACTGCTCGACCTCTAGACTGTGTAGGAAGGGGCAAGAAGGGAAGCTTCATTTGTTCCCTTTCTCAAATGGCCAGGGATGTGTTCTGACGTCAACCGCACCCCCCAGTAGGGCATACAGGTGGGATTCTTAAGCATGGTATTTACAGGTGGTACATGATACATTATTAATTCTTGAAATACAAGTCCTATGTTAAATGAGACACCTTACAACCCTAGCTGAGGTGGCAGTATCTTGATCAGGTCCGGGCTGGATTCTATACCAATTTCTTGCCCGGTCTGGTTCTACGTATAGCTAAAATCCTGCAAGAACAGACGTCGGCCATATCTGAGCCAGAAGCAAAACAAGCTCTCTTCTGGATTTTAATCTAATTCCCAACCATACCCAAGAAAATTCAGACACCCCAGAAATTTCAAGGGGTACAATGTCTGGTTCCAGTTCAGGCCCCTTTTATCTCTCTATTTGCATAGAAAACATTGTTTTTGAAGTCCAACTTACCATCTGAAATTGCTTTGAAATAAATGTCAGTCTTTCAAGATAGCACTTTCAGGTTTATTTTCCATGCTGTTTTAAGTTACTCATCTCTCTCTCTCTCTCTCTCTCTCTCTTCAATCATCACAATTTAGATTTCCTAGGAGATTGGGATTCGCTGTGTGAGGACTGACTTAGCTTATGCTAAAATATGCAATTGGTGCCTGATGATTTAAAGTATGTTATAGGTATTCTAAGAAACAGTGGAAATAAATGCCCTTCATAAATTCATAGTCCCACTTTTGCAGACATATATCCTCTGATCCTGGTGATTTTGTTACTGTTTGCTCTAGAACCTATTCCAGGGTCACGTTGGTCTACAACAGTTTTTCTGATTCATCACCTAGAAAGAACAGTTCTGGCATGGGTATCTCCCCAACATCTTCTGCCATGAAGACCAAAGCAAAGAATTCACTCAGTTTCTCTGCAATGGCCTTATCCTCCCTGAGTTCCCCTTTTATCTCCATGTCATTGAATAGCCAACTGACTCTCGCAGGCCTCTTGCTTCTGATGTACTTTTTAAAAGTTTTTGTTTTTTTATTAGTTCTTGCCTCTTCAGAGAGTCTCTCTTCAGATACTCTCTTGGCCTGCCTTATTAACATTTTGTATCTAGTTTGCCAGCGCTTATGCACTTTCCTATTTTCCTCATTAGAACTAGCTTTCCATTTTTAAAAGGACAGCTTTTCGGCTCACCATTTAGCTATGCACTCAGGTTTGGTCCCCTTGCTACCATTTTAAAACTTCAACACCACTTGAAGACATTTAATCCTCACCACTGTTTCTTTTAATTTCCTTCTAACTAGTCTCCTCATTTTAAAGTTAAATGTTACTGCGATAGCTTTATGTACCATTATCCCTCCAGTAATTATGTCAAATTTGATTATATTATGCTCACTATTGCCAAGCAGCTCCACCACCATTACCCCTTGCACCAGGCCCTTTGCTCCACTTAGAACTAGATCCAAAGTATCTCCTTCTCTTGTTATTTCCAGGACCGGCTGCTCCAAGAAGCAGTCATTTATGGTATCTAGAAATTTTACCTCCATATCACAGATGGAGGAGAATTTCACCCTGTCAGTCTTAGGATAGTTGAAATCACTAGGGCTGCAACCCAATTAGAAATTTTAGTTGATTTATTGGTTAAACCTTTTTGTCAATTGACCGATTAAGTAAGCAATTCAAATTTGCATAAATTTACATGAATATACATCCATTTGCATAGATTCTCCTAATTTGCATGCATTTGGGTAAACTTGCCTTCTGCCGGAACGCTTCCCCTTGAGCTACAGACTCAGAACTATAGACTGTCAGAAGGTCCTGACAGCTAACCAATTAATTGGGGGTACAAATTTTAGTTGGTTTCAGACAGATTAATCGATTAATCGGTTCGATTAAGCAATTGATGGTTGCAGTCCTAGAAATCGCCCATTATTACTATGTTACTGACTTTAGTAGCCTGTCTAATCTCAGCTAGCATTTCATAGTCAGTCTCACCATCCAGGTCAGGGGGGCGATCGTATCGCCCCACTGCTATACACTTCCCCATTACACGCGGAATTTCTCTCCATAGAGATTCCAAAGTACAGTTCCCTTCCTGTAAAATTTTAATCCTACTTGACTCAGTGCTGTCTTTGAAACAGAGCCACCCCACGACCAGCTCAATCTACTCTGTCCTTTTGATATATTTTGTAACCCAGTATTATTACAGTATCCCATTGGTTATTTTCATTCCACCAGGTCACAGAGATGCCTATTTATGTCTAGAACTTCATTTAGTGCCATGCACTCGATTTCTCACATCTTACTTTTTAGACTTCTATCATTTGCATATATTTATTTTATTTATTTATATATAGACACTTAAATGTATTATTCTTATTTTTATTCTTAGTCTGCTCATTATAAGTAATTGTTTCAGGTATTTTGGAATCATTTATACTTGTCTGTTCTGCACTGATTTCCACCTGGGCTCCCTCAGCTTCTTTCCTATCCTTTACATTAGGATACTCTAACTTCCCTGAATTAACAGCATCCTTTGGTGACACCTCTGTCTGAACCACGCGCTCTTCAATGCCTCTCATCTTTTCCCCTGGAATCTAGTTTAAAAGGTGCTTTAACTCCTTTTTAGTTTTTAGCACCAGCAGCCAGGTTCCATTCTGGTTAAGGTGGAGCCCATCCTGTCAGTGTTAGGCTTCCCCTTCCCCCAAATGTTCCCCAGTTCCTAACGAATCTAAAGCCCTCCTCCCTGCACCATTGTCTCCTCCATGCATTGAGACTCTGGAGCTCAGCCTGCCTCTGTGGTCCTGGATGTGGAACCGAGAGCATTTCTGAGAATGCTAGCCTGGAGGTTCTGGACTTCAGTCTCCTACCTAGAAGCCTCAATTTAGCCTCCATAACCTCCCTTCTACATCTTCGTATGCTATTGTTACCCACATGTACTACGACAGCCGGCTTGTCCCCAGCCCCCTCTAGATTTCTGTCTAGGTGGCGCGTGAGATCAACAACCTTCACACCAGGCAGGCAGTTTACCATGTGGTCCTCACAGCCACCAGCAACCCAGTTACCTACATTCCTAATAATTGAATCACCAGATTCCGCAGCCATCCTATTCCCACACCTGTGGACGCACACCCCATGCGGATGTATCCTTGGTGCAAGAGGATAACACATCTCCTTGAAGGCAGTTCCCAGCTCCTGTTCATGGTCATCCAATTCTGCTGCCCCATCTGCAAAGGGGGTCAGGCCATGGTTTCACATCCTTAGTTCTTAGAAGCACTAGTCTCTCATATGGGCCTTCGCTTCTGTTACTCAGCGAACGGGAATATGCGTAGTACAGAACAAGAATTACAGGAGCATAATTAAACAGTAAGGCAGGATTGGGGTGTAGTTATTTTGATGTGATTGCTCTCTCGGGCTTTATGATGCATGGCACACAGCTTAAGTGGCTCGGTTCTGATGCAGTGTAATTATGTCATAATCACAGTGACCCCCCTTTGCCCATGTGCTGCAGAGCTAATGTTCCCAGAGGTTTTTTGTAAGTGAGAGAATACATTTTATTAGAGGAAGATGGTGCTGCAGTTTTAAAATTGTAAACAGCCTCGGCACATTGCTCTGGCTGGCAGAGGAATATTTCCCTCTGGGATATCAAGAATGTAGTTTTCCACTCAAGTGCTGAAGCCTTTACTTGTCTGTTATCGGGTAACGTTCAGGGGACTAAATGTTCCCTCATTGTTTGTAACCCTAACAGCCTTCAAAACTGGAGAGCTGGTTTTTGGTCTGTTTTTTAAATAATAATAAAAAGAACCTACAAATATATATATTTGCTCTCTCTTTTATATATATATATATATATATATATATATATATATATATATATATATATATATATATATATATATATATATATATAAAATATAAAAATCAAGTACAAACTATCAAAGTCGAACATTAAAGTACATTGGATAAACAAACAATATACATTAGATAAAGAATTTTTTCCAGTAAGAGAATTTTTCTAGTAAAAGAACACTTTTTCAATACCCTTTTCTGAAGCTTGGATTTTATGTTCCCCTTTTTCCTTTTTCTTGTAGTTCTTTATATATTTTACTGAACAGACATTTACAACACCATGTTGAAGCTTTAGTAGTTCAAGCCCTGAAGAAGGTTTTCAAAACACGTTGGCAAGCTATACATAGCATAAACAATTTTCAACATGGCTCTACTTGATGTTTGATGGACATTTATTGGTGACTGATACTTTATATTTCAGTGTTTGTGTTTGATACTATTTGCTTGATTTTGATCTTATCTAGATTAATTTTTCATTATTACTAATAAATTGTAACAAATGTTTATACCAGACGGATATATTCATAGTAGTATTGTCACATGGTGTTGTTTTGTCTGTAGTGTTTGTTTTTAAAGCCATTTATTAGAAAGTGAACTGATTATATGCTTTGATTGGATGTTGATAGTTTTTGATGGCAATACAGTTTAACCCTAGGAAGTTGGACATGCCCACAGTACTAATCCAGTGTTGCGGTCAAAAATTTCACACTGTCAAGATTTTGTGGGGGGAGGACAGGAATAGGAATAAAACAAAAGGCAGCAGGTGTCAGTAATACCCCATGATAGCCACAATGTTAACACTCGCCAACTACACAGGAATAGCAGCTGAGTTTTCCACTGGGGTGCCAAGTGTTTACCAAGCAATTAGTGATTCAATCTAATTATCTTTGTATTGCTCTGAGATGACTCCATGAAGTCTGATATCTACCTTTAGATAGCAACCTTACTGCAAAAAGGTCAATTTAATGTTAATGTTGACTATTACTGACAAAAGGATCACTTAGCAAATAAATGGAGGGGTCATTAGCACACTTGACTCCATGAAGTCTCCTGATCTGCCTTTAGATAACAACCTTATTGCAAACAGGTTACCTTACTGACCAAAAGAGTCACTTAGCAAGTAAATGGAGGGGTCCAAATGACCCCCATATGGCTGAATTGGTAAGTATTTTTCAAAACGAACTCTGCAAACAGCTATGATGAAAAAAAGTGTTAAAGGTTTACAACAGTAAAGTTATAATTGCAAAAAAATACAACTCAATGTATGTTTGTAAAGTGGTGATTTAGCATCTGTAGTGATATTTTTGTACACACGAAAATGTCATTAACGAAAATAGACACAATGCGGTATTTCTTTGTATTTCCATTTGTTGTGAGAAAAGAAGGAAATAACAGATTCTGCTTTAAGCGTTTAAAGAAAAAATAAATATTTATTTATTTTTAACAGTATTTGGGGGGGTCTATATTACCCCCAGCACCCCATGGTGCATAGTACTTTCAGTTTCCCATACACTTCAATTGGGATCAAACTGACCCCCAGCAGCGTCGGAATAAAAACCTTAAATAAAATAAATTATAAGAGGTGGGGACATCAAACACCACAGGGCAATTGAGCCCATTATGGTTGACAAAGTCATGGAGCATGGACTGGTAGAAGTTTGTAAAAAAGTTTTATTAACTCTTTGGAATCCCTCTCGATTAAGTTAGACCCCACCTATTGGCCTTGGGTTAAAGAAATAAGGAGAGAAATCTTTCAGCTGTGCATCACAGATAAAGAGCAACCAATATGTTAATAGGTTAAATTACTCCAACCAAACCCCACCATCACCTTCATGCCATGTCTGCTTGTCAATAACCTCCACTGCTATAACCTAAATCAACAACAAACAGTACTGGCAGAACTTAAAAGTGGGAATATTCTGAGAACAAAAGGACCTACACAATTGCTTATAAAAACGCACTCAGCATATTATAAAATATAGTTGGTACGGTAGTGACGGGCATAGCATAAGAAATAAATGGGATAGACTAGTGCAGGAGTGGAAAAAGTTCCCAAGCCCAAGAGCCGCATACCCACATTTTCGTATTATTGAGAGCCACAAGACATCTTGTATCAATCTCCGCTTTCCCTGATCTCGGAAACAGGCAGTGTGGCTTCCCCCAGCTCACCCTATCCCCCCATCAGAGCTCTGGCTCTCCAGGTGGTCTGACTGGTTCAGGCAGCAGTAATAGCAGCACAGGGAATACTTCCCCTGCTCACAGGACCCCCCAGGAGGGCCTACAGCAGCAGAAATGGTGGCTCAGCTTCTCTTGCAGCTGACGGAGCTGTATGGATACGTCCCTAGGCAGACACCTCAGGCAAGAGGCATAATGCAGATGCCCAAGAACCGCCTGTGGCTCCCAAGCCACCATTTCCCCACTTTTGGACTAGTATGAACACACAGGTTACTTGGATGTAAATCACTTTTATAGTCATGTCCAAGTAAACGTCACAGAGTTAAGTCAGTCTTCTTAAAATGTTTAACTCCATAATTTATGTGGCCCAAAGCTGCAGGGTGTTGAGTTTTCTCTCGTCCTGCTGATTGTAGTGGGAGTTAGCGCTGTGCACCTCCACAGGATGAGGCCCTGAGCTTTCATGCTATATTAAGGAGCAGAAGGAGCGCCCTCTGTTCGATGTTGCTGTGTGCGAGGCTTAGAGGGAGAGCTGCCCTGTCACACTCACCTGCACTCCTCCCTACCTCCAGGTACTTATTCAGGGGCGCAACCCTGGGGGCTCTAGCCCTTGGGCGCCAGCTAAAGAGTGTCAGCCGTTGGTCGGGCTGTGTGTCAGCCTTTGTGGCTGTGGCCAGGTACTCTGTCGGTGGAAAGAGGGGAGAGGCGGCCGATATACAAACAGGATCTTTGTCTGAAGGATTAGACTGAAAGAAGTTGACTGGAGTGCAGGGACTTTGTCGCCTATGGTCGGGGCTTGGAGTCAAGCAGCATCACAGTCAGCACTGCAAGGGGCGACGTTACATTTCTTCAGGAGCCAAGCCTTATTGTAACTAGTTTTGTAAAGAGCAAGAAGTATTGCTATACCCAACTTACTAAAAGGAAGGGGTTTGCTGATTAGGAGCTAAGTTTTGTTAGCTATTCCTGTCAAAAGAGAGACAATTGCATATTTTTATTTTTCTGAACCAAGTGGATCACTGAGTTTGTCTCCTGCCCATTTTAGCTGTTTGATAAGCCCTTGGTATAGGGCGTTGTCTGGATAATACCTTTGGCTAATTAATCCTATTTATATTTCTTGTTATAACCAAGAAATCTTGGCTGTGTAGGTTAGGGGCATTAAAGCTTTCAAATGACTAGGAAACGAAGACGCCAGGGTGCTGTTGCTCTGGCTGACCTCTCCCAGTCTAAGCAACTAAAGTTGGACAGGTTTATTGCCCCACAGTCCGGGGAGATAAGCGGAGGGGACGGTTCATCAGCTTCTTTAGCTGGACCCTCAACCCCGCAGGAAACAGTGCCCCCATCCAATAAAAGGAAAATTAGGCATGCAAAGCACCAGATTGCCCCATTTAGTCCACGGAACAGATACCTTTAAGCGGGGATGAGCTTTCAAGTGGGGAACAATCTCATTTTGAAGATGGAACTGACCTTGCTCCTTTCGAGCTTCTAGGAACACAATGTTTTTTAACTGGGGATCTTATCAGAAGCTGATTGCTCAACTAGACAATATAACCACTCTATTAAAATCTCAAAAAGGCCAATTGGACACTCTTGCTGACCTGATTTCTGCCTACAAGCCACGCAATTCGGACAATGTAGGGCATAGACCAGCTTTATCTCCCTCGCCCAATGTTCCAGTTGATAAAAAGTATACTCAACAGCCCACGGGTGATAATAGGACCCCACATAATAACACTTTGGGAAATTCTTCTTTGCCCTCTACGAACCAAGATCAGGTAAAGCAAAGCAATTTCACACAAAATGGGAAATTAAGGTTAAATGAGAAAGCCATCTCTTTTAGAATCTTACTTTTATGGTATGTTTCTCCAGTGGAGGTCTAAATGGGACATTCAACGCCATCTTACGGATATCACTCGGTACCCAGTAACTGTAGGGTAAATTAGTTCCTTTCAAATTTTATCATATTTTCCCAGACTTCAGCAGCTAGTTGTTTATTTTTACTCAGCCAGGATCCCTGCAAGACTCCTTTCGCAGATGGATTTGTTTTTATCTTGGGGTGTTCAGTTAGGTGAAGTTTTTTTCAGTTTTGTCCAGCAATCATTATTGTCCAATTATGCAGGCAGCCGGTTAAAGAGGGGGCAGGGCCCTTTATTCACCATGTCTGCTACCCAAGAAGGCCCAGGCTTAGCGACAGCGAATAGGATATTCCCAGAGCCAGAGAGCGATGTGCCAATTAATCCTAGACTTTTTAATTTAGCAATGGCTGTGGATCCTCCTCCTCTCCAACCAATGGAAGCTAATATGTTAGATGTAGCAATACCTCAATTATCTACCTCTCTTTTATTACCTGTTAAAGATGTTATTCTGCCTAAAGATTTAGTTAATCCAGGAACAAATTACGATCCAAACAACAAACTGTCAATGGAGAATGTGGCTGCTGTGTAAACCCTGGTCACTGCTAAGGATCTGGTATTGCCCACTGAGGCCTCTCGGTCTGAGGTTGCATGATCTCAGAAATGTCATTTTTCAATCTGTTCTTGGAATTCCTCCGGTTGGCAGACCCATCTGGGGAACAATGATTTTGTATTTTACATCAGCAAATTCCATATAACTTTAATTCAGGAGACTTGGGCCAAGGAAGCTCTGGAGCTGGAGCACTTTAGAGCTTTTTATGTTCCAGCCATATCCACCAAATCTAGGGGGTGCGCTAGTGGGGTCTGGGGTGCCTGATCTCCAAATATTTGGAGGTCAATATAGTCTCAGAAATTAACAGCCCCCCTTTCACTCTTGGGGTGGTAATAAGATTTAGCACCCATTTGATTATCGTATTAACTGCATATATTCCCCCCTGTAATGCAGGTTCATTCAATCCCAATATTTGGATCAAGATAGAAAATTTGATTAAGGATCTATTGCTTAAGCATCCTAAAGCCCTTTGTATTTTAATGGGGGATTTCAACGCAAGAACTAGGTTCAGACGATTAATCCCTTGCCTTGCACTGCGAAGTTTCCCCCTTTCCCCCCCCCAGAAAACTTAAACCCCAGGACTTCCAAAGACAAAAAGATAAACTCCTCTGGACTCAGATTTGCTAATCTGCATGCAGAACTTAATTTATATGTCATCAATGGTTCTGGATTTGGTGACAGCTTGGGAGAATGTACTTTTGTAGGATCACAAGGCTCCAGCGTAGTAAACTATGCCATTACATCACCGAACGCTCTGACATTTGTCAGAGATTTTGCTGTTGGTTCATGCCTGGTGTCCGATCACCTGCCACTAATTTTGTTGCTTGATTTTCCCACGACAAACCAGTCTCTCTCCTTGGTGACTATCAAAAACCTGGTTTCCTTGAACCGGCATTGTCCAGTTAAATGGAACCAGAAACTAGCTTCTTCACTGATTTTCTTCTAAAAGGAACAGTGTGTACTAACATTAAGGAGGAAATTGCTCAGAGGAATGCTGATCATACGATATTGGATGCTTACAATTATTTTAGTTCTCTTATATATCAGCATATTAATGACCTTGCAAACTCTGGGACCAAAACTGGGTTAACTAAGAGAAAAAACCAGCCCTGGTTCGATCAGGAACGTAAAGCAGCCCGGGAGAAAATATTAGAAGTTTATCGTGAGTACCGTTTGGGATTTGTGACAGAGCTGCCTTCCCGATACCATATACTCAAAAAGGAGTATAAGGAATTGATTAGATCCAAGAAACGTCTCTGCATGGAAAAAAGGTGGGCAGCCCTTCTGGAGGCCAGTGAATCCAAGGATGCTAAAAGATTTTGGCATTTAATCAATGGTTCCATACAGAAAGTGAGGTGTCCCTGGTCCCTCCCGATTCTCCCCCTCCCCCCCCAAATACTTGGGAAGAATTTTTTAATACAATGCATTTGGAATCTGAGGCGTCTGATCACTCTTCTCTCACAGTAATTAATATTGAGGAATTAACACCTTGGCCTCCAGTTACCGAGTTAGAGGTGGTTTCCCTCATAGGGACCTTTAAAAATAACAAAGCACCTGGCCCAGATCTGATACAGATAGAATTTATAAAAGCTCACATGGACTGGTGGGTCCCAGTATTAACAGCTCTTTTCTCAGCCATAAACAGCTATGGGGTAATACCAACGGGATGGAGAAAAGCCATAGTAATTCCTATTTATAAAAAGGGCTCGCATTTGAACCCAGCGAATTATAGGCAAATTTGCATTTCAAGTGTTCTCAGCAAGCTTTATGCTAAATCACTACTTAATAGGTTAATGCTATGGCTGGACCAAAATAATATACTTTGACCAGGACAGGCCGGCTTCCAGAAGGGAAGATCTACAGTTGAACAATGCTTGATATTGTTCCACCTGATTGAAAAGTATAAGGCATTAAATGGGAAATTCTTTGTAGCTTTCCTGGATTTAAAGACAAAATATTACACAGTGAATAGGTCCACTTTGTGGGCCAAAATGGCAAGTCTGTCCATGAATAAGACACTACTCCTGCTCATCCAGAGACTATATTCAAACTCCTCTCTGATGATTAAAATAGATAATGAGGGGCACACCACAAGCACCATCGATGTGACCCAAGGAGTTAGACAGGGCTGTGTCTTGGCACCAGTCTTATTTAATTTATTTATAAATGACATCATTCCTATTTTGGCCCAATCAAAATTTCCCCCCAAACTGGCCTCTAGAGTGGTGGGTGCCTTATGTGCCAATGATCTTGCGATGGTCTCCCAAACCCGAATAGGTTTAGCCAGGCAGTTGGAGGCTTTCGCCAGCTACTGCAATAAGAATAATTTGGTTATTAATTATGAAAAATCAAAAGTTGTGGTTTTTTCAAATCACTATAAGAGTTATAATTGGTCGGCAGAGGGTCAAAAACAAGAACAGTTAGGTCTGAGGTTATGTTAAGGATTAATGACTTAGGCCCTTTTTACACAGATGCTTGAACACCCATAAAATGGGTGTTACATTTTATTATACATGTTGCAGGGCACCACTGCAGCCAATCACCATGGGCCCTGTGCGCACATGATGCCTCCACCCAGTTCCTCTGGGTGGAGATGGGTGGGAGCGTCTGTATAAACGCCACTTTCGGTGGGTGTTGGTGAGTGTTTGCTCCTGGTCAACACCCATCTCCACCCACGGAGCAACCAGCCGTCCGTTGCTCCGTGGGTGGGTGTGGGTGGAGATGGGTGTTGGCCGGGAGCAAACACTCACTAACACCCACCAAAAGTGGCATTTACACAGATGCCCCCCCACCCATCTCCACCCAGGGAAATGCTCCCCACCCACCAGCCAACACCCATCTCCACCCAGAGGAACTGGGTGGAGGCATCGTGTGCACAGGGCCCATGGTGATTGGCTGCAGTGGTGCCCTGCAACATGTATAATAAAATGTAACACCCATTTTATGGGTGTTAGAGCATCTGTGTAAAAAGGGCTAGACATAGACAGGAGGACATAGCTAAGGCAAGGTCCTCCTCACATATGACTGGGTACCTGTTGTGGGTTCCAGAACAGGGGGAAATGGCGAATTATCTGTCATCATTGCTCACATTTAGGGAGAAGCTCTTATTTTTTTTGTGCGTGTATTAATGCTTTACCTTCCAAGGTGCATGAGGGATGTTTTAGAGGCAAATCTTATGGCAACCGTTTGTGTCCTTATGATCACATAGTTACGGAGTCTACACAACATATTCTTTTTGGTTGCCAACTTTATGACTCCTTGCGTAGAGAATTCCTTGCTTTTTTTATGGATACTCTGCCCAGTAGAATGGATTTTTATTTACTGGAAATTGCCTTGAATGATACTTCTCCCCAAATAACCCAAGCTGTTTCAAAATTCTTGATGCTAGCCTTTAACCGAAGGCTTCTATTTTTGAATTCTAAGCTCCCTATGAATTCATAAGAACAGCATGACGAGCATTAGGATCATGGCATTTGTGTTTTTGCATTCTTGCAGAGCATGGAAGATCTTATCTTATTTTACTTATTTTATTTACGTTGTCATATATGCTTTGCCTTGTTGGTATTTCCTTATTTCCCTTGTATCCTTTGCCTTGTTGGTATTTCCTTATCTGCTATGTATGTATGTTCTTGTTGTACCGACAATGGTCTAAGGTCACATCAAATAAACAGTTATTATTATGACTATATTAATTTCAGAATCTTGTGTAGCAGATATTCCACAGACCCTTCTTTTGCAGTAGATGTCATACATATCTCTCTCTCCTTATTAGATCAAGCACATATCCAGTCTACTGGATATTCTGTACCTTTGGTTGCAGAAAGGCCTGCATTTGGGGGATCGTGGGTGGGACACAAAACCAAGAGAGGGGAAAGCAAATGTGGGGAATTCTGATAGTGAAAGAATGTTTTAACAGAAGGTTGCTGAAACTCCAAAAGAAATCCAAACGGGAGAGAGTTTGGATTGCTGTTTTATGTGGTATTTTGCAAGTAACTTTTAGCTTTAGAAATTTAGACAAGCTGATGCATTAGAATTCATGGGACCTGTGAAAACAGTGGGTAAAATTCTAACCCCATTGAAGTCCATAACTAAACTCCCATTTACTGATTAGAATTTCACTTGTTGCTTGAGAATATGTAGCATATGATGGAAAGATTAAGAATTCTGAGAGTAATTAAAATGATGAGGGCACACTTGAAGTACTTTGTCTTGAAAACATGCTCCAATATGCGATACAAGTCTTGCATGAAATCAGGAAAGTACATGAAGTAAGCTTAAAACGCTGTAGATGTTGGAGGGAAGAAAGTCAAATGGTAACATTTTGAGCTATGCAAGCTACTAGCTACATACTAAATCAATTTTATTGTTCCATTGCATTAGCCTGTGTATAATAGATTCTGTGGCTTTGGCTCATACTTTCAGATTAGAATAGCTATTGTGTGTATTAAATTGTCTAGAATAAACAGTTATTCTTTTAAAATTCCCTTTGCAGTGGTTGATGAATAAATCTGTATTTTCTTCAGAATCTTATCATTAAACATTGCTTAAGATAATCTACATGTTGTCCATCGATTAAAAGTGTCACACAGCAGATGCTGTTAATGGGCTGCCTTGCTCATGGAATTAATTTAATACCCAGAAACTCATTTAAAGTCCATTACTTGGGCAGTGTAATTGGAAAAGGACACAGTTAGTTCTTTGGAAACTGCAAATCTTTTTGCTTTGTCAGAATCAGGTCAGTGTGACCAGATTCGTTGGCTTGAACCTTTTAATGAAATAATGAGCCTCATTCTTCTCTTGTGGGCATGGCTAGTACACCAGCACAAGAACTGTCACGCATTTATCCATTTTAACAGAGATCAGAATTGGGCCCAATATTCCTTAAACTGTTTAATTGGAAAATTCAAGGAACTTTCAAGAATGTCTTATTTTGTCTGGAGAAGGGAAGGGTACTGTTTGCACAATCTGAATATAATTTCAGTATAAATAACTAGAGACATGATGATGTAGCTTACTCTTTAATGTATGCAGTGCCAGACTGCAGATCTTTTTTGTCAACGGGGAAAGAATTTGGTGCCCCCTGCCTTGTCCCTAGCGGACACTTGCAAACATCACAAAATTACCCGAGGCATTGGCAGACCTTAGTATTAGTATGGTATTATCTGTTTGAGAGAGATTCATGAGTTAGGTCAGTAAGAGTTATAGAAAAGCATTGGCTCTTAGTAAAAACAAACATGACTATGCCATGGTGGCAACCTGGCCCGCTCCAGGTAAGGACACTGCTGCGGACATATTCCAGACCATGTCAGACCCCGGAACAAACCTTTACGTGGCCAGGGTGGCGGGAGGTGTATGAACGAACGTGCAGCCAGTCAGCCCCGCTCTGCACCCTGTCCCCTGCCATGACAGACCCAATCCAGGAACAGATGTTCTTACATGCTATGGCCCACTTTAACCCAATCAGGTGGGTTGGGACTCCAGGCTGTGACCTCAGCCATTTGCCAAGGTGAGAACCTGGACTAGCCGCCAGCATGCCCGGGGTCAGTCAGTGCCAACATCTGGCAGCCCAACAACACATGTAACAGTGGCCTGTGGGTCACAGTGGGACACAGCATGTTACTGCCACATTTATTTTTATCCTCTGAAACTTTTAGTTGTCTGGACAAAACTAATCTATGGATGAGCATTGCCAAGATAGTTGAGGGATGGCAACAGACCAAACATGCGAATTCAATGATCTACACTAATCCCAAACAACCTAATTCTGTCTCCTTTCAAAATGGACTTGATGTCACAGAATGCTGAGAGAACTAAGGGAAGGGAAAGCAAATCCTGAAATAGGTATCCTTGTAGATCACATACAAATTATTTCAGTTGTGAAGTATCTGGATATCATGGTGAGAGGTCCAATATAAAAACCTAGATTCATAGTTTTTCTGGGCAGGCTTGGAAAGCTAAGATGTGCAGAGCTCTGTTCCAGACTCTGTCCATTGCTTTTAATACCTTGTTTGCCTTTAGCACTAAATTCACTTGCTTTCTTTTGATAAATAGTCACTCATGCATGGATAGTACATTGCTGTAATAGATCCAGTTTCCTGTTAACAGGTGCTGTAAAAGCTCTGGGTTAAACTTTAAATCAAAATTGCTGTGCAATTCTTATACCTGATATAATGTATTCTTGTGAGCGTGCCAATACTTGGACATTTATTTGCACAGTGGTTTATGAGTGCTTGGTACTCCCACCTTAGAGATTTTACCAACTGCTGTTTCCAAGAACAACTACAGTGACTGCTACTTCAAGAATTAACAACTTTAGTTATAATACTTCCTCTGACATTGGGTACTTTCAGACATGACGCTAACCACCCTTTAACCACCCTTGGTGGTTCTTTATGCATGTTGCAGGGCTGTATTGGTGCCCTATGCAGCCCTGCAATATGCATAAATAACCACCAAGGGTGGTTAGTGTCATGTCTGAAAGTACCCATTGTTGGCAACACCCATAGACAGTCTTCTAAGTGTAGGAAGTGCCATGGAGCCATTTAATTCTGTTTAATTTACACAAACACACCCTGGAACATAGTGGGGGATCAAATGGTGTGTGTTTGGGGAAAATGCAACATTCTTCTAAAATAGAATTGAGGTTTTTTAAAAATAATAACAACTACTAATAATTCTACAGTACTACTTTAAGAAAACATTCTAAGTGAATAAATTAAATTTGAGTGCATTACACATCTTATAAGATCCTTTTTCTATGCAAGATCAAAAGCAAGAGCAAAGTAAATTGCCTGCTTGTCATCTTAGCATTATTGCTTTGACTGGTTCAGATTGGCTTCTTATGGTAACTAACCATAAGAATGTGATGTGGAAGGAAGACGCTGCTGCATTCATAGACTTCCATTCGTACACAGCAGGGGTGCGGAAGCCCGGGGCCAAACACAGCCTGCAGCTAGCTTTTGTGTTGCCCCTTTTCGGTTCCTGCCTTTGGTCCCTGGATCCAGTTCCTTCCCCCAAACACTGAAAGCTGAGCTCGGGGTAAGGGGGCAGAGATGATTGCATGTACAAGGACAGGGGACAGGTCCATGACCTAGACCCTTCTCTTCCTGAGTGCAGCCCTAAAACACCCCTGCCTCCAACTTCTGTTTGACCTTCAGAGCTTGTACTAATTTTCAAAGTGGCTCCTGGGAGGGGAAAATGTTCCCCAACCATGATTATACAGCAACAGCCTGTTCCTCTCTCGTTCAGTAGGTGACATGCATTACTTTTACGCTGGAAATTGGCACTTCCAGTTGCTCTATAATTTCAAAGGCACATTTGAAAATCTTGGCCAAAAATATTCATATAAAGTATGTAAATACCTACATTGATATTTAAGCTCCTGAGTGGCCCAGTCTTCAGAAGTTACATGGATTTTGAATCCTAAACTTAAGCACAGACGTTCAAAAGTGTGGGCCTTCATGTTTTTTTGTGCCAGTTCATACCTTGTGTTGCCCTGTGTGTTCACACTCTACTTTTTAGTGGTTTCAAAATGATGTTTTTAGTACTTGTAACAACACTATGCAAGCAGTATGTTAAATAGGCTTGTCTCTGTAAATCACACGGTTACCTAAATAGGTAGACAAAGTTTGTGCTTCACACAGCATCAAAATTGCACTGATCTTGAGCAGTAAAAAGCCACCATTTTCTCTGTTCTTCCCAGTGTTCCTACATAAGCCTTGTAGAAATACCAAATTCAAGCTGTAACTCTACAAGACATGGTCTGTACTTTCTTTTTCATCTGTGTGGTCTGTCTGGAAAAAGAACTGTTGAAACACCTCTTCTAGTTTCTTCAGTGATGGAAGAAAAAGCAATTTATTTATTTATTCATAATCGCAGACTGAATTGCGTAGCTGGCCTGTGCTGAATCCCGTCCTGGCCTCTGCTATGACTGCCTGATGATAAGCTACGAGTACAAAACAGCAGTATATTTGCGTTTCCCAAGGATTTCCTTAATCCCAAAGAAGTCCTCAGATTTGTTCCAGCCGGCTATGTGTTAAATCGACCCTGCGATTGCTCTAACTACTAGTGCTGGTCCAGGGCTAGAATATGGGAGCATAAATGTGGTGTAAGGTCACCTTTGTATTTCTCCTCTTGACTATTAATTTTACTAGTACTACTACTACTTATCATTTTTATAGTGCTACTAGACGTACGAAGCACTTTACAGTCACAGATTTCCAGCGACAAGTCCCTGGCCAGTGGTTTTAAAACGTTTAACTCCATACCTTACATGGCCCAAATTTTACACACATTCCCATTTTACAGATGGGGGACTGAGACTGAGAGGTGTTGACTTGCCCAAGGCCACCCAGTAAGTTCATGGGCTAGGGTGAGATTAAAATGCCCTGGTTCCCCAGGTCCAAGTCTAGCACCTTATCCACTACACCACACTGGCTCTAACAATTTTGCCAAGCACGTCTCCTTTGAACTTAGGCCGCTTTTAGATGAGTGGATCGCAGTTGTGCCACCCGCTAGTGCAATTTTTCAAAATCCCGCAAGACGGGATTAGACGTGACAAGAGATGCGATCATGCGCATTCAAGGCGGTCACGCATTGTTTACCGACCGCGAACTAAATACCTCACACATCAAGGTGTTTAGTTTGCTGTCGGTAAATGCTTGTGATCACATCCCTCGTCACGTCTAATCCCTCTTCGCGGAATTTTGAAAAATCACACGAACGGATCGTGTGACTGCGACCCACTAGTTTAAAAGCAGTCTTAGACTGAGGCCTTCTTTGAACTTTGACTGGGGTCTGCTCTTTCCAAGTACGACTACATGGATGTAAACAACCCTGCAAGAGTGTTCCCCATTCTAATCATTTAGATCCTGTTGATGATTAATTATTTGTATTGCAGTAGTGTGCAAGGTCCCAATTCGGGATCAAGGCACCATGGATGCTCTATAGATATCTAGCAAAAAATGTTCTCTGTTCCAAAGAGCTTAAAATATTCTACAAACCATACTAAGTTCACAATCCCACCCCATATCCAGAACAGTTGGGTAAGTGTTCATTGCCCAAAGTAGTCAGTAGCCATGTACATCCTTGTGTCCAATAAAACTGCCCCTTCTCAATTTGTCACTGACCTTGAAGTTCAAATGCTGAAAGTCCCATCTATTGAGCACCTGAATAAAAGGTATCCTGTTTTAACTTTCCATAGGCATCTAAATGCTGCAACTTGGGAAGCAATTACTGAACCTGTGACAAGTTTACGGTTGTGATGTATGGAATTAGTCTGATTCTCAAAGTGCTCTGTCATTTTGGCTAAGTCTCACTGAAGGGAAAGGGACTAGCATTGACAGAGTGCACCGAGGGTTGGACTGTTAGTGTTATAGCTGGGTGAAACTCAAGACTAACATTGGCAACCAGATTGCCTCTCACTGAACCACTTCATTGCTTTTATATCCTCTTTCTTATTACCACTCCCAACTATAAGGGAAATACAACACTGGGGGGCAGAGGTGAATCAAGTACTCACAAAAACGGATATACTGGATGAGTTTCCTATACCCGAATTGACCCGACATCATCAGGTACCATTGCAACCTGATCTGGGCACCCAGTGTCCTGGAAAATTGACTTCCAGTCCTTATTTTATTTTTTTTCTGCCCCGATTTTTCAATTTTACATCCCAATCCGTAATCGGAAACTTGGTACTGGAAGCAACTGATTTTTAATGTTTCTGGGTACCCAATCACTCAGTGCCTGGGTAGTCCCTTGAGTACTTGAAAATGCACTGGGTATTACCAGTGGGGACTAATTTAAGTACCCATTTCAGCTCTACTGGGGGGGTCTGTGGTCGCTGATAGCCCTTTTCATCTTTCCAAAGCTGTAGGATTTAGTGAAAGACAGTAAGATGCTACTGAGAGCACCACCAATTTCCAGCTGGAAAGAGAGATTATTTCTCCTACTAAGGAAAAGCCCTGATATTGGTCCCAAGGCTTACATTTCCCTTCAGATTATGATTGCAACTTTTAAAATAAAAGACCAGGGAAAACTGAGGCTAGAAATGATTTTTTCTTTCTATGGAATTGTAAACTAGTTGGGGGGAGGCATGGAGGAAACGGAATAAGCTACAGAAGAACTTAAATTCTAGAGCAGATCTGCTTTATCTGAAGAAGTGAAAATACTTGGAAAACAAAATCCTCGTGTTGGAAAACTGACTCTCTTCCTTTATTACTTAGCACAAATTAGGACATTTTGCAAAGGCAAATGCTAACACCAGTTGCATGCAACCAGTACTCCCGCAGGGAGAAACATAATCAGTGGGACAACACAAGAATCCATCTGGGACCTACATTCACAAACTTTCATTAATGAAAGGGAGTGAATAAGTGAGGTGGCCACATTAGCAGAATAGACAAAAACGTTTAAGATAGTTCTGTCCAAAGCAGGCTAAGCTACAGAAGGATCTCTCGAAACTGGGTAACAAGGCAATACGATGGCAAATTTAAGTTCAATATTGATAAGTGCAGCATAATGCACATTGAAAAAAATATCTATAAATGACACTGTTATTATCTAAACTAGATGTTACCACTCAAGAAATAGGTTTTTGAGTCATTGAGGATGGTTCACTGAAAACATCTGCTCGCACATGCAGCATTCGGAAAGGTACACGATATTAGGAACAGGTTAAGAAATAATATGAAAAATATGCCACTATATATAAATCTTTGATGTGCCCATACTTTGGATACTGTGGGGTTTTTCCTGGTTGCAGCATCTTAATTACAAGAAAAGATAACAAGGGGGACAGCAAAAATGATCAGTGATACAAAACTGCTTCCATAGGCAGAGATACAAAAGATTAGCAGCATGATCCTCAAGCTGTTTAGTGCTGGAGCTAGCCCATAGCTCAGAGACTTCCAAAACAGTGGGTCTAAAGACCCCAGGTAGGGTCATGCCATCTGCATAGAGAGTCACAATTTCAATTGATATTTGACTTTGCTTGTCTTTGTTGCCTTCTTGGGCTGTGAGATTACCTGGCTGTTGGTGCTAAGGGCTAGTGCAGTTGAGATCATGAGTGATGAAGAGAAAGCAAATAGTGGATTGAGATAATAAGTGAACATGGAATAAAAGAACAAGGGCACCTGATGAAACTTAATGGACTCTGGGTTTAAAACAAACAGAAGGAAGTGCTTTTTCATACAACAAACGCACTATTCACTTCATGGAATATTAGTACCTCTTAAAATAGTCAGGGGATAAACTCAAGTTCAGGGTAGCCCTAAATCTTTGCCAGAAGATGAGTGAGAACAAAAGGACTCTGAGTGATCACTTCTTACCCTAGAGATTCTTAATTACCCTAGAGATTCTTCTAAAGTATCCAGTTCTGGTCATGACTGGAAACAGGATAGTAAGTTAGCTGAACCATTGGTCTGACCCAGTATGGTCAATCTTTATATTTATTATTCATAATTAGTTATAAGGAAAACCGTGAATTTACTCCTGCAGCTTTATTCAGCAGTGTTGTGCTGCTGAAACCGATATAACGGGATTTTAATAATGGACTTCATAAGATGTTTCGTTCTCCTGTATACCCTTCCGTACATCTCCGAACATATGTAGATTGGCCTGTTCCCAATTCTGAGAACGGCAGTAAAGAATTGCTGGGAAAGGTGGAATAGTCTTCCAGGTGTAGGAAGAGCATTGGGGTTGCTGTCACTTGCAATTTTATTATGCATTTCATGATTTTAGGAGTCTTGTACATTTGTTGTGTTTTTATTATTGGGAGGGGGGGATAATTGCCCAAGTAAGGACTGTAGGATCTGGTGAGAATAGACAGGCATTTGTAAAATGACAGCAGCCATAAAATGTATACATATCATTACCCGAATCCCTTCAGCCATCATGTCTGAGCAGAATTGTTCACAACACTTTTCTTTTTAAGAGACTATTTCTTCATGGACCTTTTTGTATTTTTTAAAGAGTCAGAGAAGCAGGGAATCTCTGCTAAAGATTCTGAATTGATTTTATTTTTTTAAAGCATGCTCTTCTGCTGGATGCATGGAGCTGAGTCTGGGAAGCAGCCTTTTGAAGTTTATTTAACTGAATTATAGATGTAGCTTGAGCTTCTATCCTAGGTAGATAGGAGTTTGGTGTGTTGCACTGAATAAAAAATATTCATTTTGATCAAAAACTGAAATAGAACAATTCTCTCAAGGAAGGATGGTTCTGGTGTTGATAAACTGATATATATATTTTTTTTCCTTGAATCGTTTCCAGCTTGTGTAAATTCTGAACGATATGGTTGTATTTTTGTGCCCTTTAGGAGAATACATCATCTGTGCTAGCTTCCATATTGATTTGAACTTCTTGGGCTAAGGTTCTGCTGATAAATGGAGAGAGTGAGTCTGATTTTATGTAAAGTCTTCCAACGCTTTTAATGCCTGGTTGTCCCCTCCCCTAGAAAAACCTGTGGAAGAGAAGCAAAAAGGGAGGTCCATCTCTCAATTCTCCCTTCTATCCTCTCTCATCCTTCTACAAGCTTGAGACCTTTCACAGGACCTGAGGGGGCTCCTGAAAACCAAGTTAGGTTCCTGCATACAGTTTCTTGGACCTCTCAATCTCTGGCAGTACTGTTGGTTGTCTTCCTGAACCTCCCTCATACCTTTTCGTGGGAGAGACCCACTAAAACATTTTTAAAATCCAGCACCAGAAGTGAGTGGGTGGTGGCAGCAGCAGAGGTGGGGCGTGGGGTGATGTGATCACAGGGAGCTGGCATGAGGTGACAACCAGAGAGAAAGGAAACCTGTAGAAAGTCAGAGACTTCCTTTCCCTACCCTGGCCCTCAGTAGCACGGGGGGAGGGGGGGGGGTCAGACCAAGCGGCAGGAGGGATTGCAGCAAAGGATGTGATTTAATGTAGCTGCATCAGGTCTTGTGGGCCCAAAGGCACTTCGGACCCCTCCCAGAACTCACCAATGGGTCCCAGTCCACTGGTTAAGAACCATGAATAGAGGAGTCACTACAGCCCACAGACATTTCAATGTCGTTATAACCTATGGCACAATCTGCCCTACTAGTATTACGTCCTTGAATAAGAGGGGTAACGTGATAGAGATCTGTGTAGCTCCATACTACACTGCCAATTTTTCTCTGACAGATTTTAGACAGTCAAAGCTGCCTTGTTTTGCTTAAGCATCCTTGTTAGAAGCAGCTGAGAAATGTACAGGGTTAAATGAGATGTACATGAGAGAAAGCTATGAAATTCCCATATGTCTAGTTATGAATTCCAGGAATGCACAGCTGGCACAAAGGGCCCTTAGGCGTGGCCCTTAGCAGGGTCTGGGTGGGCAAGGGCAGGGGAGTTTGTGTTTTTTGTGGTTTTTTGTGATTTGGATTGGGATAGAGGCGGTAGGAGGGGATGGAATGTCTGTTTTGTGTGGGGGAGGGACAAGGGGACTGAGTTTAGGGGGGGAAAGACTGACCCCCTTGGTGAGAGGGAGGGGTGCAGTCCTTGGGGAAGGGGGGTGGTCTCCCCTGCTGCGAGGGCGGAACAGTCGGAGGGGGGCCGGGCCTGGGGGGCTGCGCCGGGAGGGGCAGCCATTGGGGTAGTGATTGGATGGGGGAGATATGGATCCAAATGGGGTGGTATGAGACCAGTGAAGCAGGACAGGCACCTGTTGCAGGTCCCGCTCACTCACCCTTAGCAGCTGGACAGAGTAATCGAGATCAGAGGAACCCCGACCCTTTGCTGCTGCTGTTGAACGCGAGATCGGTGGCCAACAAAGCAACAACTATCCAGGAATTAATCTTGGACTCTGACGCCGATCTCGTGGGCATTACGGAAAGCTGGCTGAACCTTGATTCGGGGCCCATCTTGGCTGACCTTGTTCCAGCCGGGTATTCCGTGCAGCATCAGCCACGGTTGGAGGAGCGGGGGGTGGTGTAGCTATGATTTTTAGAGAGAGGTGGACGGTTAGGAGATATTCAGTGCAAACTATGGTAGGGGTTGAGGCGCTTCACCTGGTGTTCGATTTGGCGGGGGACAGTTTGGAGGGGCTGCTCATATACCGTGCACCTACCTGTATGACAGCCTCTTGACATGCTCTGGTAAAGGTGGTGGCGGGGGTGGTGTTGCGGTCCCCAAAGGCATTAATCTGGGGGGACTTCAACATACACACCGACCTTGGGGGGGTGGTCCATGAGTTCATGGCAACCATGGACCTGTCACAAATGGTCAGCAGCCCGACACATCAGGGAGGACACACTCGCGATTTCATGTTTTGCACCGGCCTTGAGGCGGGTGCTCCGCTATTGGGGGAGATATCAACGGTGCCCTTGTCATGGTCAGATTATTATCTCCTACAGATCTCTCTCTTAGCACATGTCTGCCCCCGGAAGGGTGTGGAGCCCGTCCTGGCTGGTGAAAGCCAGCCACGAGACGTTACGGCCATTGCTGGCTGGGGTGGTTAGTGCCTCCCTTCGGAAGAGCAGGGTGCCTGACTGCCTGAAAGAGGCTGTGGTTAGGCCCCTGCTCAAGAAACCATCTCTTGATGCTGGTGCTCCTGCCAGTTCTCAGCCAGTCTCTTACCTCCCCTTTTTAGGGAAGGTTATTGAGCGGGCTGTGGCACGGCACCTCCAGGAACATCTGGACCACACCGGTTTCCTTGACCCCTCTGTCTGGTTTTCGGCCTGGGTATGGTACGGAGACTGCATTGGTGACCTTGGTTGATGATCTCCGGCTGGCATTGGACCAGGGTTGTCAGACCTTACTGGTCCTGCTAGACTTTTCGGCTGCATTCGACACAGTCAACTATGAGGTGTTGGTGACTCGCCTGTGGGACCGTGCCGGGATCGGTGGAACGGTCTTGGACTGGTTTCGTTCATTCCTGGTCGGGAGAACTCACCGGGTGGTCTTGGGGGAGTGTACGTCTTCCCCTCGGGACCTCACATGTGGAGTCCCACAGGGTGCCATTATGTCCCCCCTCATCGCATTATGGAACACTCTGTTGACTGAGGCCATTGATCGGATGACTCCTAGACGTCCGCTGCTCAGGCAACAGCACCACAGACCCCCGTGGTTTTCAGAGGAGCTGCGAGTGCTGAAGTGAGAAGGGCGACGGTTGGAGCAATGGTGGCATCGCTATCATACTGAAGCTGACAGATTGCAGCATAGAGCCAGTTTCTGAGTATATGCCGAAGCTATGAGGGCAGAGCATCTGCAAAACCTTGCCCAGCGGAGCTTTTCCGGGTGGTGCAGGGGCTGGTCAGTCCAGCCTCCCTCCACCCTGGAGTGGAGTCATCTATAGCACGCAGTAATAGGTTGGTGTATTATTTTGTGGATAAAATCACTTGTATTCACCATGAATTCGACGCTGCACTTATTATACTAGGAGAACCAGAGGTTATGGAAGTCACACCTTGTGCGGTTTTATGGAATCAATTTCAGTTGGTGACACCCGCTGATGTGGTCGGGACCCTTGGGGTTGTTAGGGCTACCTCTTGTGAATTAGATCTGTGCCCGTCTTGGCTAACAAAATCTTGCAAGGAGACAATGGGGCCGCTGCTGGCAGCGGTGGTCAATGCCTCCCTTCGGGAGGGCAGAGTGCCGGGCTGTCTCAAAGAGGCAGTGGTGCAACCTCTGCTCAAAAAACCATCACTTGACATTGACTTGCCAGCTATCGACCGGTCTCTAACTTTCCCTTTTTAGGGAAGGTTATTGAGTGGGTGGTGGCTCAGCAGTTGCAGGGGCATTTTGACCACATCGGTTTTCTTGATCCTTCTCAGTTGGGATTTCGTCCGGGTTATGGCACAGAGACTGCGCTTGTGGTCTTGGTGGATGATCTGTGCAAGGAGATGGACCGGGGTCGTTCGACCCTGTTGGTCCTATTAGATCTCTCAGCTGCCTTTGATACAGTTGATCATGAGATGTTGGTGGCTCGCCTGCAGGACTGTGCAGGGGTGGGCGGGATTGTTTTTGAATGGTTTCACACATTCCTGACTGGGAGAACCCAGCGAGTGGTACTCAGGGAGTGTTTTTCATCCTACCGAGACCTCGCATGTGGTGTTCTGCAGGGTTCAGTGTTGTCCCCCCTCTTGTTCAACGTATATATGCAGCCTCTCAGCGAGGTGATCAGGAGGTTTGGTGTACGGTGTCACCAATATACGGATGACACCAAGCTATACCTCTTTTTTTCAACAGATCCAGACCCCGCAGTCTCCGCACTTACTTGATGTCTGACGGCTGTGGGGAATTGAATGAGGGCTAATTGAAGCTGAATCCCGACAAAACAGAGGTGATGCTGGTGGGTAAGGCAATGGGGCTAACGGCCCCCATCATTGATGGGGTCTGTCCTCCATTGGTTCCCCAGGTGCGGAGTCTGGGGGTACTCATCAATGCACAGCTCCACCTGGATGCTCAGCTCCACCTGGCTGTGACGAGGGGTGCCTTTCGCCATGTATCACGGACCTCGCATGTATCACGGAGACCTGGCTGGATGATCTGGCAGGTCCAACTTTGACGGATCTTGTTCCGGCTGGGTATGCCGTCCAGCATCGGCCCCGCACGGGCGGCCGGGGAGGTGGTGTAGCTATGGTTTTTAGAGAAGAGTGGCCTGTTAGGAGGTATCCAGTTCGGGAGATTATGGGTATCGAGGTCCTTCACGTGGTGTTTAATTTGGCTGGGGGCAAGCTGGGGGTGCTGCTGGTGTACCGGGCCCCTTCCTGCCCGGCGGCATCCCTTATCGCTCTAGCAGAGCTGGCCTCGGAGGTGGCATTGGGCTCCTCCAGGACTTTGGTTCTGGGGGACTTCAATATCCACGCCGATGCCGGCCT
>QEPC01007559.1:10317927-10365733 GCA_003113815.1 Sphenodon punctatus | reverse complement strand
ATGTTGTAAAACCTGGCTGTTTGCCCAGGCCTTTGGGGAGGGTGGGAGGGTGGGGTGAGGGGTTTTATCTCCCCCACCTAACTTATAACTTTTATTTATATATTGCTAGCCCTGTTTTAAATATTTTAAATATTTTTTGTACTGAGTGTTTTAAATTGTTTTTATTGTATTTTATTGTTGTAAGCCGCCCCGGACTGCATGGCAGGAGGGGCGGGATATACATCTATTAAATAAATAAAATAAATAAATTACATCCGGTACATCGGCTTAGGCCATATGTTTCGGACTCTGACCTGGCCACCATCATCCATGCTTTCATCACCTCTAGACTAGACTATGGTAACGTGCTCTACATGGGGCTACCCATGGTGATGGCCTGGAAGCGGCAGAATGCAGCAGCACATCTCTTGGTGGGACTGGGCCGCCGGGAGCACATTACACCAGTGCTCCGTTCTCTGCATTGGCTGCCGATAGTCTTCCGAGCCTGATTAAAGATGTTGGTTTTAACCTATAAAGCCCAAAATGGTCTGGGCCCTGCCTATTTGTGAGACCGCCTCATCCCCCGGCTCCTGCGGTCATTGAAGGATGCCCTTCTTATGGTCCCCCAAGTCTTCTGGGGGGCCACGCAGGGGAGGGCATTCTCAGTGGCCGTACCGAGACTGTGGAACTCCCTTCTGATGGGGACGCATCTGGCTCGAGACCTTCCCTCCTTTCGTAAAAATTGTAAGACTTAGCTGTTCCATGAGGCGTTTGGCGGGGGAGATGGGTAGAGGGTGAGGGAGGAGAGGGATGGTGGGGTAGTAATATGTTTTATAATGTGACGGTTTTAATTGTTGATTTGTATTGTTGTGAGCCGCCCCAAGCTGCCTGTGGCAGGAGGGGTGGGATATTATATCTTTTTAATAAATAAAATAAATTTAATAAAAATAATTCGCTTTGTTAAACTGTGATTATTAGTAGTTTTTCTCATCACTCCAGGATTCCTTTAGCTTTTTTTTTATACTGAGCACGAGACATTTATAGTGTGTTTATGTTTTTAAAAGAAAAGCCAATTTTCTAGCCCTCTGTTAGGACATTCTCTTGATTAATAAGCGAGTCAGAAAGCAGATTTAATGGCCTGCATGCATGCTGGTGCCTACCAGTGGAAGATTACCAAGCACTGCAAGAGATTGGGGGCTGGATGTGGCAGGTGGTGTATGTAGGGAAGAGGTTAACTCGCAGGCCAACTCATGCAGGAGAAAAAACTGCTCAGTTTCCTTAACCAGAAGGGTTGGGGACATTTTTAGCACACCTAGGATGCTTACCAGCCCGTAGGGGTTACACAGCCAGGTTGAGGGCATGGCCAGACCTTTCCTCCTGTATCCTCACTCTCACTAAAGTTCCAATGAGAGTGCTTGCTACACTTCTTTAAAAAAAAGAGAGAGAGAGACTAGTAGCTACTGCTAGCATATTTGAGAGTCTCGCTGCACCCTTAGTAGTTTAACGGTTACCTCCCCATACCACTCAACCATCCAAGTATATAGAGGAGTGGATGCCACGTGGTCATATCAAGTAATGCAGCACTCCTGTGCACAAACAGTCCACCGCATCATGGGCCAATCAGTCAAAAAAACATCCCCAACGTACAAGCACTTCCCCCACAAGAATGCCAATGGAAATAAGAGTGCCAACTGAAGACTGTGAAGATGTGCAAATGACGATGGACTTTAATTAACTGTAAAGAAGTGTGATGGATCTCCGACGAGGTCAAATACTAGGGATGGGCATACAGATTAAATTACAGATTCAGATTCGTTCCGGATTTAGAACTGTAATTTTCTAATTGCATCCCATTGAAGTCAATGGGAAACCAATCCGTACTCCCATCCGTAATCCCTCTTGGGGCAGCAGATCTGACCTCCCCCACCTCATTCCTCCATGGCCCTGGAATGGTACTTACCGGCCTCGGAGGGCTTGATTGGAGCTCCATCGGCTCACCGCTGATGTTGGGGGCCTCCCAGCAGGCTCCCTCACCGCAGCATGCTGCCGAACAACCTGCTCTGGATCGCATATGTGCAAAATAGCTGCCAGGGCCATTTTGCACATTCACAGCCCTTTTCCAAAATAGTAGTGGCAGTGTCACCGCCATTTTGGAAAAGGGCAGCCAGTCTGCGCAGGTGCAGCAGCCCATTTTGCACGTGCATGATCCGGAGCACGTGCTGTGGTGAGGGAGCCTGCCTGGAGGCCCCCCGCAGCAGCAGCGGTCCGGCAGACTTTCAATCAAGCCCTCCAAGACCAGCAAGTACACTCCAGGGCCCCCGGGGATGGCGGAAAATCTGGATCCAGAACTGGCAGGGCATAATTTAGATGAATCTGTTCCAGCCTGTTACAAATTAATCTGAATCCGGAACGTCCGACCCTATCAAATACCTATTGGGTGCAATAGGGCCACAGGGAGTACCAATGGAGAAAGGGGGAAATGTAAGCAAAGAGAAAGAAGTATAAACTAGCCACCCCTCATCATTACATCTGTTCCCAATGGCCCCTCGTTAGTCGTTACCATTTCAATGAGGGAGTTTTTCTTCTCATTGCACCCATTCCCAATTACTCCCTGGTCATTTCCTTGTTTCCCGTAGCCTCTTCTGTGACGTTCCATGCACTTCCTTTAGCCTTTCTGCTTGTTCCTCCGTATGGAGATCTTTGTCAGTCTCCTTATCAGATTGAGCTGTGTTTACTTTAGATTTTCGAAGTGCCCTAGTATGAATCTAGATAGACCTGCCGCCACATCACCATCTTTCTGTACAGATGTGTTCAGGTTTTTCAAGTTCTGCTCTAGACATGATGCACAGAAACATGGCAATTTATTTAGGACATTCCATTGTTAAGCTGCTTGCTTTCAAAATAGCCTAGTGTGTACTCAGCCATACATTTGTTTGCTGGCATTACTGAAAATGCTACTAGCAAACAATATTTTTTTTTTAAAATGGGTACCTGTTCTCATTTTAACAAAGAAAAGAACCAAACGGATGCAGCCCTTTCTCACTGAATATTGCGCCATTTTTGTGCCATTTCTCAGAGGCAAATTGGTCATTTCGCCTGCCCTTCCAGCAGATGAGATTCATCCAACCCTGCAGTGAATTGTGCTAAAATTTGGATCAGAGCTTATTCCATTGATGATATTTTTCTTTATAAGTAGGCCAAAAAGTGGATAGCCCAGGAATTATTGTAGCAGGAAACAGCAGTGGGGCAAAATTCCTAGTACTGAACGACTGTTTGGCAACTCAGTGCAGCGTGAGTTGGCTGTTTCCCTTTATTTCCTAGTAAAGAGGTGTCCAGATCATGAAACCAGCCATCACAACTGACAACCTTGTTAGTCAGCCATATAGCGGGAGTGGGGGATCAATACACCGTATCTTTCACTTCAATATTTTCAAATTATGGTTAGCATAATTCTCATTAACATTATCTTTGGCCAACACTAACATGTGGACCTCTGAAAAGATAGTGCCAATGCTAACCTAGTATTTAGTATGACCACAAATCCCATTAAAGTGGATGGGTCCCTTGATGGTGCTAGCCATTTGGAGGATCACACTATCATTGTAAATTCCTTCCTTAAGGTATCCAATGAATTCATGATAAATTATAGGATTTATTATATTTTCCAATTTGTCAGCCATCTGGTCTGGTAGTGTTTTCAAGCAGAATGGGATGGAGCAGGATTAGATGCTGCCTCAGGGAGTTGGTAATAGCCTAACATACAAAGCATTTAGTTGGGTTTTTTCCTCTCATGCTAAGTGTGTTTATGAAATTTGGCTATTTATGCTCAATTCACATCTTGAAACTGCACTGTATCTGAAGTGAAGCAATTTGCATTAAATTTGAAAGCAGTTCACATTAGCAATAATTAGCTGTAAGTGTGCATTCATGTTTAAATTACATGCTACATTTATTGGCATTCAGAAAGAAAAATGTGAGGGATATTTCCCAAATTGACCATCACACCTACCTAAATTGGCATTTTCATGTCTAAGTTATCTTGCAATTTTGTGCAGTCCTGTTTAGAACAGAAAACAGAAGTAGGGGAATATTCTTATTCCTACACAGCTTTCTTAAGTCCTCTACAATTTTACCAGTTTTAGATGTAACGTTATCGGTCCTTCTCACCTTTTGTTTTGGTTTCTCCCTCCCCCATCTTTTTTTTTTCTTTGTCTTTAAATACAGTGTGCACCATGTTACAGCCAACAAGGAACTTGAACAAACTGTGACCTTTTAATTACATTGCCACTGATTTAACTCTGAAGTTAAATTCATTTCTGAGCCTAGGTTGTCCATACAGAGGATAGATGTCCCATCCCTCCCAACATTTCAAGTTCCTAAGAAAAATGAAACTGTGCCCCCTGGTTCCTAGAAGCCACATGCCCAGTTCAGTTATTGAAAAATGACCCCACATTCAAACAATGCAAAATGCTCTTACAATACAAATGTAACACTCAATGCATACGGGCAGCTATGACTGCCAGTAATGGGTGACCATGGTAGCCCCAGTGCTGGGGCCAGGATAGCAGCACGAACGAATGTGCACACCCGCTATGGGCCATGTGTCCATCCCTTGGGCCCAGACTGTGAGCCTGGTTTGCCCACGATTCCAGGGCAGTCACCTACCCAGTTGGCGGCAGGAGCAGACCCACATCTAGCAGCCCACTAACAGACGTACAACTAAGGCTTTTACCTAGGTAGGCCACAGTCGCATTTATTAACACCCATTGTCGTTTCACACAGTACCTTGCCTCAGGGAAAAGGCAGAATATAAATTCAAATACATAATTAATTTCCATCTATTCTTTCCATCCCCTTCTTGTCATGCCCTATGATTTTCATTGTAGTTTATACTTGTTTCTCCTCTCTTGTATTTCCACTTTTCTTCATTGATTTCAGTTGCCTCATTGCCCCTGATAAGTATTTGACCTTCACCGCTATGAAACTCCTTTATAGTTTTTACAGTTCATTAAGCCTATTGTAATTATTTACAATTAGCATTCCATGCAATTCTTCTAGTATGTTCCCTCCTCAAGTGTTTTTCCTGGGTGGAAACCAGGAAAGAGATGCGTGGAGCTTGAACACCTGTCTCTTTGTCTTTCTCTTGAAATTGGGCTTTGAACCCCTGCATACATGAGGGTGGAATTCAGCATCCAAAGAGGGTCTGAATCAGGACTAATGTTCCTTTTAGCTACGATGGTAGGGTTGGGCAGGATGAATTCAGTCTGAACAGATTTCTCAATAGAGTTTGAAAGTGAAATGTTATTGCTGGTGGAAGGTATCAGATGTAGTGTTGAAGAATAAAATCCTCCAGCCACAGAGTGCACAGGAGCAGCAGTAGAACCTTTCCCACAATGCCTTGCCTTGCCTTCCTTATCCATCCAAGGGTAGCTGTTTACAGCTGAGGAAAAGAATAGTTCATTCCAAACTTTGCTTTATGCTGACAATCAGTTGTGTGGTAGATGTCCTGTGAATTCTTGTCCACTATGAAGTGACTGACTGCCAATTTCACATAGTCCTCCAAATGACCATCGTGATGTTATTAGTATATTGTATCCTATTGATCCTGTTAGCTCTTTCAGCCAGCCTTTGATACAGGTGATCACGCCGGTGGTGTTGATATGACTACGGTACCAAGTAGGCATGGGCAAAACTGCTTTTGAGTGGTTCCATTGGTTCTTGTCAGGAAGGTCCTAGCGGGTGGTGATGAATGACTCCTCCTCATCCCCTTGGGACCTCCCTTGTGGAGTCTCACAAGATTAATCTTGTCTCACCTCTTGTTGAATGTGTATCTGAGGCTGCTGGGCAAGATCATGTGGAGGTTTGGAATGAGGTGCCATCAATGTGCTCATGACACCCAACTCTACCTTTCTTTTTCATCCAACCCAGGTCCCACAGTCTCAGTGCTTACCCAATGCCTGGCTGCCATTGGGGACTGGATTAGGGTGAGCAGATGGAAGCTGAATCCAGATGAGACTGACTTGATGATGGTTGACTGCCCCTGTAACTTGGGGAGATTGGGACTCCCATCATTGATATGGTCCAGTCTCCTCTTGTTACTCAGGTTCACAGCCTGGGAGTGCTGTGGTTCTTTCTTTGTGATTTGGACCTGGTCAGTATCATCCATGCAACAGCTTTTATAATGTCAAGGCCAGGGCCCCGATTCTTCTGCAAAATATTTTCCAAAATTCTGCGACCCAAAATGGAAAATTCTGCGACCCATATGGCAAAATTCTGCGACCCAAAATGGAAAATTCTGCGACCCATATGGCAAAATTCTGCGACTCACATGGCAAAGCAGGAAACCCACCCACAAAAACACATGGCAAAGTGTGTTTTTGCCATGTTACACACACATTACACACACAAACTGTAAAATGCAGAGCGCACAGCGGGACCCCCTCCCCCCCAACTGTACAATGCAGAGCACGCAGCGGGACCCCCTCCCCCCCAACTGTACAATGCAGAGCACGCAGCAGGACACCCCCCCAAACTGTAAAATGCAGAGCGTGCAGCGGGACCCCCTCCCCCCCAAACTGTAAAATGCAGAGCACGCAGCGACCCCCCCAGGAGAACACCCCCCCAACCACCTACTTACCTTATGCTGGAGCGGCGTCGATCCCTCGAGCGACTGGAGAAGCAGCAGCTGGAGGTTGGGCTGGAGTCCTTCAGTGGCGGCAGCAGCAGCAACGGCGATCCCGGAGCGGCCGGAGAAGCGGCGGCTGGAGTTGGGTCCCTCGGCGGCAGCGGCGGTCTCAAGTGAATTCCGGACCATAAGTGACATGTGCTGATGTGAACTGCTTTATAAAGGCTGTGCAAGCCCCTGATTGGCTTGTGACCTGAATAAAGCAGGTCCTGGATTGACTCACCGCCAAGGAAGGGAAATTCCGCGGGGATTTTCCCTGTTTCTGCGATAATCCTGCCTAGGGCAGGATTCTGCAAAAATTCCGCAAATCGCAGAAGCGCAGAAGACTCGGGGCCCTGGTCAAGGCTAGTCTATGCAACAGACTCTATGTGGGCCTTCCCTTGGTAACTGTTCAGAAGGTGCAGAACACAGTGGTCTGGCTCCTTTTGGGGGTGGGTCACCATGAGCACATTATACCGGTCCTTCAGAGTCGACTGTAGCTCCCTATAGCTTTCTGGGCATAATGCAAGGTGCTAGTTTTGACCTGTAAAACCTTAAACAGCTTAAGACCCATATTAGGGATTTGAAGACTGGTATCAGATCAGTTCAGTTCACCCGATTTTAGGGAAAATCTGACTGATCCGATTTGATTTTGAGAAGGGGGCCCTGGCGAGTCCTTGGAGCAGCGCTGGCACTTTCGGTCGGCACCAGCTCGGCCTCCCCCAGACCCTCTGTCCAGCTCCTGCCTTCCCCAGACCCCTTCCCGTGTCCTGTCTGCCTCAGCGCCTGTGGTAGCAGCACTGCTGAGGTGGACGAGCAGGACAGGATTGGATTTCGAGGGAGGCGGGCACTGGCAGGGGTTCAGGGGAAGCAGAGCTGGGGGGGAGAGGGACCGGGAAGTGGTGGGGAGGGTGGGGGGAGAGGGGCTGGGCAGGTTTTGGGAGTGGAGTAATTTGCACGTACTTATCTTTTCCTCCTAGACTGGTGACCCGCATGGCACCTGGGCCGCAATGGGAAGAAACTAAGAAAACAATGTGCATGCACAAAATGGCCACCACGGCCATTCTGAGCATGTGCAGACCAGATGCCACTTTCTAAAATGGCTCCCAATGCTGCTGGCGCCATTTAAGAAAATGGCCACACATGCATAGAATGGCCATGGCATCTATTTTGTGCATGTGCATTGCTTTTGGGGGGGTTAGTTTCTTCCCTGCGCAATCTTGAGAAGGTCATGCCAAGCACCACACAGGTCGCTGGAGCCTAGAAAGAAAGGGTAAGTGCAAACTGCCCCCTCCCCACCACTGCCTGGGTCCTTCTACCCCCAGCTGTGCCTTCCATGGGCCCCTGCCCAGCACCTAGTGAAGGCAGAGGTCCAGGGGAGGCAGAGCTGGGGAGCAGACATAGTTTTAAACAATATTGGTTGGAATCTGATTCTGATTAATACGATTTAAATCAGAATTGAAGATCAGTCAGTCCAATATTGAACCAATACCGATTTTTCAATACGATTTCCAATCCCTAATATATTTGAAAGGCCACCTCTCCCACTATGCCCCATCGTGGTTCTTGCATCCAGCTGGGGGCGCTCTCTTGCAGGTACCACCCGCCAGCCAGGTTCATATGGTGATGGCACGCAGACGGGCATTCTCAGTTACTGCCCCAGTGTTGTAGAACTTCCTTTCCTTTGAGGTTCATCAGAGCCCAAACTCAAGTATTTTTTGGAGGCAATGCAAAACCTTTCTTTTTGGCCAAGCATTTGGCAGGCAGGGATAGAGGCTGGGATGGGATTTTTATAAATACTTCATGAATTCATACAGAACCTTTTATACATTTCTTATTTTATAAGATGCCCTGAGCCTTAGGGGAAGGCTGGGAACTAGTCACGAGAAAGGAAGGCAGCCTCTCTGGAAATTAGGCCAGAGACAGCTAAATATGTCTCCCTGTTTGCCTCTCACAAGCAATCAAGAGCTTCTTTGTTTATACTGTAACAAAGTCCCTTTGTTACAGTCTTGAATCACACGTAAGGTCTTAAATTTTATGTTTTAATTTGAACAGAGAGAAATTTAGATTAAAACAGTCTGCATTTAATCAGGAGTTATCAACACCTGATGTGCAAAAATCATGAGTCAGAGTCTCCTAAACCTATTGGGGAAAAGGAACTGGCTTGATAACGGAGCTTTTTTTTATTATTTTTTTAAAATCATAACTTTTGGTTCTTTTTTGTCTTCTGGATTGCAAGCCTTTAGGGCAAGGACTGGGAACCTTTTTCTTCTTGTGGACCACTTTCAAAAGGAGTACATACTCTGTGTACTGAAGTTGGTGGGGGGTGGGTTAAGGGATGTATTCAGGAGGCAAGGAAGGGGAAAGTCCACAGTTTGGATCTATGTCATTGATCTATTCCCTGTCCTTCATACCCTTATATATCGTCATATCAGCTCTGCTCCCCTGAGCTCACTCTTCCAATGCTTGAGGGTAGAGTCTGGATCTACAGACCAGATTTAGGAATTGGAAATGGGAAAAACAAACACCATCCATGGGCCAAAGTTGACCCATGGCCAGAGGTTCCCTACCCCTGCTTCAGGGCATGCTGTAGCCCCATTTTCAAGCTTTTCTCTACATTTGTGAGGGTAGGAACTAACTCTCTTAAAATGAAGCTCCGAGATTCTGAAGAGGGCAGCAGTTGCAACTTGTACTAACATCAAGAGGTTAGCAATACAATTGCATGAGTTGGTAACCCTACAAAATGTGCTCCACTTTGGGAATAATTCATGCATGTTTTTCCTGTGGAGCCTGTCAGCCTCTCCCCTCTGAAGCTCATTCCTTTCACTGGGCATTTTTAGATGGATCAGGATCCTGCTGGAGCCCAGAGCTGATCCGGGAGCCCATCCCTGCGGCCACATCAGGCAAAGCGGCCGGTGTCTGCACACCCATGTCCGCACCCATGTCCACACCCACACCCCACCGTAGAGTTGTGGGCACTCACCTGACACTGTAGGCTGGTGCCTGTGACTCCATGGTGGTGAAAGGGGCAACGGCTGGACAGGGATGGAGCTGCACCACATTCAGTCGTTGCCCCAGGTTTGGGTTTGGCTGCCTACTCCACACTGTGTTCCCAAATCTCACCGAGCACGCCGTGCTGGGCTTCCCCAAAGCAGCCACAGCCTGCTCCACCTTTTATGTCTGGCAGGCACAGTTTAGATAGATCGGTCAATCCAGGAGTGATGGGGGACATCCACGGCTCCTCCATTCTTGTGAGAGCCTATTGCCATTTTTGTATTTTTAAAAATGCCCCACTTCTCTCTCCTTCCCCCCACCCTGTTCTTTTTTTTCTTTTTCTTTGCTCCCTTTGACTTGGAGAATTTTAAAACCCCTTAGAGAGAAATTTAGTTACAAAAAAAAAAAATATGGGAAGTATGACAATTTGTTAAGCAGGCATGGTGTTACCTCTTCAGTGTTAGCAGCTGTATGCACCCAAGGGAAAAAAAATATCACTACCTGTTTTTGTAAATATATTGTCTCCTTCTGCTGTAAGTTACACTAAAAATATTTGTTTTTTAAACAGGCATTAAGGCAGTCTTTTCTGGACACTACCATAGGAATGCCAGAGGATTCTACAAAGGTCTGGAAATGGTGGTTTCTTCAGCAATTGGATGCCAACTGGGAGAAGACACCCATGGGCTAAGAGTGGTGGTTGTAACAGCCGAAAAGATTGTTCACAAATACCTCAGTTTAAATGAACTTAGCAGTCACGGAATCGGAAAAGAGCTGATGGATTTGATTAAGCAAAATTAGACATTCTCACCCTATGCCAAGTTTCTAATTCATTTTAAAAATTCTGATGCTGTATTTCTCACTGTAGATAGGAGACGGACCACCCTCGGGAAACCAATACTAAACACAGGCTGAGGGAAATATCTGGTAATATATTATCACGTAGTTATCGCCATCATAAATAGTGTTAAAAGGTACCCAGACATACAGAGAAATTATATTTCCCTCTGAGGTATAAGTTGTAATATAAAAGGTAATGGCATCTCTATTGATTTTGTAATTGGAAGGAGCTATTTTAAGACTAAGTGCCAACACTATTTGTGGACCAGACTGTTTTATGGCAGAATAAATGCAGTGGGTTCTGGATGACAAACTGAACAATATTTTCCTTACCACAAGCCCAGCCTGACATTCTATTTTTGTGGTTAGCATGCCACATTCCTAAACGACTATCCTTAATCAGCTGTATTAAGCTATTGGTTACGGTACAAATAATCACCAAGTGAACAAGGTGAGTGGGCTCCATTCTACCTAGCATAGCTTCATTATTTGGTGACTGCTGTAAAAACAACATGAGAGTATGGGAAAGACTCACAGTATGAGAGTTACAAAAACCTGTAAATCTAAGGCTGTTTTTACTTGGAGACCCCCCTCCCCCCGCCACTCAATGTTCAGGTGGATGTGCGGCGGGAGGGCAGTCCATGTAAACGGCCACTGGTAGGTGGGGGGATGGGTGTACGGCTGGTGTGTGCCCGTGTAAACGCCACGGGTGGCGGGTGTTCATGCGTGTGTGCTCCCACCACACACCAACCCACACCCATCTCCACCCACGGAGCCCTCCGACAGAATGGAGGAAGCTCCCACCACACACCAACCCACACCCATCTCCACCCACGGAGCCCTCCGCCAGAATGGAGGAAGCTCCGTGGGTGGAAATGGGTGTCAGTAGGTGTAGGCGGGTGTGTGTCCGTGTAAGCAAGCACACCCCCACCTACACCTGCCGCGCCAACACCCCCACCCACCCAGGTCCCTGTAAAAATGGCCAAACCTGGAGCAGAACCTTGTCCTTATTGGGACCAATGGCACAGCCCTCATTGACTTTAATGGGGGAGGATTGCACCCCATAGTATAGAAGCCATTGAGAGAAGTTAAAAATGGAACCGTTGCTTTGTAGTTGCTCCCACTGAAGGACAGTCGGTGAACTAGCATTCCTAGTTCTGAGGGACTCCCCAGTTGATAGATTTCTCTCTAAAAGACTGGGTCAATTCAGAAGTCAGTTAACCATCTGAACAACTGATATTAGTGCTGCCAGACTAACTTATAGATGCTCAAATGCTCCCTAGGTTTTCTGGAAAGCAAAACCATAAAATATTTAGTTCCCTACTTTCAGTATAAAGTTAACTAAATTCGAAGACATCCTAGCTTATTTTTTTCATTGTAGCAAATACAAGAAGAATTAAATATGAATATAATTGTATATACAAATTCAAACAAAAAGAAGTGGTAGTAAGTTATACTTCAAATCGGTATGATGAACATAACTTGATTGTGGGGCAAATGTATTGTTTTTATTAGAAAATGTAAAAGTCTTCCTATATTCAGTATGCAATCTCATTTTTCTTAGCCATCCACTCTTATCGTTAAGACATACAGCACAAGTGAAACAGCAAAGTTCTAGAACAAATTTATTCTTAGAAAGCAGAAAAGGCAACCCTATCAAACCAGCTCAGTCACTACATCTTGCATACACAGTAAACCTCAAGAGAGAGGCTATTTGAAGTCTGCAGTAGAAACAAATCTGGGTGAGATGTGGAGTAGAAAGGTCACACTAATTCCTTAATAGCACGCTAGAGAGATTAAAATGGAAGGAGACAATTGACATCTAGGCTTCCAGTTTATTTTTTGGGAGGGGTTAGAAGAAGAAAAAGTGCCAGACACTTTTAGTGCCTAATTATTTTTTTATTATTATTCTTTTTAAAGGCTTGTCAGTTCGTTTAAGAAGCTTCCCCAGACTTCATCTGGGGGACAAGCCAGAGCCCCTTTACCTGACTTGGAAGGATTAGTCTTAAAAACAACCAAACAAATTGGGTCAAATACTAATGTCCTGTGCTCCACAGCACCAGGAAATTCTGTGCCTAATGGGGGGCAGGGGGAAGGATACTTCAGCCAATGAATTTCTTGATGCAGGGAAGTATTTCCTTCATCATAGACAAACAGGACCAGCACAGAGCCAGCTATGGATCCCTCAGTAGGCATCAGGATATACACAAAACCCTTAGGAAAGAGCTTTCTTGGCTTAAGAAAAGAATAAAAAAGAATTTTATATTGAGCCCCCAAGTTCCTTGCTCAGGTGGCGGTTGGTTTAATAGTTCAGCTTTCAAGAAAGCACCTGAGCATTAGCAGCTAGGATCCTTCCTCGAGGCTAAGTGTCTTGGAGCTACTTTTCCTTATTGCTAGTTAATGCTTTAGAGACCCGAGAGCTGCTCCCCTGCCCATTTGGCTGCAGAAGGAAATATTCTCCTGGTCACTGAAATCTTTTAAGTTTGTCAGCTTGCTTCCTGAGGCCATAGTCTCTCCATTGAGAGAACTGAGTGTGTTTAGGCTTGGTGTGTTTCTGATGCTGTCTCACCATAATATAGAATAAGAACAACTGGACATTTTAGGGAAACTAATATGGCCATTTATTAAAAGATGTGATAACCGTTTGGGGTAGGTAAACTTGATCTGAGCTCGGTTTCAAAGGAAACGGGTCATGAATAAACTTGAAAAAAATCAGTAGCATTATGCAACTTGAGTATGGTGTTCTAAAATGTATAAGTTATAATGTCTGTAGAAGTTGATATATGCACTACAGCATATAAATGTGCTTATGCACAACTATTTTAAGCATGCAAACTCAACTCGTGTTTAACTCAACATTTTAATTCACTTTCTGTAAAGAAGTTTCTGCAAGGTCTCTTTTTACAAAGACCTTTTAGCATTAAAAAGCAAATTATTATATTGTCACTGAAAGGTTGTTCTGTGTCTGGTAAAAGGTTTCTGTAACGTAATTGTACAAAAAAATTAGACAAAGCTTTTAAAGTCCAATTTAATAAATATAAACGTTGCTTAATATGTGTCAAGTCTTTGTGTTTCTAGGAAGAATATTATGCAGGCAAATTTGTACGCTCTTGGGCAGGGACCGTGTCTATCTTATTCTCTGTAAAGTGCCAGGTACGTCGCTGGCGCTATATAAAAGTTTATAATAATAATAAAGAAAGGTGGGCAGCAACATGTCCTTGCTGTACAGCTTTATAAAACACCTCCAGTTCGAGACTAAGCTTGTCATACTTCAAAAATCAATTATTATTGGCGTATTGGGGATACTACTTGTTACGTTTTGTAGCAAATCAATGCAGGATTATTTTTCCCACTCTCCATTGTAGCCTTTGGTTACATTTTGTACTTTGTTTGAATCTAACTACTCTGGAGGGTTTGGTTAGGTTTTTTATTAATAACTTTCATGATTGAGTGAAGGGTAAGAAGCTTCAGGAATTATGCATTAATCACATCCTACTCATAGGAACACACTGTATAATCATGGCTTTCAAGTCTAACTAATGAGGCAACTTTGAGATCCATTCATGACATTCAGCTGGAGTAAAAATTCCATTCCATTAATTCAGTCAAATTTTGCTTTTACTGCTTCTACCTGCATGTCTGGTTTTAGGTAAGGCTTTTTATTATTATTAAACAAAAAAAGCAGCCTGGGGGGGGGGAATGCATCAGACTCACTCTGCTGTCCTCCCTAATGACTCGCTTCAGCCTAGCACCACTTCTATCATTTAATAGTACATGGTGTTTAATTACTGAGAATTGTTCTGCTTGTACAAAGCAAGTAGCAAGCTCGATTGTGTATTTCCAATTGCTGCTTTAAAACTTTAAAAAAACACCACATTTTTCTGTGGTGTTGGTGTTCATGGAGGCTGGGCCAGACAAACGAAAGCCTGCCATGGTATTCCCAAAGTAGGGTTGCCACCTATGCAAATTTTTAGAGAACACTTATAAAAAATGCATGTTGCAGACCCTCCATTAATGCCTAAGGTGCCAAATCAGGCCCTGCAACATGTATTTTTCATATGTATTCCTTAATGTGCATAGGCGACAACCCTGTCCCAAAGTTAAAGGTCTTCCTCTGTTGCTGTAGTCTAGGGACTGGTTCAGAGTAGGCATGAGACAAAATGATGGCCCTTTTCATGCAGACACTCGAACACTGATAAAATGGGTGTTACATTTTATTATACATGTTGCAGGGCTGTAGGTGTGCTCTCTGTGCCCTGCAACATGTATAATAAAATGTAACACCCATTTTATTAGTGTTAGAGTGTCTGTATGAAAAGGGCCTATAGGACAGTGTATTTGTCCACCTACTCATTTCAAACCTGCTTTGTGCCGACTACACCCAGGCTATTGTAAACTCAGACCCTGAATCATCCTTTAGTCCTATAGATAACCGTTTCTAACAGCAAGCTAGGCAGCACTTGCTGCCCGTGACACATCGGGGCTAGCTCAACGTGATCACGGCTACCCCTGCTGAATGGCCCCGTGTGCCAGTCCTTGGCTGCAAAGCAGGGATCGCTTTCCTGCTGAAAGCACGTTATATCTTTTCATTGTCTGGCAAAGGACAGTGGCATTCCAGCCATCTGTCACAGTTACACAATCAGTCTAATAAAGAATGTGTCCAGGTTAACATGGACTTCAAGCATGCTTAAACTGATTGCAGAAAATGTTCAGGGCAGGATCAATAAAAGGCCTGAGATGTTTAATTTATTTAAATGTCTGAAATAAAGAGTAAGGGCACAATTTGCTGACTGTAACACAGACACGTGTGCCATTCAAATGAATGGGATTTGTCCCAATGCAAAGGACTGGCCCTAAGCTTCCATGGGATTGCACTAAGTAATTTTATCATAATGAAAAAAAAAAAAAAAAAAAGACTATGGGGCTACGGAAAGTCAGTCGCCGCAACAGAATCCCATTTTTTTTTTCTCAAACTAAAGTGGCTGGGGTTGGTGCAGCAGCGGAATGAGTTGAGGATTGGCTGCCATTTTAAAAAATATTTTAAAATAAAAACAAAATCGGAATCACTCATAATCTTTGGTGGTGTGTGTGCATGTGTTAAAGAACCGACCATGCTAACTGCACATATGGCTCTATATTATGAAGATCCATCAACATAGGCTGCGTTTCTTGTGCTTGCTCCAGCACATATGTTTGAGGATCAGACTAGCCAACTCTAATCACTGAATTAATCATTCAACGTAGGTTCATCTTCCTGACCCATCAGGTTTTCCTATTAGTCTTCTTATTTTTTTCTTCTCCTTCCCCAAGACTCATCCAAAATGTAATATTATCTCATTACAATCAGGGCATTTCCTATCACTTTACCTTCATTGTCCCCTGAAGGTAAAACAAAATGAAAAAACTCCAAATAAATATTTTCCTCTAGTGCCTTCAGATTAGTCTTTTTGCTGTTAACAGAAATAGGTAAGAGACAGTTCAGCTGCAAATTAGTTTAAATCTGATCAGTTTCTTTGAGTCAAGCTCATTAGTTTGGACTAGGTACACCATTAGAATGGTGATAAAGCTGTGGATAACTGTGCAATCCGTTTGCTTATTCTCCCTGGATATGAAGGGAAATCAGAAATATGCTTCTCTTTTACAGATCAAAAAATGGATGTGACAGTAGAAATGACAAAGCACAACCTTTGCTCTAATGTAATAAAAGGTCATCAACAAATTTCAATATTTTCCATACCCAAAACATTTATCATTGCTGCCACCTTTCAAGACTTTTAAAAATAAAACTAGAAATGTGACCGTGCTACTTCCATCATTTGTCACCGTGCAATGCTCCTCAGAAGGGGTGGTGCTGAAGGAAGACGAGCTACTGTAGTGAAGTGAATTAGGGAGAATTTTACCAAAGTCTCTAAGCTCTTCTGTGAAACCATGAAAGTAGGGATAGCCACGTGCTGCTCCATCCATAAAGGCTCAGAAATCAGAAGGTTAAAAAAACAAGACACTTCAAAGTATTCATTTTGAAAATGCCATTTTTTAAAAATACTTGGCTAGTAATACTGGGTTGAATCAAACAAGGCGACAGCCCACATTAGCCTTCCCGTGGCGCATTCCTATGTGCCCGTCTAGTAGGTGTCTGCCACGCAGTCTCCAGCTGGTCACCATAGAGTCGCCACTCATGGCACATTCACGGGACATCGCAGGCCCACCATGTGAGCCAATCCGGACTAATGGGTGCTCATGTGTCCTAGTCTCATCAATTAGGTTCGGCCACATTCTCACCTGCAGCCATAGAGTCCCACCTAGCACAGCTGGCCATCTGAGAGGCACTGAGGGGGACTGCCGGGGGGAGGGGCATCTCCAGTACGCCTCTCAGCTGAGGGGAGGGAGCGTGCCTAGCTGCACTGGTGAAAGTTGCTGCAAGCACATGAATATGGGCAGAGGGCTGCCCGTTTATTAGGCTGGACACGCTAAACGTGATTCGGGGCTGTGTGGATCGAACACACTCCAGTGGGCTGTCGTCTCGTTTGACAACACCCACTGTATTTTGCAACCTGGCAAATGTTTCATGGAGTAAGTCGAGCATAACTAGTTAATTTTATACATGGCCTACTACAAATCTCTGAAAACCTCATAACTAAGTGGTTAGGAAACCCAAACAGAAAGAAAATCTTTCACGTTTTCTTTAAAAAGGAGCTGAAGTATTTTAAATAGTATTCAGTATCCCTAAAAAGAGAGAGAACTGCTTTCTCCACATTCATTGGCCTAAATGGATACACATGAGCATCAGCCGTTGCAGAATTTGGCTTCCAGTTTATAAGATCATCACTGCTGGTGGAGTCGGTGGGCAGGACATTTGGATAACAATCAAACTGTTTTTTGTTGTTTTAAAAAAGAACAATTTCTAACTGCATCAATGATGGAAGTTTACTTTGCCAGACAGAATTAGCTAATGTGATATTAATACTGATGCTGTATCTAATTAGAAGTGGCATAGGTCCTCGTGGTCGCAGCTTCTCCTCTTGCTTGTTTATGTAGAACAAAATAATTCATACTGTGTTAAGTTATGAAACAGTTCACCCATGGAGACACTCTAATTATCATTTAAGAAAACAAGCTTTTGATGTTGTGGAGATATTTCTGTAGCTCCAACAGGGCTGATAATTGTAACTCCCTCTCAATGTATAAGTAGCATTTTGGAGAGTGATGCTACTCAAACCTCAATGTGCTCTAAGAAGGGGGGAGGGGGAGTGGAATGCATAATCCAATGACCACTATTCATCTTAGCTTCCTGAAAGCTGCTAAAAGTCTAAGGTCACCTCTGAAGAATTTCATTACATGTGGAAAATTTAGATTAAAAACCAGAGCAACCTGTGAAAGAAATCTAATTCTGTATAATTAAACTTGATCTGAAGAGACCATCTCTGAACAGGGTGCTGATAGATGACGCTTCCAGTTTCTTTGGCAGAGCAGGCCTTTGCTGAATTGCCAATGTCTCCTGAATTGCCAAAGTCTCCTCTTCATTTTTGTGGTGAGAGAGAAGCATTTCCCCATCCCTCCTCCCCCAACCATAGTATCACTTGAACCGGTGTATCTGAATACTGCCTCCCACTCCCAACACCTCATCCTAAGGTAACAAAAAAGTCACCTCTGCCTCTCTGCTGCTCCCCTGCACTTACCACCTTTTGGACAGTCCATCCTGGCCCCCAGCAGTATCTGCTGCAGAAGCTTCTTTCCCTAAGATGGGAATGACTGGGGGTAAGTCGGGATGGCTGCCACCTTCTTCAAAATTGGGAGTGGGGTGGGATGCCAAGTACAAGTTCTTACACGGGCTAAATCCATGCTGCCTGCTGTCATAGACCTACCACACAATAAAAACATCATTCTCAGGGTTGCCAGTTCCAAACTGTTCTCATGTAGTTACTTTTATTGTACTGAGAGCAAACAATTATGGATGCACCCAACACAAGCAAATACGCACCGTATTAACAGTGAACATTTCAGCATTGCAACATTTGTGCCCCCTCAATCCATGGATTTTCTTTGTGGGAACTACTGAGGAGGAGCACAATATTGTTTCAACTAATGTTAACGCTGTCAATAAGCCTCTTTGGATAATGCTGTCACTAAGCCTTCTTTGCGAGTGCCGTTTGAACGTTACAGTGCATTCATGGCCTTTACATAGAAATACTTATGTTAATTATTCTCAAGCAGGAAGACCTCAAGAGGAACTCTCTAGCACTGCAGTACACATGCTTGTCAGCTATTTAAATTCTTGCTGAAATTGCCAACTTGGGCAATGTAGATATTAGTCTACCATGCTCCTAATTATGAGGGTGAATCTCCTGCCAACTACACACTGAGTGCAAAGGCGGCATAACATCAGAACAGCACGGCTATGATAATAACAATTGTGCATTTTGTGATACAAGCATCAAATTTGTTACAGAGGTTCCTTATACCACAGGGAAGAAATATAGATATAGGTACATTTGATCAGAGCTGTAGGGGAAGGTCCTAAAAACTTTTGTCTCAGATCACCTTTTGCCCCTGACTCAGTGATAGTGGCAACAGTATCTACTGAAAAGGAGGCCTCAAACTTTACCTCAGCAGAACACTGTCAGTTAATACCACAGCCCTCTGTTGCTTACAGTCAGGGATTTTACCTCACACACTTTACAACTAAGTAGTTTAAACCACAAGACATGACATTTGAACACGTAAACACATTCAGACACAAACTACATTCGTTGGGCATTTACATCTCATATGATCGAGTTTTTTGGATTTCCTCAGAACTAGTGAACCAAATACTGTTGCAGTATAGCCAGGATGGAATTGTCTGCCCACCTGGTCTTTGGAAGAATCTATTCACTGCGGGTGCTGTCGATAACATAGATTGCAATCCTGCATCTACAACAGCAAGAGAATCATTTCATGGGACAAGCATTTCCATTTTTCAGTTCCCATCCACAGAATGCCAAGGAGAAGAAATTCAAGCAAGAATTCCCAACTTATCAACAACCAAGTCAGTACTACACCTTTGTTCACTATGTACCAAATGCTCCAAATGGGATCAAAGCACCTAAATTAATTGATGATGAAGCAGCAGAGGCAACTGGACAATCATTAAAGAATGCTATGGAGTGTGACTATAAGTGGCTGAAAACAATACATTGTACTAGTCAACAACCTCAACCAACCAGCAGAGACTATATAACATGGTCAGCATTTCATGCATCAAATGAACCGGAAACATCCATTTTTAAATGTGTATCTGCTCTGCTTTCGCTTCTTCCAGACAGTGTGAACTCGATGGCGATGATCAACCATGCAATAACAATTATAGAGAAAACCACAAAAACCTCAATCCTGGACAGACTCCAGTTATTGAATGCGACAAACCCTTATTTGCTCTAGCAAAGCTTACTCAGTGGCTCCATCCCGACATCTTCGGTGAGGATAAATTCGTGGTCATGCTTGATGGACTGCACATATAAATGGCAGTGCTCAAAACAATTGGCGACTGGTTGAAGGACAGTGGATGGATGGCAGCTATTGTAACATCAAATGTTTCAATGCCAGGAACAACAGATTCATTCCTAAAAGCTAGTCATGTTGCTTGTACACATCATGTGCATCAAATTACTGGAGCCACTCTTTACATATTGCAGTGTAAAGCCTATGACACATTCATTATGAATGGGACTCCAGGAGACGTTATCCCTGACTTTGCCAGTTGGTGTCGACAGAAAGAAATAGAAACCCCTCAATTTCAATTCTGGAACATTGCAGTAAAACTAGAGTTGCTAATGAACTACTTTGTAAAGGCCATTCGGAGTTCAAACTTCTATCTCTACATTGAAGTTTTAGAGGCAATCGCACCATTCCTCATGGTAATGGACCACACTCATTACAGTAGATGGTTACCAGTACATATTTGTTTTATATTATTTATACATATCAGAGATAGGAAGGTCTTGGGTACGTTACATCCTGCCATTGCTGAAGAATTTCGTTGTGGTAACTTTACTGTCAAGCAGACGAGCAAAAAATTCTCAGCTGAATGGAAAAACAAATTAATGAAGATGGACTTAGTGCATCAGCTGCTGCCTTATGATGGTGAATGGTTGCAGGACCAGAAGTTGCTAGAATTGTGCAAGAATTTGATGCGAGTTTCTTAAGAGGACCATAAGTCAGGTACACTCCACCATGAGCAGACAGCTGCCTTCCAGAGCAACTTCTTTAAAGAAGTCTGCCGCTTGAGGGAAACAGTTGAGGCATTAGGGAATCCATTTCTAGAGGAAAGCAAAGACCTTATAGTGTTGGATACAAGGGCAGTGCAAGATCAGTAATCTGCTGATTTGGTTGCTAAACTAGAAAGCCTTGATAAAACCTAACTTGAGTTATACTATAAGTTGAGACTGACAAACTGCACAGTCCCAATTGACGAGCCAATAAACAAGAACAAATACAAAATCTTTGGCCGCTGTAAGCAGAAAAAGTCACAGAAGTCGGCGCTGAAAGTAGCATCAGTTCAAAGTGATGCCAAATTATCTTCACGATTGTACATTGAATGCCAGGCAAGAGAAGATAACCTGGATAACTTCTTCAAACATGAAAACCAAACTTTTCCGCCTGCACTTTCAGAGATGGGTAACTTACAAGGTGACAAAAAGTCAGACTTACTTCCCATCTTAGAAGCACATGGGGAACCTATCCAAGATGCTTCAGTGACTTCTGCAGTAGTGCTCAATGCTGCATCAGTATTGCATATGTTACCGCCTAAAACCTCATCTAACTTTCAGCAATATTGTGACATTGAATTTGCAGGTCATGTTTACACGTACCTTCGGAATGCTCAGCGTTTTGATATAGTATTTGACATATACGTTCCTAACAGCCTGAAAGCATGGCCAAGAGCACAGAGAGGTAGTGGTATTCGCCGTCAAGTTCTTCCTTCACCACCACTTCCCAAGAATTGGAATTATTTTCTCAAAGTAAATAAAATAATCAACAGCTTTTCACTATGCTAGCTAACAGAATTGTTGCGCAATTACGGACAAGTACAACAACAGAGGTCATTGCAATTGATGGCTCCGACATTCGAACAGCAGGTGACAATGACTATGGTTCTTTAGAACCATGCTTTCATGAAGAAGCAGATACTAGTTTGATTCTTCATACAGCTGAAGCAGTGCAGCATGGGCACCACAGACAACTTCTGTGCACTGTTGATACAGATGTTGTAGTTCTGGCAATTGCTTTCTTCACAAGAATCAGAGCGGAGCAACTATGGATAGCATTTGGTACAGGAAAGAAATGTCGGTACATCCCGATTCACCAGATTGCAGAATCACTTGGCAGTACAGCTCCGGCATTACTGTTCTTCCACAGCTTTACAGGTTGTGACTGTGTGTCGTTTTTCATGTGGCATAGTAAAGCAAAAGCCTGGGATGCATGGGCAGCCTGTCCAGAGGCAACCAAAGTGTTCATCCAATTGTCATCACCAGTACAAGAAATCACATCAGAACAATGTAAAGAAATTGAAAAGTTTGTGATTCTGTTGTATGACCGCACTTGTGGCGAAGAATCAGTCAAAAACGCGAGGAAAGAACTGTTCGTAAAGAAGGGGAGAAGAATGGAGAGAATTCCACCAACTGCAGATGCCCTACTACAACACGTGAAACGTGCAACACTGCAAGCAGGTCATGTGTAGGGAACATGCTTAATACTTAGTTCACCAGTCCCCGATCCCAGAGAATGGGGATGGAAAGGTGAAGCAGGGTCTGCATGGCAACCCACTTGGACTACACTACCGGCTGCTTCAAAGAGTTGTGCGGCGCTTATTAACTGCGGCTGCAAAACGAAATGTGACAGTAAGAAGGGCTACAGCTGTGCTGTGGCTGGGCTACCATGTACTGCAATATGTTTTTGTAATGGCAAGTGCACACAAAAGTAACTGCTATGTGTACTTTGCATTATAACTCTTTCTACATTTACGTCACTGGTTTTCCTTCATTTTTCAATTGCTCTTATATGGTGTGTAACTCAAAACTTATTAAAAATGTTAAACATATATATTTTGCTATCACTGTATATTTATGCTATCCAGACTACACTATGCAGACTTTTAAGTTATTAACTGAAAAACAATGATGCCATTTCATTACGGAATTGTTTTTTACTTCCCCCTCGACCCCCCCTACCAGCTGACTCTTTTCACATGTCCCTATATCTATATTTCTTATGGTCTAAAGCACCTTTGTACAAAATGTGATGCTTGTATCACAAAGTGTGCAATTCTTATGCTATGCTACCCTACTATCATAAAGGCAGGGACCTGTGTTCATTTCATTTTTCCTATTGGCAGCAATGGGGGAAACACAGTAAACCTAGGTCCCTGCATAAAAGGCATCCAAATACCCCCCAACGTGTACTGTCTTCTGATACTTTGACAGAGGTGTTTCCCTAAGATCTTGGATGGTATAAGCAGAATGAAATTTTGCAGAGGGTGGCATTTGTTGGCAGGGAAAGGAGACCTTCTCTGCAAACACTTCTGTCTGGGAGCTCTGCTCCTCCTCTACTACCACACTCACCTGCTCATGACTCTTGCTACTCAAAACATATCAGCCCCCTTTTCCTTGCTGCCCGCCCCCACCCCCGTCCCCATGCCTGGACTCTCACCCTGAACACATTAGTTTTGCTCTCTCTCTTCAAACCCCTCCTGAAAACCTACCTCTTCCATCAGGCTTTTCCTAAACTCCTCATCCCCTTAGTCTCCACCCTGATTTTCTTAGGATCTCCCTGTAAATAAATTAAGCACATGCACCTGCAACTTCATAACTTCTTGGATGTATTCCTGTCTCTCTCTCTGTTCCCCTCCCTTGTCTCTCTTAAATTGTAAGCCCACTGGGACAGGAACCTGTCTATAATTGTTAATTGTGAAAGTCCAGGTACATTGCTGGTGCTATATAAATACTTAATAATGATAATAATTAATCCAACCGCCTTCGTCAATCAGCGGAATGAGCACGGCTTCCGGGAGATCATGCAGGACATGGAGGCAGCGGGCCATCACAGGACCATGGCCCAGTGCTGCTCAAAGGTGAAGAAGTTAAAGAGGGGGTACAAGGCCATCCGGGACAACAACCAGCGGTCCAGGCATGGAGCCCAGACCGCCCCCTACTTCAACGCCCTGAACCGCATACTTCATATGAAGGGCTCCATTGTCACCCCACACCTCGTGGGGAGTGCTGTGGTCCAGGGCAAGGAACGGGCCGAGGTACCCCCTCCGCTCGCCGCCCCCAGTGAGGACACTAGCTCCAGGGCCCCTGTCCCCCCAGAGGAATGCCCAGGGACCTTGGGGACCTGCAGGCCCCCCACAAGCACTAGGCCCAGCAGCCCCCACCCCCTACCCCCTGTCCAGACCAGGAGACTCCGAGGCCGGCACACTGGTCACCCTGAGCCAGTGGACACGGGGACCCCAGCAACACCAAGGGACCGGCCTCGGAGGGCTCTGAGACGGACATCAAGGGTAAGCACATGGGGGGGAGGGGAACACACAGGGCACGGGGGGCCACCCAGCCACCCTGGACACCCCAGAACACGGGAAGAGGGCCCGGGGGGCCACTGGGGGACAAGGACAGCCCACCCCCACCCAACCCCTCCCATATCCCTACAGGGCACAGCATGCCCCGCCACCGGCAACAGACGGGCGACAAGGACGCCGGAGACTAGGCCCAGGAGCAGCCAGCGGTCCCCGGTGAGGCACACCACCAAGTGGGGGGCGTGCCAGGGGAGGCACCGGCCGCCAATCTGAGGGGTTGGGGCCTGAGACCCCGCAGCCGTGCCACAGGATAGGGGCCGGCCGGCAGGAGCACCTAACCAGCACCTATTGTGTACCCAAAAGGGCAACCCGAGGGGCTCCAGCAAGCCGGGCCCGTGCCCCCGGCGCAACGGATGAGAGAGCACTGGGCACAGGTATGGCGCTGGAGGAAGGAGCAGGCGGAGAACATTGTTCGTTCGACCACCGAGCAGGGCGAGCGGATGATCGCAGCTATTGATCAGATGGAGGCAGCCTTGAAACGCTCCTTGCAACAAGCGGAGGCAAGGGACCAGAGGCTCCAAGCAGAGGTGCGGCTGGAACGGAGGCAGGAGCGCCGGGAGCACAGTAGGCAGGTAGAGGTGTTTGGGCGGCAGCAGGCCATCGACAGAATGGTGTGGGAGCATTCAGCTAAGATGGACCGTTTACATGACATCGGCATCTCCCTGCTCCCGCATGTCGGCACCATAAGTGCCTATGTGATGGCAGCTGCCCCACCCAAACCCCGATGCTGGGCCCCCTCGGCACCACCACCGTCCCAGCCGCCAGCACACCCGCTCAGCCCGCGCATCCACCACCCAGTCCCTGTAGGCCTCCGGAGGGAGCAGCCATCCAGGGGGGCCCATCCGTCCCTGGGCTTGCCCGCCCTCCCACCACTGCCCGCCCCTCAGGACACCGAGGCCTCCCAGGACACAGTTGGGGACATGGACAGCGGGGGGGAGGGGAGCTGCCAGAGCCCCACGGTGACCACAGGGTGGACGAGGGGGAAGCCCCAGAAATGTGGGGAATGGGGGGGGAAGGGGGAGAGCGGTCTGAGGGGGGAGAGCACGGTACAGGGAGGTGGGTGGTGGTGGTGGGGACACATGTAACTGCATGTGGAAATAAAGGTTTGGGCACCACTATTGCTTCCTTGGGTCTGTTAATGGGCCCAGGGCTGTGGGTGGGTGGGTGGCCGTACAGGGGCGCACTCAGGGCACTGGTGGGGGGCCCGGGGTGGTGGAGACGGGGGGGTGCACCTCACGCCTTGGCCTCCCAGCTGATGCACCTGGCCAGGGCAGCACGGATGGGCTTGGCGTATTGGTACTCCCGCGGGTTCTCTGTGTTCACATACAGGGGCACGGGCCGGGAAGGCGCCCAGGCACGGGGTATTTGAGGGCAGCCCCATCGATCTCACACACATTGTGCAGCACACAGCAGGCCCCGATCACCAAGACTGAGGTTTCCACCGTGTAGTCCAGGTGGCCCTCAAGGCTCCTCCAGCGCTGCTTGAGGGCCCCGAAGGCCCTTTCGACCACTGTCCTGCTTACACACAGGTGGGTATTTTAGAGAGCTTCCACAGGGTTCCAGGCAACCGGGTATGCCTTCATCAGCCAGCAGGTGAGTGGATAGGCCGGGTCCCCAAGGATGCAGGGGGGCATCAGCACCCCCTCGATCCGGGTCATCCCCATGTCCGCAAAGTCCCCATGGTACATCTGGGCATAGAAGGGGGGAATGGTCATGATCCAGGCATCGTGGCTGCGCCCAGAGTTGCCCATAAAGATGTCTATGAACCACCCCTGGTGGTCCACCACAGCCTGCAGCTGCAGGGAGTGGTATCCGTGTCTGTTAACGTATTCCGCGGCCTCCCCAGCAGAGGGGCTGAGGATCTCTATGTGGGTGCCGTCCATGACGCCCATGCAGTTGGGCAACCCCCCAGCCGCGAAGCCGGCCATCACGGCCGCTTGATCCACCAACTGGATCGCTCGGTCCAGGAGCACTCCCTCCACAGCCTCGCAGATGTCCCACATGATCTTGGCGACAGTGCTCACCTCGACGCCAAAGTGCTGCAAGACAGGAGTCGGGAGTTGCTAGTGCCCAGACCCCGATGGTCTGCTGTCCCTGCAAGGGGCCTGGCTCACTGTCCAGCCTGTGCCCAGGTGCGTGCGGGCTGCAGCTGCATCCCTGCTGTCATCAAACTCCCACCTCTCAGTGTTGCCAGCCTGTTGTCCTCGCCGCCCTGATTAATGTGTAGACTGTCATGTCTGTGAGCTCTGTTCCAGCAACTGTGCTGGGTCCGCACCCCATGCTTCACTCACTTGCCATACTATGTTGCAGCCAGTGGCCTTATCGGCTGGGCCTTGAGGCCCCCCTGCATCCCCTCCCATCCCTCCATGGCTTGTGGGGCCCCTCTGTCCTCACAATTAGTCTCCTTTGTTTCCTGGACCATGGCTAGCTGTGCTTCCACCGGGCTCCCGACTCCCAGCACCCATGGGGCCCCCCATCATTGGACCTTCTGCCAGACCATGGCCCTGTGTGACCTGTGTCATTCCCCGGCCGTGCAATTGCTCCTGAGCTGCCCAGACAGCTTGTCTGGTGCCTATGCGAGTCTGAGCTCGGGACTGCGCTACTTTGGCTATGAGGTGAGCGCCCACGATTGCCGGCTGCATGCGGAGACCCTGGGCCTGATTGCCTTTTGCGATGGGCGCATCCCGGAGATGAAGTGCTCGCATGTGGGGTGGTCGGCGGCGGAGACCATGTCTGCTCTGTCTGTGTGCAGCCTGGCCACCTACACAGCCTGTCTGAGTGAGGGGGGCCCTGCCCTGGCCGTGTCCTACTTTGGCTGTGTTCACGGGGCCCGTGGGTACCAGCAATCGCGTGGGGTGATGTATCACTGGCTGCTGGAACTCGGTCACCTTCCGTGGCCCCCTGCTGCTGACTGGCTTATCCAAGCCCACTGAAGCGGAGCTGGCAGTGCTGGTCGGTGTGTGGTCCCGTTCCAATGTGCAGTTGGGGCTCGCCGCGCAGAATCCCTTCGAGGCTTACTACCTGGTTGCCCACCACATGTCTGTGCTGGGCTACCATCGGAGCATGCTTCAGCGGCCCCACTTCGTTCACCTGGTGGGCCACCTGGCTCTGGGCCCCTTCAAATCCCCCTGCAGCTGGCTGTGAGGCCCCCTGTGCCTACTGTGCCCCGGTTGGTGGCCCCATGGAGGACTCCCACCTCCTCCCTGCTGCCGCAGGCCGGTGCCTGCTTCCTCCATGATGTCCCGGCCTTGCAACTGTGCTGCCTGTTTCCCAGGGTTCCACTGCCCCTGCCTGTGGCTCTCAGCCCCCTCCCCCCCCCTCGCCTCTGCATCCGGTGTTCCCCTCCATGGCTGCCTTCTCCTGTGGCCGAGTCCTGCTCTCCATGCTTCCGCCCGGCTCCCCAGGTTGCAGTTGACCTTCCTCATCCGCCGTGCCTCCCTCCTGTGCCCGTGACCCCCCCCCCTTGGGTGCCTATGTGACCACGGGGTTCTGGGATGCCTGGACTTTGCCTCCCGGCATCCGCCCAGGGGTGTGTGTGCATCTGTGGACCGCCTGCACTGCTCCGGCTCTCCTGCATCCCCTCCATGGCACCCTCGCCGGCACTTGGGGTGCCTGTCTGCCTCCTGGGGCATTCCCGGGCCGCTCCCTGTTCCGTGTGGCCTCCCCCTGTGCCTATGGCCCAGCCTTTCGGGGCCCCCCCATTCCGGGACTGCCTGTGTAGCTGTAGGGGTGCCCGTGTGGACTGTGCTGTTATGGGGGTTCTGAGTGCCATTTCCCGTGACCTGACCTGCCCCTGGCCCGGCCCCCCCCCGTGCCCGTTGTGCCGTGTGTGTTGTCTGTGCCGCTGTGTCCCCCCTTCCCTTCCTTTCCCTTGCAGGTGTGATTGTGCCTAGGCGTGTGCTGTGTGTTCCACTGTGCCCTCGTTGTCTCTGTGCCTGCTGTGTGCGCTGCCCCGGCGGCTCTTCTCCCTCTTCCCCCTCCCTTCCCATTTCCCTTGTGTGAGCATTCCCTGTAGGCGCTTTTGGCTTCCTCTGCCCTCAGTCGGCCATGTCAGCCTCCTGTCCCTCCCTGGTGCCTTCTGGGTGTTTTGACCACGGCCGGGAATCGGTGTCATGTCTGTTGCACTGCCCCATCCCGTGGTCTGATGGCCCGATTCCCTGCCATGGTCCCGATCCCATCACGGCTGTTCGGGGCCTTCCTGGACCACAGGGGTTGGTTGATCGGTTCACCACCTCCGGGAATCCACTGTGGTCAATCAGGACCGTGTAACGTCTGAAATCACCCAATGTTGAGTCTTGAGTGGGGAGGGTCATGCTTTCTCTCCACATCCCCAAGGTCTGGAAACTTACAGATGAGACTCTCATGTAATTCAGCTAACTCCATGAGCTGAGACTTTAGGAAAACCTTTAACAGTTCCAAAATTTCTGATAAATGTCACTGTCTCATGCTACTGCAAGTGCACTGGAATTATTGTGGGAATTACAATAGGGATAAATATGGACCCAATTTTTTATCTTTGGGATTTTTTGTGGGTATGGGTGGCAAATATAAACTTTTTCAAAGAGTTGTCAAAATAATGGCATGGGAGGATGCCCCTCTGTTATGCAAAACTCCATCAGCCAGATATCCCCACACCAAAGCTGCTAAATCCTCTTACAGTTCCTTAGGACTAATGTTCATTGAGGGATACTGCTTTATTAATGTTCATTGAGGGATAAGGTAAAAACATACATGTAGCATGGAGAGGAAACATCATTCTTGCCTCCTCACTAATCAAACAGCTCCAACCTCAGCTAATACAATAAAAAATAAGCAGGTCATAAAGTGACTGGGATAAAACAAACATCAGGAAAGAAAAACACTTCCTTCTAAAAAGGGAGCATAAGGGAACTACACTGCTTTTAAAAATTGGCATTTTCACCTTAAACAAAAAAAAACAAAAAACTCCACAAGCACTTTCTCGAACGCAGGTGGTTTAGTAATTTCCTACTGACTAATAATCACCTTTTTGACTTTTAAAGGACAGTTCAGACTGTTTCCTATATAAAATGCTGAGAGTTATTATCTATCTACTCTGGGTAGTCTGTAATTGGCTGATCATAAATACTGCTAAGTGCTTTAAGTGTGTCCTGATTCTATTTTGTTAAGCTCATTTTCGAATCAATGGCTTTGGTTGAAAGGCCACCACAGGGTAGCAGCATTTTAACAAGCTGATAACTCCAGTAGCCTGACCTTCTAGCACTGCAGGAGAGCCCAGGCATATCCAGAGATGAAGGCTTTCCTCTTTGGGTGCAGTGTACATGCTGGATAGAGAAGGGGAGGGGAGACTGCTCTGTGCTTCAGTACTGCAGCAGCCTCCTTCAATGTTTCTAGAAAAGTAGGTGCTGGCTAAAAGAAATTGCTTAGCTGGTAGTTAACACCCCAAAGGCCCTCTACCTACACCTGCTGGAATACTTGGAAAAGAGAGAAACGTTGCTTCAGCTTACAAAAAACACAATGGAGGGAAGCTATGATGGAGGCTAGAGCCCCACAGACCAACAAGCCACAATCATAACAGAACTCTACAGCCACCTTCCTAGCCGAAACCCTTTAGACTTGGGCTGGGCCAAGCTCCCCATGGTCAAGAGGCCCCACCTTCCTAGAGCATTGTGACATCCCGATTCTTTGCAGAGGCAGAGCCATATCAGGGCAAGAACACCCCCATGGAGTGCTGTCATGGCATGGTGTCCTGTGGGGACAGGGCCACCGCATTACATCAGGATCAGGCTCAGAAGATCCTCGCTGTGTCAGGACCATGTCAGTCAGGCTCAGGCCTGATACTTGATCCTGAGCAGGGCTCTAATAGAGGCTTCTTAAATCATGGTCGTGCTGAGGAAGTGAATGCAGTTATTTCCTTTCATTCAAACTGCAACATCAACTTCCAGTTCTTTGGGGGGGGGGGGGGGGGAGAGAAATGTTATACTTCGAAATACATCGGTGAGCTTCTCAGGACTATGAAGACGAATGGATTAGAAACAGAATAAGAAGTGCAGCTGCTTTATCATCCTCGTTGCATGTAATTAATGCATCTTCCTCTAATATATAGCAATACAATTGCTAATTTGTTTCCTCATTAGTGAAAATGCGTTTTACTACTGAACAGGCAAAGGCATTTTATTGGAAGCCTCTGAAGCGTACTTTTAAGACTTTGACATTTTAATTACTTTACGGTGCCCTGGAGTTTCTCGAAACCAAATTTAAATAGAGAACATTCTGCCGGCGCGTGCTTTCATTTCATATTCAAGCAAGGCAGAAACAGGAAGTTTCCAGATACCTAGAAAGTATTCTTATTTGTTTTGTAACATTTTAAAAAATACATTTATAGAGAGGGAAATTATTCTGTACTCTGTCGACCCTAAATGGAGGACAGAATAGGGCTTGGGGAAGGGTGGGTGTGGTTTTAATTGGAATTTTATATCGCTTGGTATTTTTACTGGGTTTTATATTATTTTGTATATGTTTTATGCTGTAAGCCACCCTGAGTCTTTGGGGAAGGGCTAGATATAAATCCAAATAAATAAACAGAAGTCCTTCCTCAACCTCTTCCACTCTCTCTGTCATTATTTATTATTAATAATAATAATAAATTTTATATAGCGCCCCACTGCCATGGCACTCAGAGTGCTTTACATACAACAATTTTAGCACAACTTTTAATCTTCACAACAACCCTGTGAGGTAGGTTAGGCTGAGAGAATAATGTGACTGGCCCAAAGTTGCCCAGCGAGTTTCTGGCTAAGGCGAGATTAGAACTGTGGTCCCCTCTTACCTCCCGGTCCAAGTATTGTGCCCTTAGCCCTTACACCACACTGGCTCTCATTTATGGATTTATGATGATTGGCTTGATCTATGGAGGGGGAGCATAGGTGAGGTTGGGGATGGAGGGGGTTGGTGGATTTATGCCATAACCCACCCACCCACCCACTCCCGGGGGGACATGGGTGGGGGATTTGTATGGAGGGGAGAGGGACTAGGATTGAGAGGGCTGGTTTTTGCAGCTCTTCTATTGTATTCTAATTGGGTCTAACTAATTGTATTTTAATGAATACAATTAATTGACATTTCTAATGTTTAAGAAATGGAGGAATGAGTGGATTTGAAGTTGAGTAGGTGGTGGAAATTATTTGTATTTTTGTTTGTGAGCTGCCCCAAGTCCACCCCTTTGGAGAAGGGTGGCATATCAATCTATTTTAATAATAATATTAATCTAAAATTGGGCATTAGCCCCAATAAATTCACTATTCCAGCCAATGCTGGGGTGTATCAGAAAGAAAAGTGGGCAGAGATATGACTAGATATATCTACTATGGCAGTTTTAAGACTATCAAACCTACCTATGCCTGTTAAACACACACAGTAACACAGCTACTTTGGTTTGGCAGTGAAGAATTTTAAAAAGGGTGGGTGGTGAGGGCACCCGTGGCAGAGTGAAGCCACATAAGGGCGCTGGCTCTTTAAGAGTGACTGAGTGGGGTTGAAGCCACGCCCATTCCTGGATATAAAGAGAGAAACAGGAAGCGAGAGGAGACAAAAGCTGTTTGAATGTCAAGGAGCACACATTTCTGATCCTGAAAGGAAGGAGGCTATGGAGCGCTACCTTGATGCTGACCGGTGAAGACCGACTACCTGAAGGAAGGAGAGTGAGTAGTCAGAGGAGTGATACCTGGCCGCAGTTGGGCCTGTTGTGCTAGAGACTATGGAATAGATGGAACCTATGGTGAACTCTGTTATAAGGAAATAAACTGTATTATGCTAATCACCTGAGTGACTGCATGCCCTGGGCCTAATCCTGACAACACTCAACCACAGCAAGGCTGTTCCCCGCTACAGCACCTCATGCACAATGAACCTGTGAACACTCCACATAGGAAAGGGCATCACAATAAGGCTGAGATTCACAAGGAACATTGCCTCTAAATCCGCTTTTAGACGTGCGCGCCCTGCTTGTGGCATGAAATCACGTGCAGTGTAAAAATCCCGTGAGTGGGGTTGAGACATGATGTCACGTGCATTATTGCACATGACATGTCTAAACCCTACCCACAGGATTTTGATTTCACGCCGTGAGCGGGCCGCGCACATCTAAAAAATGGGTGAGTGGTAATAATGCGTTTGATGTATCTAAACCCCGCCGCTGCGAGTGGGGCGCGCACATCTAAAATCAGCCTAAGCCTGAGTCGTCCAAGCACGTGGATACACTGGCCAAAAGACTTACATGGCAACTGCTTGATTTTAGCCTAGAGAAACGTTCCAAGACTCCCAGCACTGTGGGTGCCAGGACTGGGGTACAAGAGGGTAGCATTTGCGCATACATGTGCACACACATACCCAGCTCCTGCCTGCTCTGACCCTCCTCAACCCTTCAGGCAGGACCACATTGCAAACAGCTTTCTAACCTGGCCACACTCCCTTTCTAAAAGCCATGGTGTGTCACAATGCTTTTGGGGGAAGGGGGGTGACCAGGTCGATAAGGGGCAGGGCTAGTGGAGTCTACCTCTGTCTGATGTGACCACACCCCCGTTCTAAGCATTGGAAAGGGACTCTCCTGCAGCCCCCAAATTCAACTCTGCCGGCATCTCTTCTCAGCCCAATACCGCTGGGACGGTTACCTGCAGAGAACCAAAAGTGAAAGTGGAGACCGACTGAGAAAGCCTCCATCTCAACTCCTGTTAGGAACTGGTTCCAGCCGTATCACTGTTGAATTGCATGTCACATCATGAAAAGACTTTTTTTTTAAAAAGCAACCTCAGAACTATGTTCATTTCCTAGACTATTTGGTTTAATTAGAATAGTTTTTAAAGCTGTTCAGGCAGCTTGAAAAAAATGCAAAGGTCTGTGAAAATTTTAGTCAGAGATGAAGTTGCATGGAAATTTAATTATAACTGAACACCTATTCTGAATTTTCAGGAATCTTAAGAAAAGATCATTCCTCAGAGGAGCATGAACTAGTGAATTGAACCAGCATGTGGTCATCTGTTCGCACATAGCATATTGGGTCAGAGTGGTCCTTAAAGATTCAGGAGCTGAAATAATGAGAATCTCAGCACTCAGTTTTTATAGTAGGTTTTTGTCCGTTTTGAAATGACCCATGATTTGGAATGGGAGTGCGTCTTATGTTTTGTGTTAAAGTTTTGAACCTGAACGCTTGCCTGCATCTTCTAAGGCACTTTTTCTTCCACTTCCAGTTTTTCTTCCACTTTCTATCTTCAGGCTAATATACCTTCAGGCCTTCGGTACAACATGCGTTGGCTGTTCAACCTTACCCCTACCAAGCAAGAAAACAACATGGCAGACATGCTGCTGCACATTAGGCTTCTCTGATGCCTGATCATTACGGCCAGTTCATCAAGGTGTCTGCTTAAGGGTCTGGTCTCACTGGGTATTTACTATTTTGTAGGCTTTTAGCAGGGCTCACTGTACCACACCTCTTTGGGTGCTGCTGGATCCCACTTGTTCCTCTTTCTTAGTGGTCAAAGTCCCTCTTTCAGAAGAGGGAGACAAAAAGGCCAGTATTGAAGCCTCAAACGCCTTTCCTGGTTCCAGGAAAAACACTTGGAGAGGACAAGCGGGAGATGATGGAATGAGAAGCAGAAGAACTTCTGTCCCTCTTTGTGCACTTGGATTCTGTTGGAAGGTGTGTGTGCATGTGCATGTAAGTGTGTGAGGGGCTGAGCTTATTGGCCAAGGGAGCCAGGCATCACTCTCGTTGACTGTCAAAATGTTTGGAGCTATGGGTGGGCAGCGGGGAGCGGGGAGAGGGCGGGGCCGTGCGGCTGCACGTTGCGCCGCGCAGCCCCGCCCCTCCCAGATTCCCCGCCGGGATCCCCGCAGCGGGGGATGAATGGGTTGTTTTCGGTACGGGACCAAGCGGCCCCGTAACGTCTGAAAACACCCGTACTTACATTCAGAAGCTTCCAAAATGGCTGCCTCAAACANCAAGCGGGAGATGATGGAATGAGAAGCAGAAGAACGTCTGATATGGCGTGACGGGGTCACCGCAGCGGGGGATGAATGGGTTGTTTTCGGTACGGGACCAAGCGGCCCCGTAACGTCTGAAAACACCCGTACTTACATTCAGAAGCTTCCAAAATGGCTGCCTCAAACAGAGGAATGTAAACACTGGTGCTTAGCTTCAGGTTTCTTCCCATTATCTTTGGTGTGTACGAAACAAACACCTAAAACTAACTATGTCTATGAGCAAAAAAAGAGCACAACGTTAGGCATTTGCTTAAGTTCCTCACTGAATCAGGAGCAATCACCACATCTTACCTTGTTCTTCTATGTGCAGAAGTGCACTTGTCTGGTCTTCAGAATCCAGCCTCCTATTAATTAACATTGGGTTCCTCAACTGTGGAAATAATACTTTATGTAATTCTGTTTACATGCACACAAAAGCCCACCCCGATACTGATGTTATTCAGATGACCTCCAGGCTCACCTGAAACCAACAGATGACTGGGAGTTTCAATAATAAGGGAAGTCAGCACAGTAAGCTTTGAGGAGTGTGGTCCTGGAGTGCAGACTTCAAAGGCTCCCACAATTCTAATGCATTTCAGCCACCTAACTAGCTAGCTAGCTTTGGTGCAGAGACGACACATGGAAGCTGAGTGAACTGGCAGTCTGAAAAAGCCAGGCTGATTAGCCTCCCCAGTGTCTGGTGCAGAGACTCTGCTTAGGGGAAGTGGTACCAGCCCTCTCAACAGTTCTTGTTGAGGAGGGACCGTCCTTTGGGTGCTGATCCTAATGTCCCTCTTTTAGGATGGGAGGGAGGGAGACTGACCAGTATCCCAAACTCAGGCACCTCTTTTCCAGTTGCCTCTCAGGAAAAGCACTTAAGAGGACAACGGGGAGATGATGGAATGACACGGAACTAAGTGTAATGATAAGCAGCAGAGCTTCTGTCCCTCTTTATGCATTTGGAATTGTGTGCGCAGGCATGTAAATGTCAGGGGAAGAGCTTGTTTGCTGAGGGGCGAAGCTTACTGGACAAGGGCTTGGACCGCTTTGACTGCTTGAAATGTTGGGAGGTACATGGTACTGTAGTGAATACAACCTCGACCTCCAAGATTAGTCAGCTCGGGCAACGGCTGTGCTTTGGAATTGGCAGAATCATTTACGTCAGCAACATCTTACATAACCCAGAGCACAGGACAGAATAATGTATGATGCCACAGTCTGACAAGCATCCAAGCAAAGCTTCGTCAATGAGGCATAGGACAGCACTGGGTCGCAAATGAGTTAGTTAAAGGGCAATATAATTACGGCTACAACATATATGAAAGACCGCCTCCTCCTCCCTCAGGGCCCGCCACAGCCTCTGAGGTCTGCCAGGAGTGCCTTCTTGTTCATACCATCTGCTCATCAAGTGCACACAGCAAGGATGCACAGAGAGGCATTATCGGTGGCTGCCCCACAATTATGAATCTCCCCCTGGAAGTTTATCTAAGCCTGAGCTTGCTCATCTTCCAGAGACAATGTTAGACTTCTTTTTATTTCACCAGGCATTTAGCAAGCAGGGATAGGGTTTTGGATAAAGGTATTTAATTAGTTTTATCTATGTCCTTTTTTTATTATGTTGTAACCCACCCCGAGTCTTCCCTCAGGAAAGGGTATGAAAATAAGTTTAAATATTTAAAATGAGAAGAGTCAGCTTAATTTTGAGTGTAACAATCTGTGGCTGTATTCTGCTTTGCCCTTCTAAGACCCAATACCCAATATTTGATGGAGAGAAATAGGTACCTTTCATGCCACCCCTAATTTGCATAAATATGCATGTGTTTATTAAACTTTGCAAAAGTCCACAGACTAACTTTGGGGGTGAGCTGGAAAACAAGGATGTGTCAGAGAGGTTCTATGTACACATTTGTATATGCAGGACTGATGGTTCAAATTAAAACTCAGCCTATTAAAAATCAAAATTCTCAAATGGATGCATTAACTATGGCACTAATGTTTTAGTTTTAAAGATACTTGGAGGATCCCAGATGGAAGCAGTGACAATCCCTTTCAGCAGCTAAAGAATCATCTCTCACAAACACACCCACACCCCACCTGCCTTTGTAGTTTTCATCTTGTTCCCGAGCACACAGCTCCCTCCTGCCTGGGGGTTCCTTTCTTTGTTCTCTGATAGCCTTGCTTATCTCAAGCAAGTTCAAGTGAGAAAAGATACCCCCCCAACCCCAAACAACAAATTAAATAATAGCAGCAGCCAAGGCAAAAGGTCACCGAGCTCTTTCTCCGACTGGATTAATGAGGTGCTAACAACTCCCTTTGTCTGCTTAATCTGGTGCAAACCTTACACTGCTGGGAAGACGCTATGAGATAACTGCACTCAACAAACCCATTACCGTACCAGGCAAAAAGGTACTGTGCTGAAGGATGAGCGTCCCTACGGAGTTAAGTGAGTATTATTATTGTATTGCCTGAAAATCAATTCAAATTTGCGAACAAACTTGGATTTGAAGCTGTATTAACGAGAGGGCTGTGTTGCATGCTTAAACTTAAATTTTCATTTTAAAGTATCATGTTCCATATGACATCAAACCATCATTACGGCTGCAATTCCGAAAGCACTTACTCCAGATTACTCTCCTTGCCTTCCATAGGACTACTCCAGATGTTTAGAATTGCAGTTTAACTTTGATAGTCACAAAGACGAGCCATGGGAGCATGCCCCGATTAGGAGAAAAAAACACTCTAGAAAAGTCTTGGCGCATGTTATTGAGAGCCTTACTAACGTAACGTTTTGTTCCTGGCAATAACAGCTTCTTACCTTTTGAACTTGCCATCTGTCTGGTGGGTGGAGGGAAAATCATGGGAGTTTCTCTTTCAAGCATCTGTCTAGCAGTACAAGACAAATTACCACAATTTACTTTGATCTCCTGTAACTTTGTTCTGTAAGCCGCAATGCACTATTTTATATTTCCTTCTATAGATGTTTACCATTTCCCCCCAAGGTTAATGACTGGTTGTAAAAATCTTTCCAATGCACAGTTTTCCACACTGGCACAAAGAGTGCATGTAATTGTGGTAAAGCACAAAAACTAAAATCAACTTTACCTTTTTTCTTAATAGCAAAGGGGAGGGGGTGGAGAGACCTTGAACTCGTCTATGGAATATTAAAACCATTACCCAGTAGATTTTATGAAATGGTACTCTTTGTGGAGTTCATCTTCCACAGTTCTTGTCACTTTGCAATGACTGGTCGAGTCTAGTCATTGCTTTACATAACAGCAATCTTCTGTGCATAATGGCATAAAAGTAGCTCAGTCATGTACATTGTGTTCCCGGATGGATTTTTTTTTAAATATAAGAACCTATTAGCTATTATATTGGGGCAACGTTTACCTGAAAATGCAATGCCCTTTTCACACAGCACCATTCTACATGACTAACTCTCTCTCTCTCTCTCTCTGCAGTGGAATTAAGGGGCAAACATTAACACTGGGTCAGCTCTAGCATGGAGCAGTGACAGATTATCATCATAAAATAAACAAAAAATTTGCTTTTGATTTTATATTTTTAATCGTAGTCATACGTACATGAAGCAAAAATGCATAGAGACAAATGGCATTTGATAGCCGAAGGCTAACGTGTTATTAAACTTTAACCATTGACTAGCATCTAAAGGCCATTCAAAATGAGTTGATTGTCTCAGAAATTGACAAAGAAGATGCCAAAAAGACACCAATATTGTATTGTTTATATGAACGCTTGTCTAGAAGGGGGGCTAGGCAAAAGGTGAAACATTTGGGACAAGGGGAAGAGACATGGATGAAGACCCAAAGTACAGAAGTTACAAATATTTAATCTAGAGAGAGAGTGTGGTTGCCATGTTGGTCCACTACATAAGAGATGGAGACAGACTACAAAGTAGTTCAAATTATATCTTTTATTGGATTAACTTCTGTTGGTGAGAATATGCAAACTTTTTGGCCACGCAGGGCTCTTCCTCAGGCATGTATCATAGCCAGTCCCCCCCAAAAAATATTTGATCTGAAAAAAATCATTCACTTCACACTACTGTCTCCATCACAAATATTTATTTATTTATTTATATTAAAACTTATATGCCGTACCCGCCTGCCACAGGCATCACGGGGCAGCTAACAACATTTTAAAAAAATATTAAAATACACGGTAATAAAACTACAATTAAAACAACCTAAAAAGCCCATACCCACCCACCCCATCTCCCTCAATAAAGACCCGGCAGAACAGCCAGGTCTTACATTGTCTGCAGGAAGAGGGGAAGTCGGTAATCAAGTGGACCTCCAACGGGAGGGAGTTCCACAGCTGCGGTACAGCCACAGAGAATGCCCTCCTCGTGGTAGACACCCAGGGGACCCCAAAGAGGGCGTCTCCAGCCAACAGTAGTCCAGCCTTGAGGTAATAAAAGCATGGATGACTGTGGCCAGATCCGAGTCTGAGACATACGGCCTAAGCCGACACACCAGATGTAACTAGCGAAATGCCCCCTTTGCCACAGCTGCCACCTGGACATCCAGGCGGAGCTGCAGGTCCAGGAGCACCCCCAGACTCCGGACCTGAGAAACCAAGGGAGGATGGACCCCATCAATGATGGGGCCATCATTCCCTCAACTTTCCCCACAATAATCACCTCCTTCTTGTCAGGATTTAATTTCAGGCAGCTCACCCTCATCCAATCCCCCAGAGCTGACAAACACCAGGTAAGCGCCGAGACTGCTGGGCCTAAGTCAGATGAAAATGAAAGCTATAGCTGAGTGTCATCAGCATATTGATGACACCTCACCCCGAACTCCCTGACAACCTCCCCCAAAGGCTACATGTACACATTGAACAAGAGAGGGGATAGAATGGAACCACACACGTGAGGCCCCCGGGGGGTGGGGGGGATGAGAACTCACCCAGCACCACACGCTAGGTTCTCCCAGCCAGGAAAGAGCAGAACCATTCAAGAACAGTCCCATTAATCCCTGCCTGGTCCCGCAGCCGAGTCACCAACTCATAATCAACACTATCAAACGCAGCTGAGAGATCGAACAGGATCAACAGGGTCGAACGACCCCGGTCCAACTCACAGGAGAGGTTGTCAACCAAGGCCACAAGCACAGTCTCCATGCCATAACCCAGACAAAAGCCAGACTGCAAGGGATCAAGAAAATTGACCTGGTCCAAATGCTCCTGAAGCTGTCGAGCCACCACCCTTTCAATAACCTTCCCTAGCTAGGGGTTGCAGGTCCTCGCAACCCTCAAGGGCAGAGACAGCACACACAACCCCTAGCAGCCACAGGACTGTCCAATCTAGACCATGACCTTCAAAACAGGGGCTACAATGGAAAGGGTGTTCTCAGTGACCGGGCCGCAACTTTGGAACTCCCTCCCGGAGGAAGCCCGCCTGGCCCCAGGTCTGCTGGCTTTTCGCCAAGCCTGTAATATCTGGCTGTTTGCCCAGGCCTTTGGAAGGATGGGTGGGGTAGTTGGGGATATATTTTGGGTTTTTTTAAAGTTTTTAATATATTGTTGTACTTTTTAGTATTTTAATTGTATTTTAATGTATTTTTTGTTATTGTACGCCGTCCCGAGATGCCGTAGGGGTGAATGGGGCAGCTAATAAATATAAAGAAATAAAATAAAATAAAAAATTCCAGACTGATATTGGGCAATAACAGCTGGAGACTCTGCATGTTTCCTCCCAGAGGAGGCTCGGTTGGCTCCCACTCTCCTGCTATTTCGGCGTGTATATAAGACCTGGCTGTTCCGTCAGGCTTTTGGCGAGGGGTGGGAGTGGGGGGGTTCTTTTCCCCGCATATTGTATTTTTAATTGTTTTTTTTAAATGTATTGTTTTATTGATTATTGTTGTTCGCCGCCCCGGGCTGCCCTGTGAGAAGATGGGGCGGGATATAAATTTTATATAAATAAATAAAAATAAAAAATGTTTAACTCACAGAATTTGTATTGATAAGTTTGAACAGGGTTTTACAACCCCTCGCTATAGAAGTTAAATACACTCACTCACAGTCTAGTCCATCAGCAAATTACCATGAGGCAATCCAGCCCACAGTGGGCAAAGACATTGGGCAGGCCTGGTCTAGTGCCACATAATGAACTGATACTTGCATTCATACCTGATGGCGGTGCAGCGGCAGTGCTCCCGTGAGGCAAAGACACAGCGGGGAAAAGAGGCAGAAGCCAGAAGTACTGCCGGTGCAAATGGAGCTCTGCCACGACATCACCTGCAAATGACAGGACTCAAAATCCGGCCCTGTCATTCGCGAGTGACGTCGCGGCAGAACCCCGTCCGCACTGGTGGTACTCCAGTTTCCAGCTCCTCCCTCCACCACATCTTTGCCTCGCAGCAGTCGCTGCCGCTGCACCACCCCCATAATGTGTGAATGTGGCCAAGTGCAAGTTTCGAAACAACAAGACTTTTAATAACACTTTAGCTTTCTACCAAAAAAAAATAAATGCAAATCCGGCTCTTCATTTCGGAAAATGAACAACCAAATTCAAATGCATCTCAACTCTAATTCCTGCCTTATGTCCTCCTGATGTAGGTGGCTCCTCTCTGGCTCCCTCCCACCTTGAGGTCTCTAGGTTCAGCAAGGGCTCAGTTAAGTTCTGGTCTAGAATGCTGACCCACTAAGGACTTGTTCCTGCAGGGACTTAAGATAGCACCTTGCCATACATCATTATAAAAGAAAGGCTTATAGGGCTAGATAAGGCTTGATCCTACAAGGTTCTGAGTAATGTCACTACACACTTAAAGTTGAACCCATACATAAGGGCTTTGCAGACTGGGACCTAGAGTACCTTGCAGGAGCAAGTCTGTGCAGTCAATAAGATGCTCTGATAACCTACAGGATAGAACAGCATAACCTTAGCCAGGAAACTAATAGCAAACCGCATCAATCTAATTCCCAAATTTAGTATTGGTCCTTAGCAAGCTTTGGCAAAACAATCACTAAGCACTATTTTAAAACTCAAGTCACTGCCAAGTAAGTCAGATCCTAAATTAACACTGTGTAAAATAGAGAAAAATAAGGAATGTAAAAACCCTTTTAAAAAAATTAAAATTAAATTTAAAAAAAAGCAAACTATTCAAAGTAGAACAGAACTTTCCAACAACCCTCTGTGGTGTGTGATTACTTAGCAGAAAGTTAGACCAACTGCAAAGAGAAGTGAAACTGACCATTCCAGTTTCTGTAACCAAGTTGGGTAAAAAAACTAAAGGAAACAACCAGCTGCCAGCAAGCTTGATTAATATTAATAATTGATTTTAGTATAACACCACCACCACCCCGCCATGGTATTCAGAGCGTTTCACATATAACAAATTAACACAGCTTTTAATCCCTTAGCTATTGCATAAGAAATATCTTTTTTTGGTAGAAAGCTACAGTGTTGTTAAAAGATAACGATTACATTCACTGCTGCTTCTCACATGTGATTGTTGTTTTGACTATATTTAGATCAAAATACTGCTGCCAAGTCAGTCAGGTTTAATTGTGGGGAGGATGGGGGTACAATTTTACCAGGCTCCCCAAGCTCAAGGGAGTCCCCCAAAAGCTACAATATAGCATGTAGCATGAGAGTTAGTGTGGTATAATGGCTAAGTGCACACTACTTGGATCGGAAGATAGGGGGCGGACTCTGGTTCAAGTCTCACCTTAGCCAGAAACTCACTGGGTGACCTTGGACCAATCATAATATTCTCTCAGCCTAACCTACCTCACAGGATCGTTGTGTATCAGTCGATTTTTTGGTGTTCTATGAATCATGAACCTTCAAGGCCACTTCTTAGCTGTCATAATGACTTAATATTAAATACTATAATTATAATAGATACTTCAGTAGCCCAATTAAGGCCCCCTTCATTTGCTTTTGGTTACATGCAAGAAGGATTTTCAATGTTAGGTTTGGTTTGAATGCTTGTTCACATAACACATGTTTAGAGTGGGTAGTATACAACCCCACATTTTGTGTGTAGTGTGAAATCTTTGCTGTATCCTGTGCTCCTCAATGATCTTGGTGTTCTCTGCCACCTAATTCAAGCAGTGGGCTTGTAAAGTGCCAGGGAATCAACCACTGTATGAATGCATTGCTACAGAAGGCAAGATCAACACAAGAAGTGAGCTTACATAGGAGGAGGGTTTTGTGAAAATGAGCCCAGAATGCATAGCTATGTGGTGTATATTGCTAAGTAAGCATGAGTGTAAACCAAGAGGAACATGATGAAGCAGGTGGGTTGCTAGGCTGAAGACCAATCTGGAACCTCTGTTGGAAGGGGATAGTTTTGATTACTAAAAACAGGATGGGTAAAGGAAAAAGGCTACAGCATTCCTCAGTAGGCAGCTTGGGAGCCACATCCAGCCCAACAAGCCTGTTTCAGTCACCCTGACGACCTATCACACACAAACTCCCTGTGACCAGGAGAGGAGAATAAACCCCCACCGTCCCCAAGAGCAAACGAGGTATTTGATTTTGTGTGAGCTTGAGACAGATGAGGGAGGGGGACAATCTAGAATTTGTGTGTCTGCTTCTAAGGCCGTTTTTAGATGAGCGCTTGTGCATGGTTTCCAAAATCCTGCGAGGCGGGATTAGACGAGACGTTGCTGCAAGTCACGCGCACGGGAGGGGGAGGCGCATTCTTTTCCGGCCACGATTTGACCACCTCGATCGCCGACCCGGTCAAATCGCAGCCGGAAAAGAATGCGCGTCCCCCTCCCGTGCGCGTGACTCGCGACAGTGTCTTGTGTAATCCCATTTTGCGGGATTTTGGAAACCATGCGCGAGCGCACCGCGCGCTCATCTAAAAACAGCCTTTAAGACACCGACTTGATTTCCTAAACCCACGTGTTTTTGCTCCATTCTACTCCGTCCTTATCCCTCCAGTCCTGCTTCTACCAGTCTTTTATTAATTTCAGTCCCTTTTCTCCTACCTACTTCACTTTGCCTCTTTCCACGCCTCTCCTCCTAGTACCTATTTGCATATTTAATGTTATGCAGCTTTATGCTAATCTACCATTTGACCTACAACAGAATGTCTTTTTAAAAGAAATCTGGCCCACAACAAAAAATTATTCAGTAACTTTGCTCTAAAATGACTCTAGGAGGCTTTGTCCGTAAATATCTGCAGAGTTAATGTAATTTAAATATTTACATTTTTATCTTGCCCTTCTCCGCAGACTCAGGATGGCTAACAACAGTATAAAAATACAGTAAAATACATTAAAACTTCCTTTTAAAAAGCCAGCTGCCTCACCCACCCCACCCCCTACCACCTATCAGTCCCCCTCCCTAACCCTATTCCTGCCTGTCAAATGCCTGGCCGGGAAAAAAAAAAAAGGTCTTACATCTCCTCTGGAAGACGAACAGAGTCAAATTTAGGTGGTCCTCCAAAGGGAGGGAGTTTTCTAATTGTGGGGCAGCAACCGAGAACACCCCATGGCGTGCTCTCGTTGTAAGAACTTCACAGGCAGTTGACACTCGCAAGAGGGCACCCCGGCCGACCTCAGAGGCCGCAACAGGATATACGGGAAGAGGCGGGCTGTCAGATACCTCAGGTCCAAGCTGTTTAGGGCTTTATAGGTTAAAACCAGTACTTTGAATTGTGCCTGGAAAGTTATCAGCAGCCAGTGCAGATTCTGGAGCACCGGTGTAATGTGTTCCTGGTGACCCGTCCCCAACAGAAGGCGGGCCACCACATTCTGCACCAACTGCAGCTTCCAAACAGTCTTCAAAGGCAGCCCCACGTAGACCGCAATGCAGTAGTCTAATCTTGAGCTTATGAAGGCATGGACGATGGTGGCCAGATCCAAATCTGATAGAAAAGGTTGCAACCTTCTCACCAAATGAAGCTGGTAAAAAGCACTCCTGGCCACCGCCACAACCTGACAGTCCAGGTGCAGCAGTGGATCCAGGAGCACCCCAAGGCTGTGAACCTGAGTGACCAACGGAAGGTCAGACCCTGTCAATGACTGGAGTTCCCACCTCCCCCAGGTCACAAGACTAGCCAACCATCATCACCTCAGTCTTGTCTGGATTCAGCTTCAATCAACTCACCTGCATCCAGTCTCCAACGGCAGCCAGGCACTGGATAAGCACCGAGGCTGCAGGACCTGGGTTGGATGAAAAGGAGAGAGAGAGAGAGCTGGGTGTCATCCACATATTGATGGCACCTCACTCCAAATCCCCGAACGACCTAGGTGGGTATCCCACGTAGGAACCTCAGATACACACTGAACAGGAGTGGGGACAAGATGGAACCCTGCAGGACCCCACAAGGGCGGTCCTGAGGGGATGATGAGCCACCGCCCATCCCCAGCCTCTGGGTTCTCCCAGCGAGGAATGAACGGAACCACTCGAGCGATCCCACACACCCCAGCCAGGTCTGCGGAGAAGGGTGTGAAAATAACAGAATACTAGGCAACAAGTAGCTCAGTCTGGTGACTGTTTCCTTTTGGGGCCTCTCAGGAAACATGCTTGGGGTGGAAAAGACAAAATAAGGTTCTAAAATCAGTAGAGTCTCTCAGGGAAGTCAGCTCAAATGTGGTTTCCCCCTGTTTCTTTCCTAATAACGAGCTAAAAGGTATTAAGTGCATCCTGTGGATATTTCTTTTCTCAGTAGGGAAAGTCAGAAGACATTTTCTTTGACTCTTACATTGATCTATGCTCATTACTTTAATGCTCTCAATGAACTATCTGTTTCCAGTGTTTCCGCTAGAGGAACTTAAAAGCTGTCCCCAACTGTGTGTATACAGTCTCTTACAGTGAGGCACAATATGTTAAGAAAGATACAGATTGAGCAAGGCACAATGAGATCCCAGTGGCTTCTCTCTGACAAAGCCGGGCACACAGGGTTATCAAATTAAAAGTCAAGAAATTGTGTAGATAGATGCGACCTCCACCTTGTAACTGTTCATTTTTTAGTTCAATATTTGAAAATGTGTAATGGGAAGGGAGGGAAGTTAAAAAGACAAACTGTTTCAAAGAGTTGAACTTTCTTTGCCAACCGATACTATGATGGGGAAGTAACAGAGTTCAGACACTCCAGACATTTTTATCCCTTCAGTCTTGTATACCCGGTGCTACCAAAAAGAGCACTAGATAAGACAGGTGACTAAGGGAGTTTTTAAAAGTCATTTTTAAAAATAACACTATCAGAGAGAAACCAAAGATTTGTAAATTCCTATACACTTTGTAAAGGAGAGCCAGCTCTCCTTCAAATTAAGGCTCTGCAAACCTTCAGAAACATGATTCAAACAATGTTTAGAAGTACTGGAATCGTTAGCCACTTTATGGCTGTTTTTGCACAGATGCCTCCCCCTCTTCCCCCCTCTCCCACTGCAGGTGCAGGGGGGGCGCTTCTATGTTTATGCCATGACAGTGGGGGGGGATGGGTGTCCACCCGTGGAAACACCACAGGTGGTGGTGGGTATGCGGCTCCCGGCGCCCACCCATCTCCACCCATCACCCACCCACAGAGCCATCCAACAAAAGGGAGGAGCCTCCGTGGGTGGAGATGGGTGTGTGCCCATGGGAAAGGGAGCACACCCATCTCCCCCCCCCCCCCACCCAGCAGCACCATGTGAAAACGGCCTCTAAGAGACATCAAAGGATGGGGAAATTAAAATCTCAGTATTCCTTCAAACTATCCTAATTTGATGAGCTGACCCTGGTATCTGACATTCTTGGTAGAGCTGTATTCAGAAATGCTAGCATGTTTCCGGTACTTCTTTTGCTGAAATGGTGCAAGGACACTGGGAAATTTCTATATATAAGATTTGGAATGAAAGGCAGACTTTCTGCTTTGCCTCATTTATTAATGAGGATACCCTACTGCTACTTAACTAGGGCAGGTCAAACAGTTAATTCAATCAATATCAAAATCTATCTTGAGGAAATTATTGAACACAAGTTTTTATCATTGTTTGTACTGCATTTATCCTTAAGCACCAGAATGATATCCTTAAATATTTCCATTCAGTGACTTTTGATCTACCCACTAAATATTTAATACAAAATATATTATTTTAAAGTGTTGCACCCAGACCTAGCCAGAAACCCCCAAATTCAGAAATACACACCTGCACTTAGGTCTGATCCAGAAAATTACCATTGTGTATGACAGCAACTCAGGACCCTGAACGATATAGACTGGCTTTATCGGAGATCTGCTCCTGGAACCTTGCCTTGATGGTTATCGTCTGCAGTCAGAAACCACTTCTTGTTTGGGGATCCCATCATCGCATCCTAAGTCAGCGGGTGTTCAGGCTTTGCTGTGGTGGGGCCCTCCGTGTGGAGCTCACTCTCTCCAGATGTTTGTCCTAGTTTCTAAATTCTCACCTTCAGAAAGCACCTGAAGATGTCATTATTCTTCAGGTGCTTCTAGGATCCACTGGTAGTTCCCCTTAACATTATTCTGTCCTCCCTCTTCAACTTCCCCTTTTCAATTGTTTTTAAATGGATTTTATATTTTTAAATTCTATTTTATTATATGACTTTGTGAAGTGCTGTGGGTGCCATGGGGGCGGGGGGAGCACTATTGAAATAAAATTATTATTTATTTTACTTGTCATGATTGGTGTTGTCATTCAGAGAAATCTTTCTAACAAAAGTGAACTGCTGCCTGACAGCCCCAGGGACTGAAACTGCCTACAAGTCTCAGTAACAGCACAGGTGGCAGAAGTGAAGGTCCACAACACCAACAACAAAACAACAATAAACAACAATAACAAAAATAATTTTATTTGTATAGCACCACCCCCTGCCTGCATGGCAGTGGGAGCACTTCACCTCTTGCATAAAAACACAGTATAGACCATTTAAAACAATTTAAAACAACTAATTAAAATATTTTAAACGGTAAGATTTGGGAAGGGAAAAGGGAGGGCAAAATGCATTAAAGGAACCAGCAGTGGATCCTAAAAGCACCTAGAAAACAAATACATTTTCAGGTGCTTTTTAAAGGTCTGGAGGGAGGAACTGAGACAAACATCTGGGGGAAGTGAGTTCCACACTAAGGGGCCCGCCACAGCAAAAGCCCGATCACCCACTGACTTAAGATGCAATGGTGGAACCCCCAGACAGCGGGTGCTTGCATACCCATCAGTGTGAGGCTCCAGAAGAAGGTCTTGAATAGAGCCAGGGCCCAAACTGTTCATGGCCCTGAAAACCAGCAGTATGATTTTTAAAGTTGATCCATCGTTCTGCAGGCAGCTAATGCAGAGAACGCAGGACAGGCGTAATAGGATCACAGCTGTCCAAACCAGGCAGCAGCCATGTTGGTGCATTCGAAACAAGCTGCAAGCAGTGGTGACCCCTTGCTTTGGTGCTGGGGGCACTGACCTCCAGCAGCCCCAGCACCAAAGCACCCGTGCTCAGCACCATTCCGGATGCACGCGGGCCCCCAGCGCCGGCCCAGCACCATTCCAGATGCGCGCGGGCCCCCAGCGCCGGCCCAGCACCATTCTGGATGTGCGGGGGCCGGCGCTGGGGGCTTTTGAGTCCCGGCATTTCTTCAGTGCATGCGCACCAGCCGGTAAAAAAGACTTTCCTCCCCCGGCTGACGCGCATGCACTGAAGATATGGGGGGGCGGGGGACAGATGGGGGCATGATGGGGGTGGGGAGACACAGATGGGGGTGAGAGATGGACATGATGAGCGTGGTGGGACATGGGGAGACAGATGGACATGATGGGGG
>QEPC01007559.1:10255060-10311792 GCA_003113815.1 Sphenodon punctatus | reverse complement strand
CGCACCCCGAACCCTCTCACGACCTCCCCCAAGGGCTGCATATAAACATTAAATAATAATGGAGACAGAATGGAACCCTGCGGAATGCCGCAGGACAAAGCACGGGGGCAAGATGTTTCAGCTCCCAGCACTACCCGCTGGCTTCTCCCCGAGTGGAATGAACAGAGCCACTCAAGAATGGTCCCATCCAGACCCCCCAGGTCATGCAGCCGTCTCAACAACAGCACATGGTCCACGGTATCAAAAGCGGCCGAGAGATCTAGCAGGACAAGAAATGTTGAACGTCCTGCATCCATCTCTCGGCGGAGATCATCGACCAAGGCCACCAATGCCGTCTCAGTGCCATAGCCGGGGCGGAACCCAGATTGAAAAGGGTCTAGGAAACCAATGCTATCTAGATGCACCTGGAGCTGGATCGCCACCGCCCGTTCAATAACCTTCCCTAAAAAGGGAAGGTTAGAGACAGGTCGGTAGCTGGCGAGTGCGTCCACGTCCAACGATAGTTTCTTTAGCAGGGGGCGCACCACAGCCTCCTTGAGACTGGGCAACAACCTCCCCTGCTGCAAGGGTGCATTAATCACCCTTGCCAGCACCGTCCCCAAAGTCTCCCTGGAGGCTTTCACCAACCAGGACGGGCATGGATCAAGTTCACAACAGGTGGCTCTCACAGACCCCAAGACATCCACTGCATTGGCCGGCATCACTTCCTGAAACTCCCCCCACAAAGATGGACCAGATGGGGCCTCCATCACCTCGCGCTCTCTACCTACTGCCTCTAATCCAGCGTCGAAGTCGCTCTGAATCCGAGTGATCCTGTCTGTGAAGTAAGTGACAAACTCCTCACAGCGGGCCTGGGGCACGTCCCCGTCCAGGTGGAGAGAGGGCAGACTAACCAGCCCCCGCACCACCCGAAACAGCTCCGCCGGGTGTGATTTCGAAGATGCTATGAGGACAGCAAGGAACTCCTTCCTTGCTGTCCTCACAGCCTCAACATAGGACCGCAAATAGGCCCTATGGAGAAGTCGGTCAGAGTCAGATCAAGTCCGATGCCAGCATCGCTCCAGCCTCCTGCCTACTTGCTTCATCCCCCACAGCCCCTCAGTAAACCAAGGGGCCTTGCGGTGACGAGACAGAGGCAGAGGGCATCTTGGATACACCCTGTCAATGGACTCCTCCAGCAAGCTGTTCCAATGCTGGACCAGCTCATCAACAGAGTGACCGTCCAGGTCCAAGGTTAACTCCCTCAGGACCTCTTGGAACCGCTGAGGTTCCATCAGCCTCTGAGGGCGGACCATCCTAACTGGTCCCTTCCCCTTCTGAGAGGCTGGCCTGAAGGAGATAATGGTCCGTCCATGACAAGGGCACAGCTCTAACCTCCCCCACAACTGGACCCCCCGCCTCAAGGCCAGAACCGAAGATCAGGTCGAGGGTATGCCCCCCCACGTGGGTTGGGCAGGTAACCTTCTGGGACAAATCCATGGTTGCCATGGCAGCCATGAATTCTCGCTCTGCCCCAACAAGGCTGGCATCGGTGTGAATGTTGGACCAAGGTTTTGGTGGCCTTTCATACAGTTGATCATAAGGTGTTGTTGACACGACTGCAGGATCTGGCAGGAGTGTGTGGGACTGCTCTTGAGTGGTCCTGCTCCTTCCTGTTGGGGAGTTCCCCGAGAGTGATGATGGGTGAGTGCTCATCAACCTCTCAGGGCCTCCCCGTGGTGTCTTTCAGGGTTCGGTTCTGTCTCCCCTCTTGTTCAACGTGTATATGAAGCCGCTGGGCGAGGTCATTCGGAGGTTTGGGGTCAAGTGCCATCACTATGCTGATGACACCCAACTCTACATTTCTTTTTCACCTGACCTAGGCCCTGCAGTCTCAGTGCTTACCCGATGCTTGGCTGCTGTCAGGGACTGGATGAGGATAAGCCAATTGAAGCTGAATCCAGAAAAGACTGAGGTGATGATGGCTGACTAGCCTTGTGACCTAGAGGAGATTGGGACTCTTTCTATTGATTGAGTCTGGCCCCTTCTGGTCAATCAGGTTTGCAGTCTTGAAGTGCTTCTGGACTCCTCGCTGTGCCTAGATTGTCAGGTTGTGGCAGTGGCCAGGAGTGCTTTTCACCAACTCAATCTGGTAAGAAGGCTGAGGCCTTTTCTTTCTGATTTGGATCTGGCCACTGTCATCCATGCTTTCTTCACCTCAAGTCTAGATTACTGCAACATGCTCTATGTGGGGCTGCCTTTGACTGTTCAGAAGCTGCAGCTGGTGCAAAATGTAGCAGCTCACCTCCTTTTGGGGGTAAGGCACCTGGAGCACATTACACCAGTGTTCCAAAGTCTGCAGTGGCTGCCTATAGCTTTCCGGGCACAATTCAAGGTGCTCTTTTTATTTATTTTTATTTATTTAAAACTTGTATCCCGCCCCTCCTGCCCAAAGGCAGCTCGGGGTGGCGAACAACAGACAAAAATTTAACAATAAAACATTTAAAAACAAATCAACAAATTTTAAAACAAATCATAAAACCCACCCCTCCCAAACCTTCCCCACCCTACCTCTACCCCTCGCCAAAGGCCTGGCGGAACAGCCAGTTCTTACATAAACATCTAAACGACAGGAGGGTGGGGGCCAGCCAAGCCTCCTCCGGGAGAGAGTTCCAGAGCATTGGGACGGCCACTGAAAATGACCAAACAGCTGTGGTCACCCACCTCGTCCGGGGAACCTCCAAAAAGGCCCCCACAGATGATCTCAGGGGTCGCACAGGCACATGGGGAGTGAGGCCCATTTAGGGCGTTGACCTTTAAAGCCCTAAACAGTCTGGGCCCCACGTATCTGAAAGACCACCTGCCCTTCCGTGCCCCACTGTGGTCCCTGCAATCAGCTGGGAGCACCTCCCCGTCGGTACCATTTGTTCATCTTGTTTGTATAACAAGGGCTCACAGGGAGGCATTCTTGATTGCTGCCCTGGTGTTGTGGAACTCCCTTCCCTCGGCAGTTCGTTTGAGCCCAAGCATCTTCCAGAGATGGTGTAAGACTTGTTTATTTGAAAAGGCATTTTGCCGGTGGGGATAGGGGTAGGGGTTTGGTGGGTGAGTTTGGGGTAGGGGTGTGAGGGTGGGTTGAGGGGTTGTTTGTATTTTAATGTTTCTTTTATATGTTTTTCTATATTTTTAATAGAGGTTGTGTTTATATTTTATTTTGTAAGCCGCCCTGAGCCTTTTCAAGGGAAGAGGGGTGGGGGGGGGGAGTTTTAAACAAACAAACAAACAAATAAATAATAAATAAATGTTTGGGGGAGGGGCAAGGTGGGGTGTTTGACTTTTGTGGATACTGACCAACACAGAACTGGACAAATATATTCAAACTATTTCACTTGAGCCATAGATGGTAGATAACTTTGGGTAACTACCAACCTGGGTTTAGGTTCAGACCACAGACTATGAATTAAAGGGCCATACCCCCCACCCCTTCCTCCCCACCATTTCATATTTCCCTATATCGTTGTAGCTGTTAAAGACTTTAATTGACCAACAATGTTGTGCTTCTAGCAAGAGAGAGACATAACAGAAGGGAGCTATGTTAAACATGTGTAGGCTCCAGATTGTTCTTGTGGGAGTTAGACCCCACTGGAAAGGGAAGTCGTGGGAGCTAATTTTCAGAGAGCGCATCTTCTTCTACGCTTAATGCCCTCCAGGCTAAGTCCTACCGATCCCTGATCCATATCCCGAATGGGACCCCCCTCGCAGCAATTAGAACTGAATTTGGGCAGCTTGCTTGGGCCAAGGTAAGCTGGAAATAGGCTGTACAGCTTTGACTCCGCCTTTACCAGGAGCCTGAGTCGGGGCTTCTGGCCCTCATCCCGCCAGACCATTTTGTTTCCTCTTGGTATAACAGGATGACCAACCAAATTGTGGGTTGGGGACTCTCCACTGACTTTCTGCTAAGTATTCATCCCAACAGAGCTAGGAGAGAGGTCTTTGCCAGGATCAAAGACATTGGCTATCAGGAGGATAGGGCTGTGGTTAATATCTCTGTCCCACTGGCCCACTATAGGCATGTTGTCCCACTTCCAGGCATCATGGCATCTTATTTAGCCTTCCCGTATTCGGTTAGGCATCTCTCCCTCCTTTTTGGTGCTTGGCTTAATGTCCTCCCCACCTGCCTCCTAGAGGACCGCTATCTTGGTATCCCTTTTGGGAACAGGACATGCCCATTTGACCGCCTGGAGATGGAAACAGTGGCGCATGTCCTATTCATTTGTCACCTCTACGATTTACCCCGTATCCAGTTCTTGCGTTCACATATGGTGAAATTTCCCAGCAGGACTCACTCCGAATTACTGTGCATATTCCTTCAGGATACTAATTAGTAATCAGAACCGTTTGGATGCAGTGTCGGGTTTTTTAGTACAGGCCTTTGCTAGTAGGGATAGGTTCTTAAAATCCTTGCCTGTAGACCAGGCTGCTCTGATATCCACCGGAGTTGGTGTGGACGCATGAGACCCACGATTAGGGTTTTTGAGAGGTTTGCTGGCATAGCATTTTTGGAAGTGTTCTTGTGTATGTTCTCCTCCTTTTTTTTCTTGTTTTTATTTGCAATATGCTTTCCTGACTGCATGCCATTTTGGCATTGGTTTCTGTCTGTTTCATCTGTATGTGATGTTCTTTGTCCCTTTGTGTATGTGCAATGCAATGACCCGAGGGTCACGCAATGAATAAACTTGAAACTTGAGAGGGCATCTTAATGTAAGAAGTGCCACACTCATTCAAGCCAATGGTCCATCCAGTTCAGCATTCTGTCTCTGACAGTGGCCAACATCAGTGGCTTCAGAGAAGTGCACAACAAGTCATAATGGCATGATCCATTCCCTCCTCTTAACTCCCAGCTCCTGACAGTCAGAGGTAACATCTCCCCAACTAACTTGATTAATGGGCATTTCTAGACCTATCCTCTACGGCAGGGATGGGAAACCTCAGGCCTAGGGGCACAATGCAGTCCTGTAGCTAGTTCATATTTGGCCCCTTTCCAGTTCCTGGATCTGGTCCCAGGATCTAATTCCTACCCCAAGCACTAAAAGACTGAGTCAGGGTAAGGGAGCAGAGATGAGGGCATGCACACAAGGCTAGGGGACAGGTCCCTGGCACTGATCCATGATCTGAAGCCTCCTCTTCCTGAACTCACCCCTTAGCCACCCACAGCCCCAACTCCTAAGTGGCCCTCAGAGCTCATGCAAAATATCAAAATGGCTCCTGGAAGAGAAACAGTTCCCCACCCCTGCTTACCTGTTACACGATTGTCCTTCACGACATCCTCTAGAAACAAGTTGCTAGTATATTATAGACTATTATTATTGAAGGTATTTGGAACAGAAGCCAACATTGGAGTTTTCCAATTGGTTCCAGATGATTTTATAGTCACAATGTATTGTGTTCGCTGAATGCCAGATTAGGACTTTACCCCCGATTCAGTTTTTTATAAGAAAGCTCCACATCCTGTTAACAATAAAACAGGCAGGCAGGTGCACTTCGCAGCGATTATTGCATTCCTCGTGTGTATTGGCTTTCACCAGAGGCATATTATCTATCACCTGCCTGCTGTGTCTTACTGCTTATGCTTAAAGAAAATCTCGACAAGGACAAGAACACGGAAAGTGTTATGCTGCTCAGAAATATTTTATCGCACAACACAACAGAGTGCAGGGGCTGAAAGTGATTTTTAGTCTGGAAAAATTGCTTTATGAAAAAGGATTTCATAAATCCTGGGTATAAACTCCTCCAGTACATCTATGTGAGTGGGAAAGAATTCATAGCAATCTTTCCTACCACATGAATCTGAATAAAAGATCCTGCATGCAGTGTGCTGTTTGGACTTTGGCCATGGGCCCCAGGCAGCTATGCGCTTCCCCCCTCTCCCCGGAAGGGAGAACGATGCTTGTACATGATGTCCCAACCCCTGACTAATCTAGCTGCCTACCGACTCCTTCTGTCCCTTGCTCCATGTCAGGAGGATTGAAAGGTGCAGAGCAGTCAGCTGAGGGCCCTATGCCATACAGGGTCCAACCACCCACCAAACTCTTTCTGTTCCTCTTACCCCAACCTTCTCCCCAATGGGGAGGAGCCGGTTTGGTGCCTGGCTGACAGCCCTGCTCCTTCCATTCCTCCACTTGCTGCCAGAGCAGAGGTAACAAAGGAAGTTGGCAGGCTGCACACAGCCAAAGACCATATGCTATAGGAGACCCTCATCCAACCACCTGTTCACGTCCCTCTCCCACTGGAATGGAGATCGGGAATTGGGGGGGGGGGGGGGACACTGCACAGATAGGTAGGCAGGCGGATGACTGAGAGTACATTAGTGAAGAAGGCCGCAGCAAGGCAGTGTGGGTCCCAAGGAAGCTTCCATGTCTTGAGGCTGTCCCTGACTACAGTTATACACAAACACTGGGCTCAATCCCATAGCCTGTGTACCCCGCGTGGATCTGCACATGCACAAACTCTGAGCATCCCCATTGACAGCCCATTATAGCGTGCAGTTTCCACGCAGGATACACAAGCTATGGGATTGAGCCCACTCTCTCCACACATCATGTATAAATTAGGTCATGGGCTGAGAGCAACCAGCAGCAGAGCCCACTGTTAGGGATTGGCAACTTACCATCATCAATGCTCCAGACAAATTATGGACAATGATGGGAAGAGATTGGGGCAAGGTGGGAGTTCAGTACAGTGCCCCAGAGATCTTTTACCATGATGGTCAAAAAAACGAGGATGAGGATGAGGGACCTGAGAGGATATACCCTGGGTTCAGCGCTAGCAGGGGCCATGTTCACTGTATTTCCCCTTTACTATCAATAGGGGGAAAGCAGTGAACAGAGGGCCCTGACTGCACAGGTCACTGCATTATTAATTCAGAATAAGCAGTCACTAATTCAACCACACTATATTTTTAATTTATTACTAGGTTAAAACCCTATGTTCTAAGTGCTATGATTACAGATTAGCAATTCGACATTTGTTATCAGTTATTATACTTGTATATCAAGGAAACAATTGGGTACTGGACTGGCAGCGGGGGTAGTTGGGCTCCTTCTCATAGGAAGGAAGGAAGGAAGGAACAGCTGCCCTGAAAGAATTTTCTCCTCCTTCAAGACAGCAATAGAGAAGTTAGGAGTGCCCCGATTAAAAATCAGATTGGTTGGGAACCTCACCCACTGTGTCTATAGATACATAGAAAGTACATGGGGGATGGCAGATGAAATTTAGTGTTGACAAATGCAAAGTGATGCACATAGGGAAAAATAATCCTAATTATACATACACAACACAGCAACCCCACCAGAATAGAAGTGTTAAGAGTGGATAGGGGTGGGGACCCTCTGCCCCGTCCTGTCCAACCTGAGACCTTCCTAGTTAGCAAGTGGCCTGAGAGATGCTAGCAGATTTTCAGAGTGGGTGTTGGCAGAGAGATGGCCCAGCCCCCTCCCATGCCCACTCTGAAAGTTTCCATTTCCAAGCACTGCTCAATAGTGACTCAGGCCACTTGCAAACAGCCCCAGGAGAGTCCACAACCCAGGCACAACTGGCATTATGGTAGCTACACTCCTGAATAACAATAGAGTTAGAGACCGAAGAAGAGATCTGCGAAGCTGGCACAAACCTACCTAAGGAAGTTGGTTCAATTAAAGGGATCACCCTAACGACCGTATCTCTTGACTCGGCTAAAGTAGTTGTTAAAATGATAAAAAACCAACAATCCACATAAAGCACAAATTCTCAGGAGATCTCCACAGCTCTTGCTTGCAGAACACACTGACTTGATAAAGCTATTTACCATGGTTTTACTCTGGAAACAAAAATTCAAAGACATACTGAAGCTCTCCTAGCTCTTGGCTTTTCTGTAGTGGTATAAGTGCTCCATTACAGGGGGGACATAACTAATAATTGATAATCAATAATTAATAATTAACCAGACCAGGTTTTCCAAGGCACCTCAAGTGCCAGCAGCTCCAAAAGCTCCGGCCATTTCAAAAAAGCTGAGCTAATTTGTGTCAAAATTCCAAACAAAAATTATACAACACAAAAAACTTGTCCCATTTCTATTCATTCAACTACCCAATGCCCACTGCACTTGAAAAGCAGACCATTTGCAAACTCAGCACCATTACAGTAAACCCCACATGAGCTATAATCATGCCAAAAGCAACTCCCCTGGACAATGGCCAAAAAAGCACAACAGTCCATTTGCGCTGTGGGACCAAGGTACAATAATGGCGAGTGTGATTAACTACAAGCCCTTTTATCGGTCGATTATGAGCGGGGCCCCGATTCTTCAAATAAAAAATTCAAAAATTCTGCGACTCAAAATTCTGCGACCCAACAAAGTTGCAAACCACGTCTAGAAAAATTAAAAATTAGTTGCTTATTTATTTGCAGTACTGACATTTTGATAATTCACACACACCCCAAAACACATGGCAATGCAGAGAGCACAAGACACACACCCCAAAACACATGGCAATGCAGACAGCACAACAAGACACACACCCCAACCCATGGCAATGCAGAGAGCACAAAACACACACACACCCAAAAAAACCACATGGCAATGCAGAGGGCTCAACAAGACACCACCACCCCCAACACATGGCAATGCAGAGGGCACAACAAGACACACACACCCAACACATGGCAATGCAGAGGGCACAACAAGACACACACACCCCCAACACATGGCAATGCAGAGGGCACAACATGACACACACACCCCAACACATGGCAATGCTAAGGACACAACAAGACACCCCCCCCCAACACATGGCAATGCAGAGGGCACAACAAGACACCACCACCCCCAACACATGGCAATGCAGAGGGCACAACGACACACACACACACACACCCAACACATGGCAATGCAGAGGGCACAACAAGACAAGCCCCCCCAACACATGGCAATGCAGAGGGCACAAGAAGACACACACCCCCAACACATGGCAATGCAGAGGGCACAACAAGACCCACACACACACAACACATGGCAATGCACAGGGCACCGCTGTAAACCACCCCCCCAAAACACATGACTTCCCCCTCCCCAGCCACCAGGGCTTGCCTCCCGCCTTCCCAGTTTTGAAAATGAAGTGCTCCAGCAACTATGGCAGCAGCAGCTGCTCCCCCGCTCATCCCTACCCGGCTCCCAGTCTCCTCCCGGTCGCTCTAACAGGGCCTCCCAGAGCAGCGCAGCCAGATGACATCATCCGGCTGCGTCGCCCTGAGAGGCCCCATTGGGAAGGGCCAGGAAGAGGCTGGGAGCCAGGTAGGGACAAACGGGTGAGTGACTGCTGCCACCGCTGCTAAAGCACTTCATTTTCAAAACTGGGAAGGGGGGAGGCAAGCCCTGGCAGCTGGGGAGGCTGGGGAGGGGAAACCCCGAGGGTTTGTTCATTCCCCTCCCCCCGTGGAATCTCCTGCCCTGCGTCTCCCCAGCGCAGGCTAGAAATTCTGCGTTGGGGTAAGCAGGGCAGGAGATTCCACGGGGGGAGGGGAATTCTGTGGGAAATCTGTGAATCACAGACCCGCGTTTAACTCGGGGCCCTGATTATAAGCCATTCAGGTCCTAAATTCTAATAATACCTGCAATTTTTTAAAATATTGGTTTCTACATTTGCACATGTGAAAAGCTGTGTCTTCTTACTAAGGGTAATTTCAGACGTTACGATACCACAGTCAACCACGGTGAACCCCCCGTGGTGGCTGCGGTACCGTAACATCTGTTGGGCCCAAAAGAGATTCCTGCCAGATGTTCACCCCCAACGGGAATCTCTTTGACCACGCTTCTGGCCCTCCAGGCGGCCGAAGCTCCAGAAGCGTGGTCAAAGGGATTCCCACCGGGGGTGAACACCCAGCGGGAATCTCTTTTGGGCCCAAAAGACGTTACGGTACCACAGCCACCATGGGGGGTTCACCGTGCTTGACCGTGGTATCATAACGTCTGTTACTGCCCCACGGTCCAGAATCGGCGGATGGTAACGTCTGTTACCGCCACTGATTTTGGGCCGTGGCCCAGACCCCAGGATGTATCGGGCGCAGTGGTCAGATTGACCTCTGCGCCCGCCCGTCTCCTTGAGGGCGGGCAGCCAGGGGACCGTGGGGGGGGGGCAGAGCTCTGCGGCTGCACATCGCACCACACGTCCCCGTCCCCTCCCCCGATCCCCCTCCGGAATCAGCCAGCATGTCTGCAGACCAGCTGATCCGATTCTGGAGGGGGATGTTTTGATGATTCTGTGCCATGGCCCAAGGGAGGCCCGGCACGTCTGAAATCACCCAAATATGACATTGTGCATGATCCTCTGGGGTGGGGGGGTAGAAGCAAAACATGCTAAATGCCTGAAAATCACTCTGAAAATCTTCTAGAATCTCTCAGGCCCCTTGCTAAACTGGAAGTTCTTAGGGTGGGCAGGCCGGGGCGGAGGGCTCACCCACACCTGTCCACTCTTAAGACGTTTGTCCTGGTAGTGTTGCTGCATTGTGTATGTATAATTAGGATTATTTTTCCCTATGTGCATCACTTTGCACTTGTCAACACTGAATTTCATCTGCCATCCCTCACTTACTTTCTGTGTGTCTGTCTATAGGCGCAGTAGGAGAGGTTCCCAGCCATTGGGGTACTCCTAATAATCGGGGTACTCCTAATTTTTGTACCAGTTTAATATATCTAAAATTGAAGTGCCCTATTTGAGATACCCTGGGTTTGTTCTTTGCAGGGTCAAGGGTAGAATACCAAATAATAATAATAATAAATAATAATAAAAAATAATGATTAATAATTAATTAATTTAAAAATCCAAAAAGTTCAGGTTTGAATAAAAATTCCCCTCTCTAGGTCAAGCTCTCCTTCTGGGGGTTCTGGAATAATGCAACTAGACAACCATATGTGGATGAAGAAGAAAAAATGTCTGGTTACATTCCTTCTGTGCAGTTTTACAAAAAGAATAAACTCAAAATGTACAAACAAACAAAATGACAAACTTCCCAGGATAGCTTGTCTGTTTCCAGGAAGTCTCCTTGTTAACACAACCCACTTATATCTTTCTCTGGAGAACAGCAGCCTTTTTGAAGGCTTTGAGGCTCAGAATGATGCATTTAATTAGCTTCCAGCTGGTAGCACCCTCTCTGGGCTGCCTGCAAACTCTAGTTGCAAATTAATTCAAAACTCCAGGTGGTTTGACCAGCAGGTGCTCTTCCTAGGGATGCTACTGGGGTGAAGAGCATCAAGGCTTTGGAGCTCCCTGTAGAGGCTACAGAAGAATCGTGCAACACAGTAAAACAACAAAGGCTTCCTCATAATTGTTTATGGGCATTCAGACAAGCAGCAGAGGACTCCAGAGTCACAAACCCTTGAGAGTCCCGATTCCAGACATCTGAACTTTATATTCTGGAACAATTTATTAGTTAGATTTCCACCGATATGTAAATATCTTATTTACATAGCATCTTTAATCCAGGAGGACACCAAAACATTATGCTAAGATCATTTCATCCACACCTTCAATGCGACCATCTCTGTGGGTGGAACATTGCTTTTCAGCACCACAACACCATAAAACACGCCGAAAGAAAACAAATGAAAAGTCTGTGTCTAGTCAAAATGTGAGAGAGAAATAGAATGATAGAATTTGAGTTGGAAGGGACTTCAAGGGCCATGCACTCCAGCCCCCTGCTTTGATGCAGGATGTCTCAAACTACAACATCCCCAACAGAGCGCTGTCCAATTTCTCTTTGACCACCTTGCTCCATTGCCGAACAGCTCTTACTGCTAGGAAGTTTGTCCTGATATTTAACCAAATTCTACCATCTTGTAATTGGAACACATTATTTCTAGTCTTGCCCTCTATGGCAAAGATGGAGATGAAATAGTTTGAACAATATATTTTCTTTAACCAACTGTTCTTAGTGGAATTGTGTACTCTTTTGGACCTCACAGGGTCCTTCCTCAGGCAAGTAGGAGTCAGAACAGAGGATATGAGCAAAGCACAGTGGGCGTATACAATGTAAAGGGGGATGGGAGGGAAGAGATAGGCAAGGGGTGCAGTACAACAGGGACACAACAGATATAACCCTAGAGTTCACAAAACCAAAAGGCCATGAAGCCAAAAGATAGCAAAGAACTGAGGTACTGCATTTATCTTTCATCTGAGGGCAAACATCAACAACAATAAACATTTAGGATGTCAATGATGGGGATCAAGAAAATCCTGACATTTTTGGTGATCAGATCCTAGGTACAATGGACACTTGTTCACCCAAGCCATGATTCTCAAACCACTTACTTCAGAGTAATCCTATTGGGACTACTATGGAATAAGAGGTTTGAGGACTGCCACCCAACAAGTATTCTGTCAACTTAATTAAGGATGCAAATTCTCCATTCATTGAAGCCAATAGATTGGCTCCCACTAACTTTAATGGATGGAGGATTGCATACTAAGGGCTTATTCACACAAGTGGGAACGCTTCCTTAGAAGGTCGGGAGAGGGAATATGCATGCAAATCAAGCACATCTTTGATCAAAGATGCGTCCAATTTGCATGCGCGTCCCCTCTCCTGGCCTTCTAAGGACACGTTCTCACACGTGTGACTGTGCCTTAAGTCTTTCAGCATGACAGGAAGCAGTACCAGCCTTAGAATTTGTGGGGCCCAGAACAAAGATAAGATATGTGACCCCTGGTAGCCCCATCCCCTCCACCATGGCACTGGTCCTTCAGGAGCGCCCTCCGCAGAGTCCTAAAGGTGGTCATGTTTAGGGCCCCACTGGGAGGGAATGAAGGTGAACCCATCTCTGGTGAAAACAAGGGCCATTGCAGGGCCCCCAGAAGTAGAGCAAATAGCGGGGCATTGCCCTGTGGTAAGATCAACCCTAATGGGACACGGTAGAGAGGGCTGGTTCTTGTAGTGATCTGGGAATGACCAATGATGAAATGAAAAATGTCAGCAATCTATTATTTTGTAGCGTACACAAGCACACAAATCCAGAAAGTCACGGCAAGAGTTGAATCAAGCAATTGACTCAAGGCCGTCATGACTGAAAGCGGTCCTTAAAACAATAACCAAACAGTGCCGAAATGGCCTTTTGTGCGGACTAAGTTGTGTAAGTCTAATGTGCAATGTGTAGTTCTATCCTGCAGGGTAACTGCAACATTACCTCAATCCCATGCTATTACATTGCCAGATGCTGCCGCCTCAGTCTTTTGCACAGGGCAGAAAACAAGCTCAGAAAACAAGCAAAAACTATTTATTTATTTATTTATACTCTGTTACCAACTTGAAAACTTGACAAGTCAAAAGCATGCCTGAGATGAAATAGCTTTATAATCTCATTCTGCCTTGGCACCCAGCATGAAATATTTATTTATGAAATACGCACAAAGATCCTGGTGTCACATATTCACAGTTCCACTCAGTCTCATGATTTCATTATGTGATAGAAAATAAATACAATGTTATTAAAGGGCACAAAAAGCAGCTACAGGAGAACTTTGTAGTCAGAATTTTTTTTGGTTAGGGTTAGTAAATTAAAACATGAAGTATGCAAACAAGATAAGCTCTAGGGTTTTCCATGTCCTGCTATCTGGCTAGGATGCCTATAGCACAAAATACTACAACTACAAAATAAAGGAAAACCATAACTCCTTTGTAATGACAGGGCTAAAGTGATTTTTCATGAAGACACTAGCTAATGGCATTTACTCCACTTGAGTAAAACTTAGATTTTTTATTTATTTATTTATTTTTATTTACTTGCTAAGGGAAAGCCCCCATCTTGATTTACTTAATCACTCTGGTTAGCATTTAAGCATCTATTTTTCCTCAGATTTTGAATGGAATAAAAAACCTAAGTGTTAGAGAAGAAAAAGAACATTTCCCTAGCATCGTAATAGTAGAGAGCCTTATGCTGTTGACACACAGACTTCTGGTTGCTCAATCATTCCAGAGATTGGTCTGTTTGTCTAGACGTTGTTAACACCACAGTAAGTTTTTTTGCCAAAATGCTACACAGAATTGTAGTTTGTGGCCAGGACTTGCAGAGCATGCCATTCTTTTTCAAGAAGCTGAGCTGCCCTCAGATCCCATCAATATTCTCTTTTCTCTTGTGAAATGAGAGAATAATATAGGCCTAAAACGAGAAATCTCGGAGGGTCTTGTTTCCAGTGGAAGCGAGGCATTTGACACCATTCATGTGACACAGAAACGTACTGACTTTCCTGCTGTTTTCACCGTTTTCTGTTATATTTTGAAAGTTGAATGGGACTGCTATGGGGCTGGTCCCAGGCCCTGTGTGAACCCCTGGGATACAAACATAACAGTTAAGTGCCAGGGAAGCATTGGAAATTGCCATAAAAGTGTCATTAAAATTCCTGGAAAGTGGCATGTAGTCTCGATGGAGCGGATCACGGCCAGCCTAATAGACAACTTGAGCAAATCTTATGATACTTGGACACCATGTTGGACAGTATTGACTCAGCAGATCAAGATGGACAAATTGTCATGGGGGGGAGGGTTGTCGGGGACCAAGGGGGAGTTTTCACACACACAGTCCACGTACTCAATCCAATCACACACCAGCCTGAGCTCGGCACTGGAAAAGGGTTCTCTCGAGGAAGAAATGCCCGTCAGGATAGTATGTGGACCATACGCCTCAAAGAAGGCAAGGTCCCTGTCATCATTGGGTGCCAAGCGCTTGCGAGGAGACCCAGGCCAGATTCCCACTCGCACCCCTTGTATAACCCACACACTGAAAGGGGCACAGGGAAGGCATGTGGACTCGTGGGGGGTAACGGGGGGAAACCCACAGGGTAGGAGCAGGAGGCCTCTCACACCACAAAAGGGGAGGGGGAAGGGGACGCCCGGAAGGGACTTGCACTCTCCCACGCACTCAACCACTCACTCAGTCACTCTCAATTGGGAAGGTGGGGGGAAGGGAACACAACTTTCTCTCTTTCTCTCTGCAGGAGGGGGAATACACAATACAAAGTAGCACAAGCAGTACACTCAATAACATTCACTTAGCTCTCAGTTCGGCTGGTCTTTCTGTAGCAATCACCAGTGCCAAGTGAACTGCGGTGCTGGCATTTATCCTTGGGGCCCCGCCCCCAGCGCACGCCTGGAGGCGCGCTGAGTGACGCGCAGGGGGCGTGCCTTCCCCTGTTGTGTCTCCGGGCCCGTTCTTTCGCCCTGTGTGCGCGGCGGGGGAGCCGCCACCTGTTGTGCTGGGGGCGGGAACCTGATGACCCGGTCTGGTCCTCCGGCCGGGGGCACGGCCCGCAACAGAGCCGGTGGAGCCGCACCCACGTCAGCCATGTGGGTGTGGGGTTTCCGGCCCCGCCAGGGACGCCCCCGGCACGGGCCGCTGACACAAATATACACAATCGACCTGCCTGAAAGACATTGTTTAGAGCGCAGCTGGAAAGGGGGGGAGGGTGAAGGGGAGGGGGAGAGGGAGGGACTGAGACATAGCAAGGTGGAAAGTTGGGGAAGTCCACACAGGAGGCTGTATGCGGGATCTGTACAATCATTCTCAGTAATACAGTCACTCGGCTATATGTCAGGACATGAGCGGCAAAGGAGCAATAACTACTGTATGGGAAGAAATGTAAAGTTGTATTGATGTTGTTATGGAGGAAAAATAAATAAAAATATTATATAAAAAAAAAATCCTGGAAAGTGACAAATAAAGTCCTGGAAAGTGAAAACGAGAGCTGGAAAGTGATGAAAATGATGAAAAAATAGTGGAGGCACGGAAGCACTCCAGAATGGAAACATAATGATGAATACAAAAAAGAATGAGAGAATGACACTTTTCTTTATGAGAAGTTTGCTGGACAGGAGTGCAAGCTCACGACTTACATCTAGCATGCTATGAAACTCCCTCCTGTATAAAAATATAGTGTCCGGGATCCATTTAGTATGGCACTCGTTTGCATACTAACTCATCAAAAGCTTTCTAAAATGCTTCTGAAATAAAGGTGAACATCTCAGAAATGTTCTGTGTGTCTTCTATCAGCATAGAGAATGAGATCACGCCAAGGCAAACTGGACAATGGCAGTGCAATGGTAAATAGTAATGCAATGGACAACGCAAAGGTTAAATGGTAGAAATGTTCAGGGTGAATAATATTTTCAAATACAGAATCTACTGTTTGTTTCAATCCTCATCCCATCCATTGCCACATCTCTATACAGAGGAATCTGTCCCCCATCCCCAGCTAAATTCCCATTCTTTTCATTCTCTCCCACCATGCTTGTACTTCTATCGCCAGAGGTGTCGTGGCATTCCCACCCACCTCCAATCTGACTCTCCCACCACATCCCCCCCCCCCAATAAGACACTAAAAAGAAAAAGATAATTAAATATTAAAACACGTGAGCAGACGGTTATACGGGAAAGTTTTTCCAAGGGTCCTTTTCTAAAATTGTTCCCTGCTATTTTGGGTATCTGTGTGCTCCGATTGGTCCTGGTTCCTACTTGTGGCAAAACAGTTTCTGTTTTTTGTTAGATGATTCTTTCTGTGCAGATGGTTAGGGTATGGTGAATCCGGTGTTGGGTCAGGGGGCTGGACTAGATGAACCTTCCAGCTTTCTGACCCGAAAGTCACTCTTGCACAGTCTCCGTTCCCAAGTCCTGAATGGCTGCCTAATGGGGTCAGTGCTGTTTGGCAGCCATTTGCAATCCTGTGGGGTTTGCTACATGGGACAGAAAGGAAACAGCGGAAGATGGCCAATACGACTCTTCCCCTGGAAACCGACATATTTTAATAAGCTTCCTCATTATTTACAAAATACTGACAAAACAGCACAAATATCCTGCAGTGTTTTAGTGAAATGAGGGGCCAGGTCAATGAAGGCGGGTAAAAACAAGGGGGGGATCCCTCTCACTCTTTTTGCTAGATGTTTTCTACCTGCTTTTCTTTGTCTCTCAAGGCATACGACACGCTTCGTTTGTTTGGATGCATCATTACAGCAGTTGCCCTTCTTTATTTCCTCTTGTTTGCTGTTTGCTAGTCATGTCTGTCGAGTATAAATTCAAAGAGAGGGTTCCAAGATGTCATCAGTAGGCTGACAGGTTTTCTTTGGAAAACACAACAGATGAGTTCTGTAAGCTGCAGGGGAGGGGAGGGAGGAAGGCCAGACGCGCTCTCAGAAAAAGAAAGCACAGGAGCGTGAGTTCAGCTCATTACTCCACTGAGTCCGGAATCCTGCCTTTTGGAGTGCAACGGTCACTCACAAAGAAGGGTAAAATTATCCCCAGTTGTCTGTACAATGCCGCAGAAAGGGGGCACATCCCATTCTGCCCCTCTGTGAATCATTATTTATACAGCACCAACAATGTACTTGGCACCGAGCAGTTTGTTATTTATTTATTTCTTTGTTTGTTTGTTTATATAGTGCAAACCATGTACCCGGTGCTGTGCAATCATAATGAATGACAGGTTCCTCCTACCCAGGGGGCTAGAGACAATCTAGGGCAAGGAAGGGGAGACAAGGGAGATGGGAACATAGGGGAGACACAGAGGTATATACATTCTCATTTTACAGATGGGAAACGGAGGCAGAGATGAGTGACTTGCCCAAGGCCACCCTGCATCGGATTTCCAGCATTACACCAGCATCGCACACAGGGCTTTCTTTCCAATCTTACTGCTTGGAAGCCAACAGCCCTGAGTTGTGAATTAGGGGGGTTATAAGAAGTGCATAAAGCTGTTAAACATAAAATCAGGGTTGATCAGCTCAAAATATTTAAATGATTTTTTACTGACAATTTATATCCTGTTGTATCCTTATGGCTCAGGGGAACTCATAACAACATAGTAAAACAAATGTATGAAACATCACCACACACGCACACACTCCATCTCTTCCTCCATACTCAAACTTGTACCCCTCCTTCTCGCAGAGGGGTTGTGGTAATCTCAAAAACCCTCTCTTTCTAACCTCATAATACAAGAGTTAGGCTCCAAAAGCAGCTTGAATACAAATCCTGTATATTTAATACCATCCTCTCCCTCCTGCCTGTCGATCTTTATCAACGGGGTCACCATCCTTCCCGTCCCCCAAGCCCGTAGCTTAGGCTTAATCTTCAACTCATCCCTTTCTTTTAAACCCTACATCGACTCTGTTGCCAAATCGTGTCACTTCTCCCTCCATAACATTGCTAATAAGATTCACCCTTTTCTCGCTGTCTCCTCTGCCAAAACCCTTGTTCATGCCCTGGTCATCTCTCGCCTTCATTACTGTAACCTCCTTCTCACTGACCTCCCCCGCTCTCACCTTTCTCCCCTTATCTCCGTACGAAACTCTGCTGCCAGAGTCATCCACCTCGCCCGTCGTTTCGACCACATGCACCCCCTCCTCTCCTCTCTTCACTGGCTCCCCCTTCCTGAACGAATCCTGCACAAGCTCCTAACCTTCTGCTATAAAGCTCTTCACAACCTTACTCCCCCCTACCTCTCTGCGCTAATTTCCCTCTGTACTCCAGTCCGTGAACTCTGATCCTCCTCTGTCCCCTCTCGCTCTCCCACGTCTCCCCTGCTCCCCTAACCGCCTTTGTCCCTTCTCCCTAGCTGTCCCCCATGCCTGGAACTCCCTCCCTGCCCACATCTGCCTCGTCCCCTCCCTTCGTACCTTCAAATCCCTCCTCAAGACCCACCTCTTCCACTTCACCCTCCCCAACTCCTCGCTCCCCTCAGGTAACTCCTTCTGATACCCTCCATCCAGTACAATCAGTTACCTGAGGTCTGTATACTCATATCCTCACCACACAGACCAGCCAGCCATCATTCTCGATGTAACCAAGCCAAGCGCCTGCACCTGGGACCTCGCATCTTAGTGAATGTTACACTCCTTGTCTCTCCCTCTGTTCCCCTTCCTTCCTCTCTCCCCCCCGTCTCTCAGATTGTAAGCCCTAGGGCAGGGACCATGTCTATTCCATTACTTTGTAAAGTGCCAGGTACATTGCTGGTGCTATATAAATGATTGATGATAATAATAATAATTAATAATGCAGAGACTAACCGCTTATGTCCCAAACTGAAAGTCAGCAACACGAAGGCAGACCTACTTCACGTTGTTACAGTACTCTGAGATTTCAGTAATCATGCTGGCTTTTACTGAATGACTCATTAAAGGCATACGTATACAGCCATTAACAGCAAGGTTACTTCTGCTAGTATCGACCCTGAAAATCTATGCACACACTACTTATCTATTACATTTTGTCACTCATTTCAATAAAATTTTATCCTAAAGTCAATATTTTCTATATTATTCAGATGCCTTTCTCCTGTTCCTACCAAGAACAAAGAAGGTTCAAATGGTTAAAACTTAGATAAAATAATTCATCCTCTCTCACTGACCCCATTAAACTGAAGTGGTTTTCAGATCTCAAAGATGTCCCAGACAAATCTGAGAACATATGGGCAAACTTCCTAGAGTTAGTGGATTAATAATGTCAGCAACACACTTACCCTCTCCTCCTCATTCCCTCTTTTCTGTCGCCCTTCTTACAGTTTGTCTTTGACACTATCTTTCCGTTGTTCCTGATTCTTTAATAAGTTCTATTTTTGCTTTGCCGACGCATCCCAAAGGAGACAGGATACCAAAGACTGGGTTTAAATGACTGCACTTTTTATTAAAGCCAAACATAATTAAAATAGGTCGGGGTAAATCACCTTGTGCGATTTGGGTCCAGTATTTAACTGTACTTAACTGTCAAACCAAAAACAAAGGGGTGGTTTCAATATACCCTTGATTACCACCCTATTCTCAAACACATCTCCCCCCCCCCACCCCCTTTTCATGGCACAGGCCATGTGTGAAGGGGACCAAATCCTTCTGGACTTGAGTAAGGAGGAAAGCGCCTGCAGGCTGGGGACCATACCTATCCCTACCGCCCTCGCTGGACACCCCTCCTCTCAGGGAGGCTACCCCGCCACTTGCCGTACCCTGCTTCTGTGGTAGGCGTGGCCTCCCCATCTCTTAAGGAGATGACTCGTACTTATACTAGTTCTATTGTAAACTCTATACCACGGTACTGGACCCCTGTCACTAAGGGGTTGCCGGGACTGCCCAGACGAACCCGATCCCCACCTACCTAGCTCCCCCATCTACCCGATCCCCAATACCCAAACTAGCTTCTCCTTCAGAGCCTCCAGGTAGCAGTCGTTCCCTTCCAGGGACAGATGCACTCCATCCCGGCGGTACAGCTCGGGTCACTTATGCGACAGAGCGTAGTTATGCATACGCTCCCCTCCTACACCTGCCAACCACCTGCCTATGTCCCTACTGATGGTCCTCCTGGTTCTATCTATCTTCCTCGGGTGTACCCCCTCACTCCAAGACATCCACTCTACCAGATCAGTCCAGACTATAAGAGCAGACGGGAAGAGCTTCTTTATCTCCCACACATCTCTCTTAATGTTTTCCATCAATTGTACACCTTTCAACTGGGGTATGTCAGTCTCACCTAAATGCAGGACAATGACCTCTGGCAGGGGCCCGGTGTGGCACCTGGAGACTGGGCACAAGCTGATGCCACCTCATGCCGCTACAGCCGTTCCATCAGACTTCTACTTGTGCCGATAAGCCCAGCTGTGTTTCCCACCGGGTCTGGCGGGCCGCTTTGCCTGCCCAGCATACCAGGCTTTGACCAATGATCCAGACTTGCCTTCGGTGGCAAGAGGGAGCACCTGGGAAAACAAATAGATAAATCAGCGCTGGCAGCGGGAGGGGTCACACCAGACATAAGACCGGAATGCCCCTGACTGCCACAGGCCCACTGCTCGTATGCCCCAGTTCAACATCCCTGCTGTCGCCACAAAACTGGCAGCCCCTATGTGGAAGGAGTGGGTTCTGAAGTCTGCCGCTGAGAGACCCAGGCTAGCCAGTGCAGCCCTTAGGATTGCCGTGAATTGATACCTGGTCAGGACACCCACCCCTCCTCGGCATGCCTAAATAATGGACTGGGCGTGCGGGGTTGCATGGTGAGGTATGCTTCCAGCATGAAGACGGGGCACAATTCCGGTGTTCTGGCCCTATTCAGACTGTCAGTTCCCTGCCTCTCTGATCAGTTTTGGAGCGGTGGATCCACAGGGACATTCCAAATGGAGCGATCTGGACATCATCACTTCTAAGCGCCCTACCTGTAGCGTCCCTGGATGATTCGGTCACAAGTTCGCTTACATAGAAAGCTCCCCAAACAGTGGTGGCCCCTCGCTTTGGTGCTGGGGGCACTGACCTACAGCAGCCTCCAGCGCCAAAGCACCTGCTCTCAGCACCATTCTGGATGCGTGCGGGCCCCCAGCACCGGCCCAGCACCATTCTGGATGTGTGCGGGCCGGCGCTGGGGGGCCCGTGTGCATCCAGAATGGTGCATGGCTGGCGCTGGGGGCTTTCGAGTCCCGGTGTCTCTTCAGCACATGTGCGCCAGCCAGGAAGAAAAACTTTCCTTCCCGGGCTGGTGCACATGCGCTGAAGAGACACAGGGGCCAGGAGGGAGGATTTTCTGTAGGTCAGCACTGCCGCCGACCTACAGAAAAGCTGCATGTGCAGCTTTGGGGGGGGCATGGCCAGCTTGGGCAATAGGTTCTAATGGAACCCATAGCCCAAGCTATTTCAATTGCCTAGAGGGGTGGCTCAAAGCTGCCCCTCTAGGCTCCACCACGGCTGCACCAGGCCAGGCGCGAAATTTGTGGGTGGGCAGGGTCTCTCAGACCTCACTCACTTGCTCCCAGCATTGCTGGCAGCCACACGCATTCCTGCTGCAGCCAGCGCGAGCAGGTAGGTAGAGTGGTCTGGACTGGGGGGGATTTGGTCCGGGGGGATGAGGGAGTGGGGTAGGGGGTACCGTGGGGGACATGGCAGCCCCATAGCCTCCCACCATCCCCCAGACATGGGGACATGTTGGGTGGTAGGTGGGGGAGACACATGGGTGACACGGGCACATGGGGGAGACAGATGGGGGTATGATGGAGGTGGGGGTCATCAGCCAGGGAAGGGAGGCCATCTACTGGGGGTAATCCTGCCCGGTGGTCCTGATTAGAGCCCCTCCTTGGCGCCCTCATGGGTGGCAGATTTTCCAATAACCAGGTGGGGGACACAATAATGGGTCCTCCCCACCTTGGTTGTGGGCTTGCCAGCCCTTGCTGCCCATCTGGATCAGGAAGGGGACCCCTCTCCCGGCTGGGTGGAGGACTCCCCTGAGCCAGAAGGGTTGGGGAACTGGGGCACCAGGACAAGAGACGTTTGGGTCTGGGTCCAGGGAGTGGCGACCCCTGCCGTGGTCATCTCCTCTTGCACCCAGCCGACCTCGCTTGCAGGGGGGCATCCACCACCCCACTTTGGGTATCAGCAAGTCCAAGCCCCAAGGGCCTGGGGGGCATCCACCCCAGCTTCCACCCTCATTCCCCCACAATGCCCCCAGGGTCCCCATGCACTGGGGGAGCCACCGACTGCCAGGCACCCTGCCTCCACACGTTCATGGCAGCAGCGGCTTTTTTCTTTTCCTTTGCCATCACCTAGGGGGTGGGGTGAGGCCGATCAGATTTGGCCCCTACTGGACTCACCAGGCCGCCGGCATTGAGATTCCACTCGGCAGCCCATTTATTGGCATGTGTAAGCGGGGCCAGGAGGGCGCAGACCCAGATGCACGCGCACAGCATCTGCTCCATGCTGCTTTCTTGACCCCAGCCCACAACTGTGACTGGGGCTGTGAATTGCTGGCTGTGGCTCCGCCAGGGTGAAGTCCTTGTGGCCTTATTGGCCCTTTCTTCCCAGCCACAGGTTCCCCTGTGAGAGCTGAGTGGGCAGTTTCGTCCTGCCCCCCAGGGACTTGCAGCCCCACGGGCAGGAATCCAACCCCCATCTTGTCCCCTTCTTTCAAGGAGAGCACGCCGGGGGGGGGGGAGGGGAGAGGGGGCGGAGGTATTTCTCATTTCTTAAATCTCTCTCCCATCTCCACCCTCTTTTCTCTTCCAGCTTCTCTTCCATTTTGCCAGGCAATTTCTGTTGTCCATACTGTTATCTGGGTTTGTGAGCTTTTACAAACGTTGCTATATTTTATTTTAACTGACATGAGTCCATTAGAAGGAGTGGTTTTAGTTTCAGAAATGCCTGTGTTTGCTGTAAGGATGCACCCTATGTGCATCAGAACTGCTCACCTTCCAACCGCTCCTTCTTGGTTAGGTGTATTGTGTTATGGTTTTGGAAAAAAAGAAAACTTCTTCCAAGAAAATATAAATGTAAATAGTGGTAGATTTTACATCTCTTTCATCCATTGTGAAAAGTAGCTGCTATTGCTTACATTTGGGTTCAGCAATACTTCCACAATGCTGAAAGTTATTTCCTTCCTGCTACCAATCATGAGGAATATTCCATCCCTGATGACAATTCCATGAAAAAAACCATTTGGGTAGGTCTCAAAGCACACCCTGCTGCTCCTACCAATTCCATCCCAAATGAGGCACCAGAAAGAAACTGTCCCTTGCCAGCCATAGAATTGTTTTGTTCTCAGTACACCTCCTCAGAAGAACCTTATTTAATTTGCATATGAGACAGACACCAGGTAGTTACAGTAGCCACTATTTATTTTGGTTGCAAGAAGCACTGGGAAGTCATTTTCCGTTAATGTACCAGAGAGTGAACTTGTATCCCTCTGCATGGGATATCTGAATTTCTGTATCCCCTAGCTGTGCTGATGTAAAACCATAATGGAACAGTAATTCCATAACAACTCCAGAGCAGAATATAGCACATTCAGTCCTGGGGGCTGGGAGGAGGGTGCAGTGGAGTGAACGCCATCCCTGCCAAGTGGCATGAAGTCATGATGCTTGGGGAAAGGGGTGTGGGCACAACAGAAAGGAGCAGGGACCCACTTGCTCCACCCCTTTCTGCCCTGACCACACCCATTTTGAGCATCAGGATGTCATGGTGTTCAGGAGGGCTGTGGTCATATCTTAATTCACGTCAGCATCATTCTCTCGGCACCCTGATTTCCAGTGATGCAACCGATTATGATATGAAAAATGTTAGGTTAAGTTGATGTAAATTTCCTGTCTGATGGGGTTTTGTTTGTATTGTTTGTTTAAAACAAACAAACAAAAACACCACACACAGAAATGGGAGTCAGGATTTTTTTCCCCAACACTGATATATTTCTTAGCACTTACCTGCATTCTCATATGTATTTCTTAACATAAAGATTCAGATATTTGTCTCCTGATACGGAATCCGCTTGCCCACGTTCTGTTTTCTTGTGAGGTTCAATCTCACAAGAAAACAGCAATTACATCAGATCAAGATGGGCTGCCTACCCATGCTTAACTATCGCATTTGTTACATAGCGGAACTTCTTTAGCAAGAAGGGAATACCCAGTGGAGGAGTCCAGATACTCAATTTTATATCCCCTGACATGCTTTGTTTGCAAATGTATGTTTCTCCCGTAAATGTTGCTATGTCGCTATAACAGGATGGGGACTAATGTAAGAGCAGGCATAGCTACAAAACTCTAAATCTATAACTGCTCTTCCAGAAGGCGCCCTGAGGAACTGTCTCTGATAACTCAGAGAAAATTTAATACTTGTTTGTAACGTACGTGTGCAGGGATCTGTGGGAAAACATAAAGCCATCTCGGGGGGGGAGGGGAGGAAAATAGAAAAGTTGAGTGATCAAAACAATTGTTTGTACCCATTCGATTGCAAAGAAGTATGAACACAACACAGACTTCCAGGCCATGACAATATCTTCAGCAAGTGTGGCTGACTCAGTGATAATTCTATGTGCCGTTTAGACAATCAAGATCAAGATCCAGAGCCTTTTTGTTATAAAAACCTAGTTCAAACCCTGACCAACGCAACCACAATAGCCACAAATTGTTATCAGCAAATAAATGTCCAGCCTGGAAGTCTCTGCCCAGTTTCTAGCAAACTGGTATTATCAAGTCTTTTCGACTTCCAGAGGTAATGTAAGGCCAGGCAGGGATTGAGGGTATAATAATTGGTTTTTCTCTGTGTATTTTCAAATGTATTTTATGAATTGTAACCCACCCAGAGCCCCTAAGATAGGGTGCGATAAAAATCTAAATAAAATAAATAATTAAATAAATAGTATTAGCAGACTCAGTAAATACCCCAAAGACTGGGATAGCATTTCCTCCACTTCACAATGATCCTCAAAGCTTTATATTGAACCAGAATACCATAGAGCCATTTGTGCTGCTCCACCCTATTCTGTGAACAGAGAATTTCAATACCCCAACCAGGCATCTTACACAAACATATTTATTATTATTGATGTAGTCCCAGCAATGTGACTGGCACCAAACGGTCTTGATTAGGAACATGTCTCTGCCCAGAGGGGTTTGCAAACCGAAGATAAACCAGAGAGGAGAGGCAAAGAGATGGGGAACATAGGGAGAGGCAGGGATACATTCAAGATGCTGAGAGGTTTCAGGTGCACGTACTTAGCTCAGTTAGAAGGGAAGGACTAGGAGGGATCTTGGAGGATAAGGCAGGAGAAGGAGGAGACGACTAAATGGGCATGAGGCGCCAGGGAAAGCTCTAATGGAAGAGAAGAGTTTTCAGAACCTGGGGCACCATAGAGGAGAATGGATTTAGACTGTTTAATGGAGCAGGAGATACCATCCTGGTATCTACTTTACCAGGATGGATCGCGTTGGCTCACTTGATCCTTTCGATCTTGTGCGACCATATCAATTTGGTGTTAGGCAGTAGCCTGCTTGCCTCTATCCAGTCCCTCTTTATCTTGACCACTAACTTCAGCCCAGTTGTTTTGGGGAGATTGTTCTTACCTAAGTGTACTATTAAAATAGTGGGGTGCCGCCCCTTGGAGGCCCCACGGATCAACGGCATCAGCTGTTCCCACCTCATGCCTCATGCCGCTTCTGGCCTTCCAGATAACTTCAGCCTTGTCGCTGAGACCCAGCTGGGAGCCCCAATGGGTGTGACCCACAGCTTTGCCCACCCAGTACACAATGCTGTGGCCAGCTATCCAGATCAGTTTGCGTGTGCGTTCCGTTTCTGGTCCTGTAGATAAAACAGATTGTGGTTAATACTGTCGGTCTATGGTGCTATGCTACACACGTATGATCAGAATACCCCCGATCTCCATCTCCCAATCTTCTTGATTATGTTGTCCGACAGCCCAAGGGCCGATGCATAACTCGTGGCACCAATGCGGAAGGCATGTGAACCAAAACGGTGAGCAGGCTGATGTATTTTTCGCAGTGCCCGGTAAAAGACAGCCAAGAATTGATGGCGTGTCAAGGGTGTGCCGTCTGCGTGTATAAAAAAGGGGCCCATGAAGTTGGGACGGAGGGTCATGTACTGACACATCACTTCTACTGGGCACAGCTCAGGGGAACACGCGCGGTGGAGAATCATGGTATGACCCCTAGACTTCTGGTCATTTTTTGTGTTGCGAAGGAGGAGGATATGGAGGGTCTGGCCTTTAATTTCAATGTCACTCCCTCTTACTGCTCTGGTCGCCGTGTCCCATTTGGAGGCTGCCGTCAGTTCGCCAACTCAGAAGGCTCCGAAGAAGGCCAACTTGAAAACTGTGCCAAAAAGGTTGGCTTCAAAAACATTGAAACACACCTGGGGAAGGGATGATGTTAACACTAAGAGTATCTCTGGGGTGATGGGCAACCTGCTGTCCTCCCTTGGGCCTCACTGGTGCACCCATGCTTCGATTAATCTACTGGAGAAAAAGCCTTGGTCTGGGAGTGTATGGCCTGCCAGCTTGCTGATGAAAGACACAACTGCTAGTTTTCTAGCTATAGTGGGTGATGTGAGGCCGCTCGCACGCAGTGACATGGCGAACTGCAGTACTTGTGGCTCTGGTATGGGAAAACCTGTATCCCAGCCTTTGGACGCCCTGAATTGCTGAAACTGGGAAAAAGCCCCGAAGTATGCCACATTGGTGCTGGGAGCCAACGAACCCTGAACCGCCTCATACAGCTCTACTGTCCAGTGTTCCACATGTGGGCTGGCATGACCTCGGGCTTGTTGCTGGATGCTGGTGCCAGTTGTCGGAAGTGGTCCATCTGGCGGTGGGAGAGTGCATCAGCTTTGCCGTTGTTCACTCCCAAGACGTCTTAGATGTAAACAGAATGTTGCTATTTAGGCACTGCAGCACGAATGCCCTGACCAGCCCCATTACTCTAGTGGACCTCGACGATAGGTTGTTGAGGACATGGACCACCACTAGGTTGTCACACCAGAACAAGACAGTTCTGTTGGTGAATTCCTTGGGCCATAAGTGAACCGCGAGCACGATAGGGAAAAGCTCGAGGAAGGTGAGGTCCTGGGTTGCTTCCATCTCCACCCATGTTGGAGACCATGGGGCAACGCACCACCTACCCCTAAAGTACAGTACAAAACCCAGGGACCCAGCCGCATTGGACTGTACCTGCAGTTCAGCCTCTAAAAGCAATTTTTGCCTCCAGAGGCTCACCCCATTAAAGGTGGCCAAGAAATGGCTCCAAATCAATAGATCTCTCATGTCTGCCGTCACCCATACATGGTAGTGGGGGGAGGGGGGGCAGGTTGCTGGGAATCTTGGCATAAATACGGGACAGAAATGCCCGACCTGGAGCTACCACTTGGCAGGCAAAGTTCAAGCTACCCACTAGGCCCTGAAGTTGGCACACCATGACTTTTTCACACGTGAGGCACTGCCTGATCACCCCGAGTAGGGGGACTAATTTGTCCTGGGGTAGGCATGACTCCTCCTTTACCGTGTCCAATTCTATTCCCAAGAAGGTCAGCACCATGACTGGGCCAACTGTCTTTTCTGGGGCAAGGGGGACTCCGAACTCGTGAGCTATGTCTTGGAAAGTGTGGAATAGCCTACTGCACTCCCCCATGCCTGCCCCGCCCAAGAACAGAAAGTCATCAATATAATGAATGACAAAACATGACTGCGCTCAGTGGCGGACCAACCAGTCAAGAAGCGAGCTAAAATGTTCAAAGGCCGAACAGGATATGGAACATCCCATTGGCATGGCTTTGTCAAAGTAAAAGCTTTCTTGGAACTGAAAATCTAGCAGCTCAAAATCGTCTGGGTGAACCGGCAGGAGGCAGAAGGCAGACTTAATGTTGCACTTCGCTAATAGCGCTCCTGGGCCGCAGGTCCTGACCATTTGGACAGCCGTATCAAATGAAGCATAGAGGACTGAGCAAAGCTCCTCGGGGATGGTGTTGTTGACCGACTCCCCCCTGGGGTAGGAGAGATGGTGAATTATATGGTATTCCCCTGGGGCCTTTTTTGGTACTATCCCCAGCGGCAAGACGTGCAGTGAGGCCATGGGTGGAGACTCGAAAGGGCCAGTAACTCTGCCCTCCGCTATTTCCTTTTGGAGCTTGGCATGCACCAAGTGCTCCTTACCCCGTAACCGATTTAAGGTTCCTGACCCATTTTTGAGACTTTATCCTGCCTGCGGGGATCCTAAAGCCCTTTTTAAAGCCCTCCACCACGTACTGCACCTCTCCCCACATAGGACAGTTACGTAAGGCTCTAACCAAAGCCCTATGCTGTACTGGGGTTGGGGCCTTTGCTCCCACCCGGTGGTTGGCCCCCTTGGTTGTGTCTGGTTGGTGGCTTGTGCCTGGACTGGGACCTGACCTTGTTACAGTGGCAGGTTACGTGATTGCCAGCACAGTGGGAACAGGCATGCTGTAAACGGCAGGGGGGGTGGGCTCAGCTCCCCGCCCCATTGTATTCCCAATATGTTGCCCCCCTAATGGGGGGGCGGTGCCCGTCTGACCAAAAGGGGTCATTCACGGGTGCCACCCCAACCCCGACCAGGGCATGGCCACTGTCAGTGCACAGAATGTTGGTCACGTTGCTCATGCACTCGAACCACAGGTCCTGGGCATACCTGTCCCAATGTAGCCCAGGGGTTATGGATACCCGTTTCCAGAAAACCTCATCATAGCACAGCCAGGCCACAGGATTGCCCATGTCGAAGGCCCTCCGAACTATATCCTGATATTTGATCAGTTCGGTGGCTCGCTTGGGGGCCATCTGCAACATGACTTCCATAAGTACTGAGAAGGCCGCTGACCAGTTGGACCAATTATGGGGATCGGGGAGGGGGTGGGACAGCCCCCCCCATGCTCCCCTGGCCGCGTGCCTGATCCCGTCCTGCGGTCTGGGCCATGATCCAGGACAGGGCAAGGTGACAGACGTTACTTTTGCCCCATCCCAGATTGTGGCCAATCTAACCACGATTCTGGACCTCCGGGCGGCCAGAGCTCTGGAATTGTGGTCATTGTGATTCCCACCAGGTATTCACCGTGGTGAACATCTGGCGGAACTCACAACAGACGTTATGGGAATCACAGCCACCACAGGGGATTCACTGTGGTTGACCATGATCTTGTAACATCTGAAATTACCCTAAGATGAACAAATTAGTGGGCTTTGAGGTACTTGCATATGGCTGCAGTGACCATCAGCCGATTAAAGTGAGTTATTCTCCAAAGGATGTTACTCTGGATATATATGATATGAAAGGGATCCTGAGTTAATGCGTATATAACCCCAGAACAATGACGACAATTAGATGGGGGGCAAGACTGGCAAATAAGAGCCGGACTTTTTTTTAATCTTTAGATTCCTTGATAATTAGGCAGAGTTGACTTGACAGCAATTTTCTAGAGGAAGATCTGACCAAGTGGTACTCTCAATTAATGCTCAAAATAAAGGGAATACTATTGGCCGAAACATCCTTTTAGAGTAATAAGAAGATATCTCAACCGTCATGGTTTGATATCGAATGTCAGCAATCAAGGTCACATTTGAATAAAGCAGGAAAGCTAGTTAAAAAAGGCTTCTTTCCACTAATGTGGAAAGATTTGATGGAAAGGCATCTTTCCATCAAATGTGACTTTGAATGTCAGCAATCAAAGTCACATTTTAATAAAGCAGCAACGCTAGTTTAAAAAGGCATCTTTCCACTAGCCTTGGAGGGCTATTTAGAGGGCAAAAAAGAAATATAAATCACTAATTAAAAAGAAGAAATCCTCTTATCAAATATTCTTATGGACCTGCCTTCAAGATGCAGTGAGTGAGCTGTAAAGATAGCAAACAGTTTTGGAGATTGGTTAATTGTGCTAGTCTTACCTATCATTCTCCCCTGGATTTGGGTATTTTGGGCTTGACTTGACAAACTTATTTTATGGATATATTCAACAAAACATTTGCTAACACTGCAGAATTCAAAGAATTTGATTTGTTAGCAATGCCACCTTGGAATCCTATTTCTGCTATGGAAGTGAGGGATTTAATAGCTCAGATTCTACCCAATAAAGTTCCAGGAGAGGATGGTGTTGTAGGGGGAGCTACTGAAGGAACATATAGTATGGTGGGTTCTGGTTCTAACTAAATTGTTTTATCACATAAATCTATACGTACTACGGAGTAATTCCTACAGGATGGAATACCAGCATAATAGTACCCATTTTAAAAACGGGGGACAGGAACTCACCCACCAATTATAGACCTATAATTACAAGGTTATATGCTAAAACCTTACTAACAAGATTAGAAAAATTTGCAGAAGATTCCAAATTGTTTCCAGAAGAATAGGTTAGCTTTAGAAAAGCTAAACTGCCTAACTGAGTCAGACCAATGGTCCACCTTAGTCCAGTAAGGGAGCATACGATGTGAGAAAGCAGTCTCAATTGGGAGCTGTCCCCTCCTTCCAAAATCTGGGAGGGGTGAACACTTATGCCTATTCGCATGAAGGTCAGACAGATATCTTAAGAAGCCAGCAGCATAAAAAATGCATATTTTTCTCTTCCTTTTGTAAGTTCTGAGACATTCTTCACCTTCAATGTCCGATTTAACTTTAATTCCTCCGCTGACTTTTAATTAAAACTCTCCCTGTATCTGGGAGCATGCCAAGGTTTTCCTGTCATTTTTTTTTTTTTAAATATGACTTTTCCCAAACCCTCCTAGCTTTGCCTAGGATTTAAGACTGCAAACACGTACAGTTTACTAGAGATGGAGCCATAATAATCCAAAACATGTACAAATATAATCCCAAGCAATGTGTACAAATACAGCNACAGGATGGAATACCAGCATAATAGTACCCATTTTAAAAACGGGGGACAGGAACTCACCCACCAATTATAGACCTATAATTACAAGGTTATATGCTAAAACCTTACTAACAAGATTAGAAAAATTTGCAGAAGATTCCAAATTGTTTCCAGAAGAATAGGTTAGCTTTAGAAAAGCTAAACTGCCTAACTGAGTCAGACCAATGGTCCACCTTAGTCCAGTAAGGGAGCATACGATGTGAGAAAGCAGTCTCAATTGGGAGCTGTCCCCTCCTTCCAAAATCTGGGAGGGGTGAACACTTATGCCTATTCGCATGAAGGTCAGACAGATATCTTAAGAAGCCAGCAGCATAAAAAATGCATATTTTTCTCTTCCTTTTGTAAGTTCTGAGACATTCTTCACCTTCAATGTCCGATTTAACTTTAATTCCTCCGCTGACTTTTAATTAAAACTCTCCCTGTATCTGGGAGCATGCCAAGGTTTTCCTGTCATTTTTTTTTTTTTAAATATGACTTTTCCCAAACCCTCCTAGCTTTGCCTAGGATTTAAGACTGCAAACACGTACAGTTTACTAGAGATGGAGCCATAATAATCCAAAACATGTACAAATATAATCCCAAGCAATGTGTACAAATACAGCTCATCAATGCACGCTGGGCCAGTGGGTGTCTCTGCTTCCTGATTCAGAATGGATGAATTATACGCCCACAACGCAAGTTAAAAGAGAATAATATTGTGTTTTCCCAGTATTTATAAACAAAATATTTAGTTAGGTTTTTTGTCATTATTTCCCCTACTAGGATTTCCTCCACCTCCGGTGTGTTTTCTCCCTCACTCTTCACCACCCAAGACTGTTGTAGCAATCTGTAGAATGCAACTAACTCTCTGAAAGAAAGATTTTAAAAACCCTGTAGTGAGAGAGGATCTGCACTGATGCTGGCACCATACACTATAGTCACAGCCATCAACAGGGGCCTCCACAGGTTGGGGAAGAAAATTACAATCCATTTTATCCCAGACAGTTCAGGCTTTGCAATGTTTAGGGCACTAATGAGGTATTTATGCCAACCCTTTGGCCCTTTTCATTCACCTCTCACACAGGGAAAGATCATGCCTGTTCTTCCTTTGGCAAGGAAAGCAGACCAAAACTCAGCACTTAGATACTTGTAAGGAAACGGGGTGGGGTGGGGTGGGGGGGAAGGATCAGCACCCCACTCCAAGGATTTTCTTTACTACAAAAATGTGCAGAGAAGCTCTAAGCCACCCACAGTCGATGCATATTTCTTTTGTCTTCTGAGAGAGCAAAGTATATAAAGGAACCAGTGAAAGGAGGCCCCCATGGCAAATGCCATTCCCAGGGCTGTGCAAAACATGATTCAGAGCTATAATTTAAATATAACAAAGAGATGTACTATCTGCAGCTAGGAAGTTACATAATGGGGGGAAAGGGGCCTGCCTTTATTTGTAGCCTTTTCCACTTATAACGTCGACAAGTGACACGGTCTCACACGTCCACTGAGTCAGACACACTACAGGACAGAGACACAAGGATTTCATCTCTTCACTAGAGAAGGTACAACATTACTTGGATCTATGCGTGACACGTGAAGCATCTCACCAGCTCAGAAAATGTTAACTTGGCCCGGATGGAGACAGACTGGGCTGTTTAATGGGTTGCTAAGTGTCCAAGACACCGCACCTGAAGCCTTGACCAAGGGAGACCGGCCAGGTTGTGTATTATGGAACTGAGAGTAGACAAGAGGGAAGAAGACAGAGTGCAAGGTACTTGTGAATTCGCTGCCGTCACATACATTCTCACAGAACGTGGCATGTAGCCAGATTCTTAGAGAAATTGCCTCCTGCAGCACAGAATTGCAACCTAAATTGTGACCTAGCCAACAGAGGGCCAGCACTTCTGTGAGCTGCCAGCAGAGGGCCCCTTGCCACCGCTGGCCATGACCCCTGCTGGAGAGAATACAATAGTGTGGTTTTTAAGATGAGATGTCAAAAATAAATGGAATGGCATGCAGCAAAAATGTATTTGCATTCAAAATTTTGCATAATCTGCAGGATTCATTTATTTAGTTTGCAGATACATACATAGAGCCCCAATTCTAGGCCTTCCTACGAGCTGAGAAGTCGTCTCAATGGAATGTTGCTTATACAGGTTTGGCAAAAACATCAGTACAGTCTGACTGAAAGCAAGTTAATCTGTGTTTCTTTTTCTAATTACCACCCAGAACCAACCCTCCTTTAAACATTAGGAAGTATTCCATTCAGAACCAGGATTTTCCCTTGTGACATTGTCAGGATTAAGGTACTGAACTTTGCATGTGTGCTTAACTTTACTACCTTGACTTTCAGTGGGACTACCCACAGTGGTAACATTAGACATGCATGGGGGACAGGGGGTTTAGGACTGAGGCCAAAAGTTGAAAGGGTTTAGGATTTATTTTTTTTAGCACAAGTTAGCTAATATAATAAATAATAATAATAATCTTTAATTTATATAGCACCCCCTTCCATGGCACTTGGAGTACTTTACATATAACACAACTTTAAATCTTCTCAACAACCCTGTGAGGTAGGTTAGAATGAGAGAATATTGTGACTGGCCCAAAGTCACTCAGTGAGTTTCTGGCTAAAGCGAGACTTCAACCACCCCACCACCCCCTCCCAGCCCAAGTACTGCACACTTAGTCATTACAAGCAGCAATCCTGATGCTTTTAACTCATGAGCAGCTCCCTAGCATTAGATTCAATAGGAGCATTTTCAGGATTGTGGCCCTACCCTAGACTAGACAAGGTGGTATGTCTTTAGCATGAAGCTCACGGGAAACACAGGAGCCCACAGACTAGTGGAGCACTAAAGCCCTTTCCTCTGATGCCCAGGAAATTTGTATGGAATGATACCAAGGCCTAGTACAGCAGTGGCAGAGAGATCCGCGGCGCTACCACTGTTGCTGCCCTGATGATAGGCCACCATGGGATAGCGGAGGGGAGGGGGAACAGAAAATCAGAAGTTCAAATGACCAAAAAAACCAGAGCAGAAATGGAGGGGGAGGGGAAAGAGGGAAGTGCTACCCAACCAGCATTCCTCTCACCTCTGGTTAAACTGGCTAAGTTAAGGGCTCACATTGGCTATTTATTAATTAATTTTATTCATTTACATTTGTATCCTGCCCTATCCCGAAGGCTCAGGACAGATGATAGCATATCAAAAACATATAAGAATTAAAATGCATTTAAAATATATATATACCCCTCCACGCACCCACCCACCTCTGGCCCCAGGAGTTTGGAGTGCTGCCCCAACTGTGGGTGTCACCACTCAGGCCTGATTTCATCCTAGTTCCCTCTTCCCCATGTCTCCTCCTATGTTCTCCTAAACCTTGCCATGCCACACCCAGTGCCAGCGGTGTCCCACTGCTCCACTCCTGCCTCCCAACTTCCTCAGTGGCTACCAGTCAATACTTGAGGCCTGCTAATGGCCACGGGAAGTTGGGTGGAGCAATTGCTCTTCTCTCTGAACTGTGTCATATCCTTATTGTTGCCACCTGTGTTCTAGCTCTGTTCCCAGTCCCTTGTACTCTCCCCTTGGTCCCTTTAGCCTATGGGGGTTGGTTCTGTGTGTTACTTGCCTTGACCCTGTTGTGTTTCCTAGCCTTGATCCCTTGTACTTCCTTTAGTTTCCAGGCTCCTTGTTCCCTCCTTGGCTTACGTTTCTTGAGTCCTTGTTCCCTGTTCTTTCCTGGACCTCAACGATGAGCCGTATGCGCTCTAAGGCTGTTTTCACATGGGCGGAGGGGGGATGGGTGGAGGTGGTGGCAGGTGTGCGGTGCATGGGTGGTCGTTCCCATGGGTGCACACCCATCTCCATTCTGGCCAATTGCTCCATGGGTGTGTGGTGGGTGGAGATGGGTGGAGCGCAGGAGCACACATGCACCCCCACCCACAGTATTCCCATGGATGCTCCCCACCGCACACCCACCGGCCGCAGCGTTCACACGGGTGGTCCCTCACACACAAACACGTCCGGACGGAGGGGGGGGGGGGCACATCCATGTGAAAATGGCCTAAAGCCGGCAAGGCTGGTTCTCTGTGGTGAGCTTCACTCTCCCTCAGATCAGAGAATGGCAGAGAGGTCTCCCCTTATCATGCCGGTATCCCTCTCTAGGTCCCATGTTTGCCATTTCCCAGCTGTAGCCCTTTCCCTTCGGCCTCCCCATGCCCCGACCCTCATTCCCCTGACACCACTCCTGTCCCCACCCGCCAAATAGCCAAACAGAAAAGTCTTACATTGCCAGAAAGCACTCAGATTTTGATGGAATTCCAGGTAGCAGGAACCCTTTAAACCCCAGTCTGGGAATGGACTGGGAGGCTGGCAGGGAGAGAAGCAGCCACAGTTAGTATGCCGCTGAGCAGAGCACCAGAAAACAAGCCATCACAAGGTGTTAGAATGATTTATAAACTACAAATTAAGTGAACATTAGCAAAAAGTCATATTACTTTAGCACTGTTAACATCCAGGTCCTCTTTTCTATTAATTGGTGGGCGACTTCCCACATTAATTTGTGGAGGAAAGGATAGAATAGGTAAATTAAACATAGGGAGAGATACAGTAAAGGACAGAACAATAAAGACAACCATGGTATTTATCACTGAATATAATGGGCATTAAAACATCCATGCCTAATTCTGAACCCAAATGAAAAACACTACAGCAATCCATTCTGGCCAGGAACACAGCAAAAAGGACAAAAAACCAAACAAACAGAGATAAATGGCAACCAATTTAGTCATGAGATAGGTACTCTCTACGAGCATCTTTCCAGATATTACTGTTCGTCAACTGGGAGCAGGAATCTAACGTCCACATCAGGGAAGCATAGCAGCCATTTAAAAAATGTACTTTTTTCTTTTCCCCAGACTAAAGCATGTGGGATTGGGAAGAAAAAGAGAAGAAGTGCTTATAAAAGGTGAATTCTAATGCGTTCCGTTAGGTAAATTGGTGGGCTAGGTAAAGAACTTGGACATCGTTTTTCAACCATGTTCTCTCCATGAAAACTCAGGTATCAAACGTGGTTCAGAGATGCTTTCTTCAGCTACACAATTTGCATAAACTACACCCTTACTTATCCCAAACTGACCTGGTCACAGCGATCCATAACCTTGTGACCATGAGGCTTGTTTTTTATTATTCCCTCTACTAGGAGCTCCCACCGGTGCTTCTACATTAGAGGTGGGAATTTCGGTTTCAGATAGGACTGAAATCGTCTGAAAATAGCTGTTTCAGATTAATCAAAAATTTGGGATCTTTTCGATTCCAAAGTTTTGGTTTTGGGTTTTTTTCATTGATTTCATTTCAGTGGGGGTTTTTTCATTGTAGTTTGTTCTCATTGACTTTGGAAGGAGAAAAACTGAAAATCCGAAACTGAAACAAGGGCCAAACATTAGAAAGAACCAAAACAAAATAAAACCAAAACCGAAATTCTACCCAGAGTCCTACCCTTATTCTCTGTCACTTGCAGCTTGTTCAAAATGTGTCAGCACAGCTGCTTACTGCTTCGGGCAGCCATGATCATATTGCGCCCAGCCTGCATCCTCTGCATTGACTGCCTGTGGTGCAGTGGATTGAATTTAAGTTTCCGCTGCTGGTTTTCAGGGCCCTGAATATTATAGGTCCTGGCTGTAATTGAGACCTGCTCCTGGAGCTTCATTCTGATAAGTTATCTGTGCTCAGAAACCACTTTCTTTTGGGGGATTCCACCATTGCACCATAAGTCAGCAGGTGATCAAGGCGTTGCTGTAACAGTGGGGAACTTGCTCCTTCCAGATGTTCATCTCAGTTCTTCCCTCCATATTTTTAAAAGCACCAGAAGACTTACTTGTCCTTCAGGTGCTTTGGGATCCGCTGCTAGTTCCTCAATGTTATTTCCTCCGACTTTACTTTCTCCTTTTAAATTGTTTTTAAATTGATTTATATTTTAAATAGTTTTTATACTGGTTTACCAAATTTTTGGCTCTGCATTTGGGTTTCGATAAAACAGAAATAAACCCCCAAAGCCCATTTTGGCTTCTACATTTGAAACACAAATACCAGGGTGGTGTATTCAGGTCTTGAGTGACCAGTCCAAATTCTCCCCAAAGGGTGGTATCTGAGGTGTTGATCTGAACCTCCAAAGCTGCAGTACATATCCAGCTTAGAGCCAGACTTCTCTCTGGCTCTCAGCTTAGACCCCTGCTTGGGGAGCCTGTAGTGAACCTTTCCCACCTGCTTCAGCTGTCACTATGGGTGATTTCAGACGTGACGAGATCACGCTGAACCACAGTGAACCACGCTCAACCCCCCTGCGGGGCCAAAGGCCCCTGAACGTCTGCACGGCGTGCGCCAGATGTTGGCCACGCTCAATTGCCACATGGGGTCAATTTGAACCACGCTTCCTGGGCTAGCCGGGGGAAGGTCCCGGGAAGCGTGGTCAAATGGACCGCGGGCCGTGGCCAACAAAAAGTAACGTCTGGCCGCGTGCCACGGGCCGGGATCCCCGGCGGGATCCCGGGCCGTGGCACGATCGGCCAGACGCGGCGGCCGCATTGGCCCCGCCGCCCGCCCGTCTCCTCGGAGGGTGGGCGGCGGGGTGCGTGGAGGGGGCGGGGCCGTGCGGCCGCACGTTGCGCCGCGCGGCCCCGGCCCCTCCCACTTTCCCCGCCGGGATCCCCCCGGCACGTCTGTTGGGCCGTGCAGGGGTGACCCCGGCGGGGAAAGAAGACGTTGCTTCCGGTACGGGGCCAAAGGGCCCCGTATCGTCTGAAAGTACCCTATCTCAGAAATGCAGTCTCCAGCACTGTAGCCAGCCCCAGCCCCGAGGAACTCAGAAAGGGAGAAATGATTAGTCTGTGACAGCCTCATTCCCCCCTCCCCAAGCCAGCAACACCTCCCCAAGCCAGTGACTCCCCTGAGCCACCCATATGCCCCATTCCCACAAGCCGGTGATTCCCCTCTGAGCCAGAAACCACTGCCTGAAACAAGCCCCATTCTTCCATCCATGAGCCAACAATGCCCTCCCATGAGCCAGTCCCATTCCCTCCTCTCCCAAGCCCGCAACTCAGGGCCAGTCACATGCCTCACTCTCCCTCAAGCCGGAGACTTCCCTGAGCCAGACACATGGCCCACTCTCCCTCAAACCAGTGATCCCCTCAGAGCCAGATCCAAATCTTGTTTCTCCCTCCCCAAAGTAACAACTTCCCCACCAAACCAGCCATATTCTTCACCTTCCTCCAAACCAGTGCCCCCCCTTTTAAATTGGTAGCAGACTTAGAAGCAGTTTAAACTGCATTTTCCTTTCCTTATATACATGTCAAAGTGGCAAAGCCTCCCTGCATTTCTGCACCAAAATAATCCATGCTCACTGCATTTCCCACATTGGCAGCAATGGCACATTGGGTGCTTTTAGATGGATGGCAGCTCTTCTGCCTACACCAGCACACTTCACCCCCGAGTTGGTCGGTCCGTCTAAAGGCACCTCGTCAGATGTGCAAGTGGAGCAGGCTGCCCCGCCACCGCTGGCACTCCAGATCATCCTGGAGTTCATCGCGGGGAGCAGACTGGCCAAACCCTGCCAGAAGTGGAGCTACTGTCCATCTGCTGGGCGGACCCATGCTGCAGCTCCATGCCCAGCCAACCATTGCCGCAGTCAGCACCATGGCATTGCGGCCGCAACTCTATGAGGTGGGGTGTTCTGCACAGGCAACCCACAGCCTGGGAACACCCACTGGTCCATCTCAATCGGACCCAGGCGGGGCTGGAAGCTGGAAGCAATGTGTGTGGCCCAGGAGCAGCTCCCAGAATGGGCAGCCTCTGTGTCCGTCTAAAAACACTCATTGCAAATGGACAAAAATACCAACAAACACAAATACTACAATATAAATACAGATACAAATCCTTGACCCCATGCACAGCCCTACTTTTTATATCATGAATCATTCCAAGTGCCATCTGGTAGGGGGGTGTTATAAAAATAAAATATTAGTTATTATTACAATTCTACTACTGTGGCACCCTGCAGACTGGTGGGTCTATGGGATAGAGGAAAACAGGCCTTCGTCTCCACCAGCACCAGGGGGTGGAAAGGACAGGGCGCTAACGGATATAGGCTAGCTGTGGCCAGCACATGCACAACACCATCATCACCCGGCCCACTCTTATCAAGGGGAAGGGGTGAACTACTCCTCTCTAGAGCTCATCAGAACTGAAGCCACACAGCCAGACCAGCTGCAGCCATAATGAGCCTGTGGTATCCAAGGTGTTGAATGCATGAGGGTCAGAGAGAAATTTTAAGGGTGGATGATGGTGTCTATTGGTCCAAAAAGTTTGGGAAGCCACTACTATGACAGTTAGAGAGAGGTAGTCCTGGTGAGGGCTTGAACCTAATATAACAGCAGTGAGAGCCGAGTCTTGAGCAGGACTGGCTCCGAGGGGCCGCAGGCCTCATAGAAGAATGTATCCTCAAGTTGGGAGGAGAGGCCCCCATCAGAGGCAGCAAGAGCTGAACACATGTTTACCCTGCTCGGCCTTCACATGAACTGTTTGAGGAGTATAAGCACAGTGTTTTCTTGCCTGAGGAAAGGCCCTGTCTGGTCCAAAAGCTTGCATATGCTCATCAAAACTCAGTCCAATAAAAGATACCATTTGTCTCCCTCAAAGACTGCCTCTCTACTAATACCACTAATGTTACCATGGCACAGTGGCAGCTTCAGCCCAAGGTCACATGGGGCGCTGCCCCCATGGCCACATTCTGCCCCCAAATCAATAATATTTTTTTTTTAAAAAACTGAACTCTGTCTGCTGGTAGTGACTCCCGACTCCTTGACCGGCGTTTAGCAGTGCTCTACACTGCTTGCGCTGAACTTCTGGGTTGCAGCAGTGCTGCGCATGGGCACATAGAGCGCTGCTCTGATTCCTTGTGTCCCTGCCTGCTGCTCTCTGACTCTGCATGCTGGGGTGAAGGCTCAGACTGGTTGTGGTGATGCGTCACACGAGGGGGAGGGTGGGACTCGGGGAGGGTGAGATGGAGTCCATGGAGCCCCGTAAGGGGAAAAATTCATCTGAATGCATGTAGGGTGGCTCAAGGTGCCGTCCAGCGCACGTGCATTGAACAGCGCTGCCAGCCAGTGGGGGCACTCTTTCATTGATGTGTATAGGCAGTAGAAGCAGCCAGTGTGGATTGTAATATGGGCTGTAGCCCTTTCTGCCTGGGGGGGGAGGGGTGGTGACTCGGCGACTGGGGAGCATCATGTGTGTGAGTGCGGTGTGACTGATTGGCCGATGGAACAGCAGGGAGAGTAGGGGGAGAGTGTGCAGAGTGCTTGTGTGATGTGTTGTCTTATTTTTGCAGACTCAGAGAGTGAGTCTCTGAGCGGGGCTTTTTCCCACGTGGTGTAAGAGGGTGGTGCCGGCTGCTGCAGAGAGACTGAGAGCATATATAAGGGGATTCAAACTGGCGCCATTTTATTATTCAGGCTGCAGTAGCAGCCTGAATAGTTAAATGCACAGCCACTCTCCATTATAAACAGGGGACTGCTGAAGCCCCGATTTTGAGGAACCTGCTTCACCTACATTTCTGAAATTTTAACCATGAGTGTAAGTTGTGAGGACCATCATATTCACAAAGTTTGAAAAAGATTCATTAGGAAAATAAAATGTTATAACTGCTTAAACGTTAATTGGTTGTGGTCAAAATGCACACCGTCCTCTCGTATTTGAATCATCAATATCTCCTCCCTCTGGATGAGTTGAGCCCCAAAACTTCACAGGCTTCGAGAATGAGATCAATAACAAGTGCTTCTGTAATATGATACTCATTGGTGCAGCCAAAACCGAGTTATTAATAATGAAAAAGTCAGTTCTGCTGGTTCGCACATGAGCAGTTCAGGACCTGCGTGCCAACATACAGAAAGTTACGTGAGTCCACTTGCAAATCACGTATGTATTAGAAGCCCGCTCTGATACAGCATCATCATGATTTTGATTGAATCATCAATATCTTCCCCCCCTGGATGAGTTGAGCCCCCAAACGACACAGGCTTGGAGCATGAGATCAATAACAACTGCTTATGTAATAGGATAGTGATTGGTGCAGCCAAAACCGAGTTATTAATGATTAAAAAATCAGTTCTTCAGGCTTGCACATGCACACTTGAGCAGCTGCTGACCAGCAAAAAACAACATGGTTCTGCTTGCTTGCACTTACGCAATTGAGCTACAGTCACGTAGCTTTCCTTAACACACAGCATAAGGAAACTTACGGGACTCTACTCTCAGATTTTGCTTAGGCTCCTCTGCAAATGGAGTCTCACCAGGGAAGCATTACTTCCAGCTGCGCCTCACCTTGTTTTCCCTCTCCCCTCCCCTCCCCCCCAAAGCTGGGTTAATGAGAAGCCGCAGTCAAGGTAAGAGGACAGAGGAGACTCGGAGGGGCAGTCATTCTCCTGACTCTCCTCCCCGAGTGCCCCGCAGCGAGGGGAGCTGTGTCGGGGTGCCTTCCTGTCGCTGGGGAATAGCCGCACCTATCAAAGTTACATTATTTTAAAAAGTAAAGTCACATCGCTTTCCTTAACACACAGCAGCATAAGGAAAGTTACGAGACTCTACTCTCAGACTTTGCTTAGGCTCCTCTGCAAAGGGAGCCTCACCAGGGAAGCATTACTTCCAGCTGCGCCTCACCTTGTCTTCCCCCTCCCCTCCCTCCCAAAGCTGGACTAATGAGAAGCCGCACCCAAGGTAAGAGGAGGAGATTTGGAGGGGCAGTCATTCTCCTGCCTCTCCTCCCTGAGTGCCCCGCAGCGAGGGGAGCTGTGTCGGGGTGCCTTCCTATTCAGGGGGAACCCAACCGCAAGGGGGGACCAAGGGCCCCAACTCCAGTCAGCCATGAGGCGTTGACCAGGGCACTACGGGATTGCCCACTGGTCAGGGAGGTGGAGTACATTGTGGCAGGCTCTAAGGAAGGTTTTGTGATTCCAGCGAGGGTGGGGCAGCCAAGGAGCTGGGTAAAGAACCTCCAGTCGATCGGGGGCAGGGAAGACTTGGTGGCCACCAAGCTTCAGAAGGAATTGCGGGAGGGATGGATTGCGGGTACTTTTGAGGCTCTTTCTTTCCCCGATCTGCATCTGTCACCCCTGGGAATAGTGCCAAAGAAGCAGGAAGGGGAGTTTTGCCTCATTCATCACTTATCTCACCCCAAAGGGTGGTCAGTGAATGATGCGATTCCCCATGAACTCTGCTCTGTTTGCTACGCATCACTGGATGCGGCAGTGGAGATGGCATGGGAGTGCGGGAAGGGGACCTTAATGGTGAAATGCGATATTAAATTGGCCTTTCGCCTGCTTCCAGTGCACCCTGAGAGTTTAAGTTGTTAGGGTTTCAGTTTCAGGGCCATTATTTTTACGATAAGGCAATGCCCATGGGGTGTTCTATATTCTGTGTGGTGTTTGAGCGCTTTAGCTCCCTCCTGGAATGGCTTGTCCACCATAGAACATGGTCACAATATATTTTGCATTATATCAATGATTTCCTCTTCTTGGGGAGGCCTGGGTCGGAAGAGTGTGCATTCACATTGGGTAGCTTCCAGGAATTAGCTGCAAAGCTGGGGGTGCCTCTGGCACAGGAAGACAGTGGGACCAACAACGGCCTTGACATTTTTGGGGATAGAGCTGGATACGGAGCAGCAGGTTTCGCGCTTGCCACTGGATAAGCTGGCAGCTCTTAGGAAGGACATTGACGGCATGTTGGCTTGTCCGAAGGTGACCATCAAGCAGCTGCAGTCAATAGTGGGTAGCCAGAACTTCGCGTGCAGAGTAATTGCACCGGGGAGGGCATTTTTATCAAGTCCGTATGAATGAATCGGTGGTAGCTTGCCAGGGCACTGCCATGTGAGGATCTCTGCTGAAATAATGAAGGACTTGAGAACATGGCGCTATTTCCTGGAACACTTTAATGGAGTCAGTATTTGGAGGCAGAAGTGGTTGCTCGAAGCGGAATTGCAGGTGCAATCCGATGCAGCAGGATCACTTGGTTTTGGGTTATACTGGGCTGCTCAGTGGTGCACGGCCCCGTGGCCAAAGGCATGGTTTGAGGAAGGAGTGACAAGGGATCTAACGTTCCTGGAGTTATTCCCCATAATGGTAGCAGTGGTTTTGTGGCATCGTGAATTTGCCACCAAGACAATATTGTTTTGGTGTGATAACATCGCGGTGGTACAAATTCTGAATTCCTTCCTGTCACGGTCAAAAAGGGTAATGGAGCTAGTGAGAGACTTTGTTAGGCACTGTTGAAGTGATAACACTATTCTTGGCCAGGCATGTGCCAGGTATTAACAATGGCATAGCCAATGTAGGAATGGGCGAATGCAGTTAGGCAGTTCGGAGTTCGGCCCGAACTCAGCCTGTTCGGATGACCGGACTCGAACCCGAACCCGAACCCGAACATACCGAAGAAACCGAACACCGAACGCCGAAATGGCCGAACAGTTCAGTCAGTTCGGATCGCGTTCGGATGAGTTCGGGTGGCCAAAAAAGGTTCATTGGAAGGTCAAACATGACAGGGAGGTGTCAGTCACTGAGGAGCAGACTTCCAGGCACCAGGGGTGGAGAGGCTTGCAAGAAACAAAACTAATTATCTGCCTCCCCCCTTCCCAACACCTTCTGAGCTAGTCACTGTTCCTGAACAGCAGGTGTTGAGTAGGATTTTTAGATTGCTTTAAGTTTCTTTTCACTTTTGTAATGAAATGAAACTTAAACCATAAACTGAAACCTTGTGTTATGCACTGTACAGACTTGTTGAGTATGTAACGTATGTATTTCACTATAGACTCCTCTTCTGTTTGCGATTCCCCCCATCCCATATATATGGGATGTATATATATCCATATATATATATATGCATAAGTACACAGACCTACTCCTACAAACACTAAAACTAAATCACTAACGCTATCTCTAAGCTAACTCCTACAACTCTCTACATCTATCTATCCATCTATCTCCATATCTATCCATCTATCCATCTATCTATCTATCTAGATAGATAGATAGATAGATAGATAGATGTAGAGAGTTGTAGGAGCTAGCTTAGTGATAGAGATAGCGTTAGTGATTTAGTTTTAGTGTTTGTAGGAGTAGGTTTTGTGTACTTATTAGATAATCCATTTAGTTCATAGCATTTAGAATAGTTAATAGCAGTTAGATTAAGTGTAGATAGATAGATATATTAGATTAAAAAATAAATTAAAAAACCCCATATAAAAACAAAAAAACCCAATAAAAAGCAAAAGAAAACCATATAAAACCCAATAAAAAACCAAAAAACCATATAAAAAACAAAAACACACCCATAATAACACATCCCAAACGGCCGAACCGAACAGCCGAATGGCCTAACCAAACGGCCTGTTCGGATGACCAAACTGAACAGCCAAACCCAAACTTGGCGAACTAGCCGAACTGCCGAACCGAACGCGGACAAACCGAACGGACGAACCGAATGGACGAACCAAACGTAACCGAACTGAACGGCTGAACCCGAACCGCGATCTGTTCGCCCATCCCTAAGCCAATGCACTCTCTCACTGGCAGATGGAGCGTTTCAGGCAGTTGGCACCAGAGGCCAGAGAGGAGCCGGAGGCGTTACCCGAGGGCATTTGGAGTGCTGGATTGTAGAGTTGTTTGAAGTAGTGCAGGGGTCATTGGCACCACATACCAGAGGGGCATATCTGCAAGCCTTCGCAGAATTTCAGAGGTTTCACAAGGAGAAAGGTTGGGCGACCGAGTTCCCGATCCCTGGGGCACAGTCATTGCAGTATGCCTTTTGGCTCAGAGCAAAGGGCTTGGTGCCGGGAACAATTTCAGGGAAGTTGGCTGCTTTGTCCTTCTATAATAGGCTTGCAGGCTTTCCATCTTCGGGGGGAGGGGGAAGCTTCTTTTCCAGGCATATAATTGAAGGTTGGCAGAGAAGCTGCCCTGGGGGTGGAATTCCAGGTGGCCTATCACCCCGGCAATATTGCTCAACTTGTGTAGGCAACTCCCTACAGTTTGTGTTTCCAATTTTGAGGCCAAACTTTTTAACAGTTTGTTTAAATTGGCCTTTTTCTCAGTGGTCAGGTCGCATCTCTGGAACCCCCTCCCGGAGGATGCTCACCTGGCCCCGGGTCTGATGGCCTTCCACCGAGCCTGTAAGACCTGACTGTTCGCCCAGGCCTTTGGAGGGGAAGGTGGGAGGGTAGGGTAGAGAGGGGGAGGAACTTTTGGGGTGGGAGGGTAGTTTTAATCACTCACATTGATGATGTTTTATGTATTTTATTATTGTTTTTATTGTTGTGAGCCACCCCGGGATGCTGTAAGCATGAGGGGGTGGCCAATAAATATAAAGAAATAAATAAAATAAAAATAAATACATTTTTCAGGGCATTTAGAGTGGGGGAGGTGGTGTCCAAAACTGCCGCAGTACCCAGGTCGCTGGTAGTCACCATCAAGGGTATAGAGGTAAGGAGAGAAGGGTTGGTGATTTTGTTGAGAGGGTCTAAAGTGGACCAGAGTCACAGGGGTCAGGTCATAAGGCTTGTGAGGATAGTGGAGGGCCAGCTCTGTCCTGTATCGGCATTACAAGCATACTTGGCAGTGCGCCCGACTGGGCCCGGCCAGTTGTTTATTCATCAGGATGGGTCTTGGGTCACCAGATATCAATTTTTGGCAGTACTGAGCAAGGTCCTTAAAAGGTACAATTTGCCTGCGCACCAGTTCGGGTCCCATTCATTCAGGATCGGTGCAGCAAGTTGCACAGCAGCAGCGGGGATGTCTGAGCAGCAAGTAAAAGCGATTGGACGTTAGAGGTCAGGAGCTTATCGCTCCTACATTAGGTCAGTTCAATTGTAAGTGGGGAGGTTGTTGGGAAGTGGGGAGGCTGTAGGGGAGTCTTGTTATGGGGGAACATTGAGGGTGCAATGTGGGGTTGATGTACATTTTTTGTTCTCCTAGGCCGGAGCTGCCTGTCCGGCAGAAGAGAGTGTTAATTGCTGGCCACAGTATAGTCTACTGGGCTGGGAAGCGAGCGGGACGCTCGTACTGGGGAACCCATCTGGGCCTGGGGCACCTGGCAGAGGTGATCTGGAAGGGATGGAGCAGAATGAGATGGGCCCAGTTCCTGCCGCTAGTCCACGCGATGGTGAAGCAGCAGCATCCCGACATAATGGTGATCCATTTGGGTGAAAACAATCTGCCGGTGGACACAGGTTTGCACCTGGTCACCAGCATCAAGAGGGATCTGCTGGAAACAACGCGTATTCTCCCGTCAACAGTATTGGCGTGGTCAGAGTTGCTAGAGAGGATAAGGTGGAGGGATGCCATGCGCCTGGGTAAGGTTGATAGGGCTAGGCATAAGATCAATAAGGTAGTAGCCAAATTTGTAACCAATATCGTGGGGGGGGGGGGTACTGCATTAAGCATCCGGAGATTAGATTCTCAAAGCCCAAATTGTACCATTCAGATGGGGTGCATCTGTCAGAGGAAGGGCTGGCATTATATCTGAAGGCCATTCAGACTAAATTGACCCAGATTTTGGGCGAGTCGGGGGTGGGGGGATGAGACTAGCCAAGCAGAAGCTGACAGTCTCAGGTGGCAGGGGTCCTGCGAGTTAGTTACGTTAGGTCGGTAGGGATAGTTTGCTGCCAGGTCATCTCCTTATGAGATGGGGTCAGGGTGAACACTAGAGCTTGAGTGGCCAGCATCACACATGACCCAGGAGAGGGGGCAGGTCGAGGTGCCCTAGGACAGGGGTGGTCCAGGGCCACCGAGAGCTGCACCCACTTCTTCCTTGGGTCATGGTAGGCAACATCCTCCTGACCCAGCTGGGGCAGTCGGGCAGATGTGACATTGCAGCAGTTACAGGTAACTATGTTGGTGGTACTGAGGAACATCAGACTGCATAAAGTTCAGAAGAGTTAAGTTAATTTACAGTTAAGGTTAGCCAGGACCCAGGAGGGGTATTACCCCTCCTCCCCCGACTTGGATTAATAAAGATTGGTGCGGCCTAGTTTTTACCCATAAATTGGTGTGTGTGTCTTCCTTCAAGGGTGCGGGACAAACTCCCTGCCGCTCTGCTTGCTCATTCAGGTACCCATTTTGTGCTTCTGCTTTTAACAGCAATATACAGAATTGTGCTTTAGAAGCACACGCTCTGTGTGTGGTGAATTGTGTTCCACATACACTTCTGTGAGGCAAGACTGTCTTAAAGAAAGCAAGCTGAGGCAAGCTGACTAAGCTTAAGTGGCTGGCAGGTTAGATCTCAGATAGGAACTGAACCTAAGTGTCTAGCATCTGGGGCCAGTGCTGTTAACAGGCCCATGAAGCAGTAGCAGAAAATCCGACTTCTGCTTAATCAGCCCCTACTTAGGATTTGCCATCTCTCTGAGTTTTGTCCAGATGCTCCAGATTTTGATTCAGAGTCTCCAGGCTCCAAGGGAAACTTCAATTTCTCTGGGTCAGGCAGGGGCACTCCTGGTAACGTGGAGAAATTGGGGCTTCCAGGGCAGAGGCGGCTGGTGGGTTTTGAGATTGGAGGGGCAGTAAGGCCAGCGAGCCGGTCGTCGGAGTCAGGAGGATGGTGGGCGGAGTCAGGGGGATGGTAGGCGGAGCCAGGGAGATGGTAGGCCAGTGGCATGGCATAACGTAGCAGCAAGGAGTTCCCATGGTTAACATCAAATGGAAGAAAACACGATCTACATGCACATCAAGCTTAAAATAAATAATGTATAAACCCCAAACACAGAGAAACACTGGCAACACTGGCAAAACACAGCAGCAAGGAGTTCCCATGGTTAACATCAAATGGAAGAAAACACGATCTACATGCACATCAAGCGCACATCAAGCTTAAAATAAATAATGTAAAAACCCAAAACACAGGGAAACACAGAACACATTGGCAAAACACAGCAGCAACGAGTTCCCAGAGTTAACATCAGAAAACACAGTCTCTGTCTCTTATACACATCTAGATGTGTATAAGAGACAGGTGGGGTGCCTTGGGGAGGTGCGGGGTGGGAAACAGCCTTGGGGGGGTGCAGGGGGAGGATAGGCCTGGGGTGTGTGTGGGGTGGGAAACAGCCTTGGGGGTTTGGGGTGGGAAACAGCCTTGGGGTGTGTGGAACAGCCTGGGGGTGTGTGGGGTGGGAAACAGCCTTGGGGGGGTGCAGGAGGAGGATAGGAAGGAATCTTACTTACCTAGTGTTGGGAGCGGCAAGGAAGCGGCTGCAGCGCGCTGCCAGCAGCCATGTTCTTCTTTGAGCATGTGAGGCAGGGACCAGCGCGCATGCACACTGCTCCCTGCCTCAGGAGTCTGGCCCAAGGCATCTCGCCAGGGCGCTTTCAACAAGCACCCTGGTGAGAGCTTTCCTTGCACCCATTGAGCACAAGGGAAGCCCTAGCTCCTCCCTCCACAGCACGTCCTATACGTGCTGTGTAGACAGAGGAGCTCAGCCGGGCTGAGCGCTCAGCAGCCCAAAATGCACTTTCCATTGGAAAATGCAGTTGGACTTAGCATTTTTGAGCATTCTGGGACCCACTTCTCTGGAGTGGATCCCAGAAGTCCACTGAAACAACGCCGCAGCAGCCTCTGCCTTGCCTTTGCTTCAGAGCAGAGGCTGCTGCAGCGCTATTGTCAGTTTCATGAAACTGACAACAGCGCCTCCGCAGCCTCTGCTCTGAAGCAAAGGCAAGGCAGAGGCTGCTGCAGCACTGTGGGAAGCGGTGGCGGTGAGGTTTTTTGTGTTTGTTTTTTTAACGAGCGGCGGTGCCTGGCGGGCCATCGGCACTTGGAGGGTCAGCGCCCCAAACACCCTGGGAGGCCAGCCGCGCCTGTTCCAGGGGCAGCCACATTGGAAAGGGGGCAGGTCACAGGGACAATCTTGCCCCCTTTTCAATGTGGTCCCACCCCTAAGACATAATGAAGCTCTATAAAGGCCGGGGTTATATCAGAAAGGAGCACAGCAACCCATTTGCTCTGCCCCCATTTTTGACATGGTCTCACCTTCTGCAGGGTGAAGCGATGTCACAACTAGGGATGGTCGAAGAGATTACAGTTCGAGTTCGACTGTTCGGTTCAGTCTGGTTCGGTTCACTCATTCAGTTCGTTCGCCGCGTTTGGGTTCGGCCATTCGGTTCGGTCCTGTTCGGTTCTTGCGTTCGTAAAAAGGCTCTCTGTGTGAGGAATGATGGCCCCAGACCCATGACGGTAGGTCCTTGGGCTAGAGTGGCAGCTTCTAGATACATATTGGCCACAGCCCTCCCTGCCAGTAACGTAGGCCCCAGAACCCTGATGGTGGGTTCTGGGGCTGGAGTGGCTGTTTCTTTATATATATATATATATATATATATATATATATATATATATATATATATATATATATATATATATATACACACTAAATCTAACTGCTATTAACTATTCTAAAACCTATTGAACTAAATGGAATATCCTAATAATTAACTACAAAGGCCTTGTCCTACAAACACACTGCATATAGATAGTTAGCTTAGTTATAGAGAAAGATAGAGATCTATCTCTATAACTAAGCTAACTATCTATATATACAATATTACACAGGGGGAAACACAAAGAACACAGGAAGGGGTACAAAACTGAAATGAAAATCAATCGAATAATATTCCTACTCTAAATAAATCCAAAACTTAAAACAGGGGAAGGGAATCAGGGATGGAATAAGAGGGAGAGGGGAAAGAATTCAATGGAGGGGGGTGGGAGGGAGGAAGGAAGGTTGAACGCAGGGAGGTGTAAAAACAAAAAACAACACCTAAATCTATCTAATATAATCTAAATAAATGATAATATGGAGGTAAATGGGTTGGATGGGTGAAATAGGAGGAGAATGGCAATGGATTAGGAATAGGAAGGAACAAAAACTGCTGAGAGGGAGCCTTCTGAAACGCCTGCTGTTCATGAACACTGACTAGCTAGAAGGTGTTGGGAAGGGGGCAGGCAATCAGTTTTGTTTCTTGCTGCGCCTGCCTCACCGCAAGCCCCATTGGCTCCGTGCAGCCTAACCCGTGGCCAATCGCAGACTGTGAAGCCAGTGGTCTGAGGCAAAAAGGGATGGTGATTGGGCAGGCTGGCTGCTACTCCAAGTCTCTCCACCCCTGGTGCCTGGAAGTCTGCTCCTCAGCTGACTCCCCCTCCCTGTCATGTTTTGCCTTCCAGTGACACATTTTTGCCACCCGAACTCTCCCGAACGCGAGCCAAACTGACCGAACTGTTCGGTCATTTCGACGTTCAGAATTGAGTTCGGTTTGGTCAGTTCATGTTCGGATTCGGGTTCGGTCATCCGAACAGGCCGAGTTCAGGCCGAACTCTGAATTTCTGAACCACGTTCGCCCATCCGTAGTCACAACACTCCATAAGGGGGAAAGTTACCTCAGAAAAAAGGATATGACAGATGCTTTCCCCCGCCTCTGCTGACATGGTTCAGTCCCGTCTTAGATGGTAAAATCACCCTGGTCATAATCCTGGGTGACTGGGAGGAGCCTGGACCCAAGAAAGAGGAACATGCAGAGCTTTCACAGGGCATGGCTCCTCTGTCAGCACCCAGACCTAAGCAGAATCCCTGCCACTCAGCAAGCCAAGAAAGTGAAGAGAGCACAATTTCATTGAATAGGGCCAGAAAGGAATTCCCTGCCCATCCACCCCTTCACCCTTACATAGGGTGGCCATACCTCCCCTTTAAAAGAGGACACTTATGAAAAATACATGGTGCAGAGCCATACTGGAACCAGTGCAGCCCTGCCCCATGTATTTTTCATAAGTGTCCTCTTTTAAAGGGAAGGTATGGCCACCCTACACAGCTAGGGCAGGAAAAAGAAGATTCTAGCCCCTACATCAAGAACTATCTACCCAGCAAATGGTGTCTGTTGCCTGAGGTAAGGAGACTATGGGTGTGAGAGAGACAGTACACAAAAATACATGTTGCAGGGTTGCATTGGTTCCAGTGCAGCCCTGTTCCATGCATTTTTTATAAGCGTCCTCTTTTAAAGGGGAGGTATAACCACCCTAAGTACAGATGAGCTGAGTGAAACAGTATGTCAATCTGAGGCTGAACCACCTCGTTAGTAATAACACACACAACAAGAAGAAGTACATACCAGAGGGGAATGATGCATGTTATGTCATGATACCCTCCCCTCCACGCACACATACATTAGTCCTGCAGCAGCCTGGTTGTGGCAGATTTAAAGGACAAGCCCCAAAGAGGCATTCTAGAGGGGAACTGGTTATAAAAGTCAGTAACACTTGACTGAGGAGAGTTAGAATGGGCCATGAAGTTACCAAGCAAGGGCTTTGTTGGAACTGTCGGTATTCTAGCGCTGTTAACCTGTCACCGTTTAACTGTGAAACTTGGGATTTAAAGGGATCCTTGAAGTCTAATATCATGGGATTTTTAAAAATATAGACTCATCTTTCCTTAAAAAAAAGTCTAGTTCTCTTGGTTGCAGAGATAAGCTTGAAAGCCTGTCTGCAATGTCACCTTTAGAGGCTCAGAAACCAGAAGCTAAAAATGACAAGACCAGAGGCATTGCCAGTGCCTGACGAGGGATACTGGCAGCGCCGGACCTTAGAATTTGCAGGACCCAGGGCAAAGATAAAACGCAGAGTCCCTACTGGCCCCACCACTTTGGCGACATCTTCCACAGGGACCTATATGTGGCCATGTCTGGAGCCCTGTTGGGAGGGAATAAGGCCCCCTCACCCTGCCCTGGTGAAAACAGGGGCGACTGCAGGGTCCCCAGAAAGAGCAGGCCCAGGGCAATTGCCCTGTGGTAAGGCCAGCCCTGAATACTGGCCACTGGCAGAAGCTGTGAGGAGGAAGCAGGGCCTGGGGTTGGGCGGTATATCAACTGGTACAAAAATACAAGCGATTTAGTCTTACGAGGAGAAAAAATAACTCATCATTAACCAACTAGAATGACTAATTATAGGAAATGCCTTAGTGGAAATTCGTCAGAGCTGTTAAGTCTCATTTTAAGGAAGCAGAATGTGGTGGCAGATACTTTGTCCGGAGGGAAAGACTTGTTGGAAGAAACTTGTTTACCTCAGTGGTTTTGTTATGGGCTGGAATAGACAGCTGGTGAGGCTCATATTTATTTACATCTCCTTAGAACACTATAGTAGTTGGTTGTATCCTACTGGGGTCAAGGAAGCAGACAGAATTGCTTAATGTGCTCTCATTTCAAATAATACAGCCAGTTTCAGGCAAAATAGGAGTCTCCTCTCCAGATCTAAAGTAATAGCTGGTCAATTTTACCATCCCCCTAGAATTATAACTATATTTCCATCCTGTTTTCTGACCAACTCTTGCACTTGTAAGTCTGGTGTTGGCTGCTGTCATACTCAGTCTCAAATCTTTAATTCCTTCCTTGATAGCTGTCCCATGACAGAAAATATGTCACAGAAATGGGCAATTCTGATCATCTCTTATGAAGAGAGCCTCTGCTGAGAGTGGGTTTTGGAGATAACCTGCTGACCTCTTATTCACAGAGATAGGAATTCAGTCAGCGAGTCAATACAGCACATAGGTGTATTATCTCTTAGCTGGAATTGGAAGATAAAAATTCTTTACAGAGAACTGATACTCCTTGATTTTGGATTTCTTAGCTGGTAAGGTGAGTGACAGGAAAGATACTACATCAAATAAGACCTTCATCAGTTTAGGTTGATTTCTTCCCCCTCCCCCTTCCCCACTTTCTGTTGAAGAAACAAATATGCATAGACTTCTATGGCCACGTGATTGGAGCAAGCACTTTGCTGATTGCAATCTTGGAGTTGGGCAGTTTAGTAATTTGCCCATTTTAGGTGTATTGCATAATGAGACTATTGACAACACAACTAGCAACTTTGGCTTTGATCAGTTTCGTAAAGACAACCAACTCTTGGCTAAAATCAAACATCAAGCCATCTGACACAATTAGACAAAAGCCACAGGTCCCTGGACATTCCTGCTTTGCTGTCAAAACTGATCGTCCCATATGCTGTTTGGTGTAAAAGTGAAAAGTACTTTTCAGCCATTAAGATGGTGTCTAAATGATATGCCCAGGCAAGGACACTGTTTTCTCTCTCTCGTGTTACTTTAGATAGGGCTGAAATGAGAATCAATTTGTTTTGAATTGTTACTGAGATCTCAGGACGATCTCAGTAATGGTTCAAGATCTTGGTCGAGAATATTTCTCAATTTACCATGATTTATCGTTTACTGCATTCGTCCCAGTAATGCGCATGAGCAAAAGTGCATGAACTGTTACTTATGTGTGTTACACCCTTGTACCAACTTAATGCCACACACAATCAGACACGGGTCTTGTACCTCCTCCTCCTCTGAAGCATTGAACATTTGGCTACTGTTGCACAAGGGATACTGGTCGCTCGAGACTGGTCATGGGTCTGATGCAACATAGCTATTCCTACATCCCTATGAAAGGAAAAATCAATACCCCTCCCTCCTGGAAGTAACTGTTATACACTGTAGCACAGGGTTAGGAAACATTTTCCCTCCTAGCAGCCACTAACTAGTATAAACTTAGCATTTATATAGCGCCAGTGATGTACCTGGTGCTTTACAAAAAACAAGATAGACACGGTCCCTGCCCAAGAGTTTACAATCTAAAGACAGGGGGAGGGGAGACAGGGAAGGGGAAACAGAGGGAGAGACAAGGGATGCGGCCTTCATGAGGATGCGAGAACTCAGGTACACGTTCTTGGCTTGGTTACAGTACATTGGGAGTTTACAGGTAGCAGGTGGGGGATAATCCTGGGTGGGGATGATTAGCAGGAGTTAGGAAGGACGGAGCGGAGGCGGTGGGTTTTGAGGAGGGACTTGAATGTGTGGAGGGTGGGGGCAAGGCGGACGAAGGCAGGGAGGGAGTTCCAGGCGTGCGGGGCAGCAAGGGAGAAGGGACGAAGGCGGATGGGGGAGCAGGGGAGGTGTGGGAGGATGAGGGAGGGGATAGAAAAACAGCAGAGTGCTCGAACAGGGGCTCAGAGGGAGAGCAGGGCAGAGAGGTAGGAGGAAGCGAGGTTGTGAAGGGCTTTGTAAGTGAAGCATTGGGTATTTTCAGACGTGACAGGGCCGATTGGCCCCGTCACAGAAACACCCCTTTGATTCCCTGCTAACAGATGCGGTGGCCGATCCCGGCGGGGAATGTGGGGAGGAGACGGGGCCACGTGGTGCAATGCATGGCCGCACAGCTCTGCCCCCCAATGCTCCCCCAGCAGCCCACCCTCCCGGAGACAGACAGATGGGCGCTGTGGCCAATCCGGCCGCCGTGCCTGCCCACCCCGGGAAATTGACCACGACCCGGAATTGGTGGTGAGCATGGCCGCCGATTCCAGGCTGTGGTCAGTGGCCAGACGTAACATTGACACGCTCAACCACTGGGATTTCCCTGTGGTTGAGCGTGTCAACATCATGTCTGGTCAGTGTTACGCCGGGTGGTGACCCCCATGAATCACGGGGTGGAATCGGATTTACCACACTTCCGGCCCTCCTCCGGCAAGGAGACAGAACCAGACATTCCGAGATCATGCTCCCCATCTGGGAATTGACCGTGGTTGCGCATGATCTCATAAGTCTGAAAATACCCATTGTTGTGGAAGGAGAATCGGCAGGATTTGGCAACGGAGTCAATGTAGGGTTTGAAGGCAAGGTGCAAGTCGAAGATGAAGCCCAAGCTATGGGCTTGGGGGACAGAGAGGGTGGAGAGCCCGTCAATGGCAATTAACAGGGAATAGGGAAAGGAAGGATTGGAAGGGAAGATAAGGAGTTCAGTTTTTGCCATGTTCAGTTTGAGTTGGCGTTGAGACATCCAGGTGGAGATATCAGAGAGACAGTTGGTGAGACGAGCTTGAACAGAGGGGGAGAGGGAAGGAGTGGAGAGATAGAGTTGAGTGTCATCAGCGTATAGGTGGTATTAGAAACTGTGGGAGGCAATGAGATTGTCTAGGGATAGGATGTAGATAGAGAAGAGGAGAGGGTCAAGGACAGAGCCTTGGGGAACTCTGACCGAGAGGGTTAAGGAGGAGGAGAGGGAGGAGTTAGGAAGAGCTACATTGAAGGAGCGGTCAGAAAGGTAGGAGGAGAACCAGTTGAGGACAGAGTCCTGGAATCCAAGGGAGTGAAGCGATTCAAGCAGGAGTGAGTGGTCAACAGTGTTGAAGGCAGCAGAGAAATCAAGGAGGACAAGAATAGAGTAAAGGTGGTTGGATTTAGCCACAAGAAGATTGTTAGTGATCTTAGCTAGAGCGGTTTCAGTGGAGTGAAGGGGGCGGAAGCCAGATTGAAGGGGGTCAAGGGAGGAGTTGACAGAGAGGAGGTCGAGGCAACAGGAGTAGACAACCCGTTCAAGGAGCTTGGAAGCAAGAGGGAGGGGTGAGACAGGATGGTAATTAGAGGGTTCAGAGGGATCCAGAGTGGACTCTTTGAGGATGGGGGAGACAGTGGAGTGTTTAAAGGCAGAGGGGAAGGAACCAGTAGAGAGGGAGAGGTTGATGATGTGCAGGAGGGGGGGGAGCGATGGTGGAAACAATGGCAGTGAGGAGGCGGGAAAGAATAGGATCCAGGGGGCAAGTGGAGGGGTTGGAGGAGGAGATTTCCTCAAGGGAGGCAGGAGGGAAGGAGGACAGGAGAGAGGTGGGGGGAGGAGGGAGAGGTGACTTGGAAGCGATATCCAGGTGGATCATGTCGATCTTAGAGGTGAAAAAGAGAGCAAGATCCTGAGCAGAGAGAGAAGAAGAAGGAGGAGAGGATAGGGGGCTTTGAGAAGGGAGTCAAAGGTGGAGAAGAAGCAGCAAGGGTCCTGGGAGCAGGACTCAATGTGGAAGGCCTAGTACTGCTGTCTAGCGAGGGAGATAGCAGAATTGAGCGATGAGAGGCAGAATTTGAAGTGGAGGAAGTCAGCGTGGTAGTAGGATTTGCGCCAGAGGCATTCAGCAGTCCGGGTGCAGGAGGGGTGATGGTGAATGGTGGGGGTGGGCCAAGGGCAAGGGTTACGGGAGTGAGCTGAGTGGGAGGAGAGGGGGGCAAGGGAGTCAAGGGTAGAGGCCAGGGGCGGCTGGTGGGTTTTTATGTTGAAGGGGCAATGGGACAGTAAGGCCAGCGGGCATAGGGGCGGAGTCAGGGGGACAGTAGGCAGAGCCAGGGGGACAGTAGGTGGAGCCAGGGGGATGGTAGGCCAGTGGCATGGCATAACCCAGCAGCAAGGAGTTCCCAGGGTTAACATCGGATGGAAGAAAATACAGTCTACATGCACATCAAGCTTAAAATAAATAATGTATAAACCCAAAACACAGGGAAACACAGAAAACACGGGCAAAACACTGGCAAAACCCAGCAGCAAGGAGTTCCCAGGGTTAACATCAGATGGAAGAAACCACAGTCTACTGCTGGAAATTTTGTGCTTTGGGGTTTATACAGTGTTTATTGTAGACTCTACATGCACATCAAGCTTAAAATAATTTTTTTTTTATTTTAGGGGAAGGATGCAGGGTGGG
>QEPC01007559.1:10220980-10244565 GCA_003113815.1 Sphenodon punctatus | reverse complement strand
CCATTTTCCAGCATTGTGAACACACATGTAAAGATCTCCAGACTCTCAGCTACATCTCGGGATTTAAAAAGCATCCCATTTTCCAGTATTGTGAACACACACGTAAAGATCTCCAGACTCACAGCTACATCTCGGGATCTCAAAAGCAGATCCCATATTCCAACATTGTGAACACACACGTAAAGATCTCCAGACTCACAGCTACATCTCAGGATCTCAAAAGCATCCCATTTTCCAGGATTGTGAACACACACGTAAAGATCCCACCCTCGGGGGGTGGGAGCAGTGTGTGGGGACCCTCAGGGGTGGGGGGACCCTCGGGGGTGGGGGCAGGGATCACTTACCTGTAGCTGCTGCTCCAGCAGTCCCCGGCGGCCTGAACTGCAGGCAGAGGGGGGGGACTTTACTTGTTTTAAATTGCCTGCGTGTCCTGCTTAATGTCTCCCGGCAAGCCTTAACCAGCCAGGACGGGCACAGATCTAATTCGCAACAGGTGGCCTTTACATTCCCAAGGACATCCCCCGCATCAGCAGGCAACACCCACCGAAATTGATCCCATGATCTCCACTCCCTCAGGTTCACCTACTGTTACAAGTGCAGCATCGAAGTCGCAGTGAGTTTGAGCAATTTTATCCACAAAATAGTCAACAAACATGTCACAGCGGACACTGGAAGATTCCAGTTCCAGACGGAGAGAGGCAGGACTGACCAGCTGTTGCACCACCCGGAAAAGCTCTGCTGGATGTGACGTCATGGATGCTATGAGGGCAGCAAAGAACTCCTTCTTTGCTGCCTGCACCGCCACAGCATAAGCTTTTAAACTAGCTTTATGTTGCAATCGTTTGGCTTCAGCACGAGTCCGGCGCCACCGGCGCTCCAACCGCCATCCTTCCTGCTTCATCCAGCACAGATCCTCTGTAAACCAAGGGGACCTGAGTCGTTGGCATTCCGGAAGTGGACACCTGGGAGCTGTTGGGTCAATGGCCTCAGACAGCAAGTTGTTCCAGACAACAATGAGGTCATTGAATGAACGGTCATCAAGATCAGGAGGTAATTCCCCTAGGGCAGTCTGGAACCTCTCTGGTTCCATAAGTCTTTGGGGGAGGACCAACCGAATTGGTCCTACACCTCTCCAGGGGCAGACATGTGCCAGGAGATTGGTCCAGAGGAGAAATAATGATCCGTCCATGACAAGGGTGTAATTAATAGACCCCACCATCACTGGATCCCCTGCCTCAAGACCAGTGCAGAATACAAGGTCAAGGGTATGTTCTCCATCAGGCGTCAGGCCCACATGGTTGTCATAGCGGCCATGACCTCACGCTCTGCTCCCCCAAGGTTGGCGTCAGCGTGGATGTTGAAATCTGCCAGGACTAAGGTCCTTGGACACGAACTCAGCTAGGACATGTAGGGATGCTGCCATACAGGTAGGTGCATGGTATATGAGCAGCAGCCCCAATCTGTCTCCAGCCAAATCAATCACCAGATGGATCCCCTCCATGCCCAAAATAGTCTGCACTGGATACCTCCTCACAGACCAGGTGTCCTTACTAATAACGGCTACACCACCTCCCCACCCCCTGGTCTAGGCTGGTGCTGTACAGAGTACCCGGCTGGAACAAGGTCAGCCAAAATTAACCCCGACTCAGTGTCCATCCAGGTTTTTGTAATACACACAAGGTTGACTGATTGATCCAGGATCAACTCCCAAATACTTGTAGATCTATTACCAACCAACCTTGCATTCATCATCATTCGTCCCAGACCAAGGCCCCCACCGATTCTCGATCACTGCATTACTTGTCCAGGGGCCTGTGAGGGGGACTGGCATCAAGCACCTGTCCCTCCTCACTGGTGTTATCCACCTCCCAGAAGGACCATAGTTGCCTTAAGGATGCAGACACGATCCTCCAACCAGAACAAGTGGTTCACGGCCAAGAAATCTTTTCACTTTCTATGCTTTTTCTAAATATTCAGTTGATTAAATTTAATAAATTCCAGATTTATTAAAAATTCATCTTGCACAGGGGCTTTGCAAATGTAATGTGCTATATAAATGATAAACATCATTATTATTGTTACTGTAAATCAATAGGTGCAATTCTCAGGGTAAGAAAGATCATAATTGCTCAACAGATAATGTTCTTTTCAGTCAAAATGGAGATATTTCTGGTTATATTAAACCATGATGAGGTGATTTCCTTTTTGGACTGCAAGGTCATTTAGGCAGAATATATCCATACATGTTGTACGGTCCTAAACACTTAGGCCCCCATACTCAAACCATTTATTCCAGAGCAGTCTCATTGATTTTAGAGTAATCCCATTGACTTTCAGGGGACTACTCCAGAATAAGATGTTGCTATATTGCTTAAGGAGCAACGACAGCTAGAAAAAGTTTTTAAACTTTGTAATTAACATATTCTTTCAGAAAGTACTGCTGAAGGAGACTGAGCAAATGAAAGATTTAATCTGATACCAAGTGTGCCACCATGCAGTATTCATAAACTGGGTCTCCAAAAATCCCTATGATTATTTCACTGAATTCAGGAAGAGAAAATTATACTGAATTGGGATTGATTCCAATTTCAGTTTCACTCACTGGAGGTGTGGTACAAGATTTCCTGAGACCACGGCCCAAAAAGAAATATGCACCCCCGGATACTGAACAGATGGTACTAAAAAGAGACTTTAAAACTATCGGTAGTGTAACCAGATCCTTGAAGGAGAGATATATTTTTTTTGCTTTGACACCAGGTTGCCAGGAGCCTTAGCTATCTCCAAGACAGCTACACATATGCAAGTCTAACTTCAGTAAAGTTCTTAAAACACCTGCCTTATTTTAAGCATGTTAGTATTCCCAATTGAATGATCAGTAAGTGTGGAAACCATAAGTGTGCTACTTATATCATGGACAAACAGGAAAGAGCTCTGCAACAAGCAAACTCATAAATGTAGCCAAAGCTCTTGATCGGAATGTTACTTCAACATGCCAGTAGAACCTACCACAACATCACCCTTGAGATCCACTTCCATGCTGTATTTTTTTTTTTAAATGGTAAAGAAATGGGAAATCTGCCCCACTCCCATGGCTCAACGGATACCACCTCTGGGCCTGGGTCCCGATGATTTTCCAGCTTCCCCCATGATCTCACAGCCACCTGTCAACACAGTAAGCGGTGCAAAAGGTAACGAAGTTACAATAAACAGAACTCTTTAGCATGCAGCTGTATAAACACAACCCTCCCCCTCCCCGGTGCCTCACTCCCCGGGTGTTGGAGCGACCCCTGCAGTCAGCTGGGGACACCCTGTTGAAGGTCCCCCTGGTGCGAAGAGGGGCCACATCTGAGAGGGTGTTCTCGGTGGCGGCATCGCGGCTGTGAAATTCCCTGCTGGCTGAAGCCCGTTTGTCCCTGGATCTCCCCTCCTTCAGGTGCCGTTGTAAGACCTGGCTATTCTGCCAGGCTTTTGGCGGGGGAGATGGGTAGTGTGGGGGGGTGTGTGTGTGCTTTGGGGGCTTTTTTTAATGCTGTTTATGGACTCCTGGTGTGGTTTTATTGATCTTTTTAACATTTTTATATCTTTTGTAATTTGTTATTTATTAGAAGGTTTTTATTGTTACTATTTTGTTGTGAGCCGCCCCAAGCTGCTAGAGGAATCAAAGTATAAATAAATAAACAAACCATCCATTCTCCTCTGCCTCCTCTACAAAGGTGGCATCTGGGTCCTGTGTTCACAACCAGAACCTCGGGTGGCTTCTCGAATAAGGGCTGGCTCTTGAGATGGAGGAGGTAGACGGTGAGAGTCACGGTGTCTGCATCCATGTTGACCCCGAGTTGGTTGTGGGGCAGCAACAGGCAGGGAGGAATGTCCTCCAGCAATCATGGCTTCTGTGGGGGTGGGAGGTGTGTGGTTGCAAGCAGGAGAGGTTGGAGCTGGAGTTGCTGAGGCAAGAGTGGGCCAGTGGGGGAGCTATATCCACCTTCTTCCGGCCACTGGCAAAGGTGCAGCCACACCGGCGAGATGCAACCTAGGGCAGCAAGTTCAAGCAGGTGGATCTCTCACACCCTGACCCCAGCCAGCTGCCCTGCTTCCACTGTTACTGAGAAGCTGTGTGTTGGAGGAAGGCGAAAGAGGAGCCATCTCCAGCATAGAGTTTAGTAGTGGTGGTGGCAGCAGTATCAAGGACAGGCAAGGGGATGGCAGAAGCTGGATGGGGGTGGAAGGGGTGCCCCTAGGCAGCCCTTCCTCCAATCCAATGCAGAGTTTAGTGGTGGTTTTGGTGGCAGGATCGAGGGCAGGAGAGGCGGCAGCAGACGTTGGAGGGGGTGGAGCCACCTACAGGGCACTTTTCCCCACCCCCAATCCATGTGGGCACACAGCAGCCTCTGCATTCCATAGGAGTGGGCTGCATGTCCAGTGGGTGGTGGCCATGTGGGGGTGAACACACTCAATAAATGGGTAGGTGGACATCCACGTGACGTGGACTCTCATCTGGTTTGTTAATGCCCAACAATAGTTCAGTCTTTCTGGCAATTAGTCTTTGGCAGGAAAGTGATAATCTGTTTGTGTTATGTTTAATTGTTGCCAGATATTTCCTTAGCAGGGCGGATGGTCTTGGAGCTAAAGAAGTGAATTGTGACCCACAAGATCCTTTATGGGTTCATTTACTTAATGTACTACAGATTTTCTCTATGGGGTAGGACATATCACTTTGTTTGTTCTCTATTCCTCCATTTATAAAATATAACGAACAATAGACTACAACATACAGCCCCTCCTCACACCCATATCCAGAAACCTGAAGGGACATGCTTTTTGGCCAGATTAGAGGGGTCCAGATATGGGATAAACAAGTTATCATAATTAAACAAACATTTTGTGAGCCTTGCAAGAGCACTAGAGGGGAACGTACCATGGAATCCACTTAAGTAGAACTTGCATAACTTGAATTTCTGGATAAGTCAAATCAATTTGTTTCGCCCTGCGTCAGGTCTATAGGAATATATTGCTTTTTGATCTGGATAAGTAGAATTCTGAACCCTGAAAACTCATTTTTAAGGTGCATAATGGATACTCATGCAGATAAAAATATCAGAAATGAGAGGCTTACATGCATACACAGAGCTCTGCTGTCTGCTCTATCAGCTTCTGAGGGGAAGGAAGGGGACTGGAGACTGAAACTTGGTGCTAACTTAATTTGAGCGCCAGGTTGTTTTTTTTCCATCCCCATTTATTTCTGCTTAAGCAGAATTTCTGATAAGTCAAACTTTGTTACATGGTCAGAGAAATTAAACTTAGGCCGACTCCATTGTAAGTTTAGAATAAAGAAAGGTGTGTAATATAGAGGCCTGGATGGGTGAGGGGTGGGACATCAGGGCAATTACCGGTTTTACCGGTTACCGGATTTTTAAAAAACGGATTACCGGATTTGTACCGGTTTACCGGTACCGGATTTGTTCCATTGATTTCAATGGGGAACTGTCCCCATTGAAATCAATGGGGAAAAAACAAAAACCTCCCCTCTCCCCCTCCCAGACTGTGCGGGTGGAAGGGGGGGTACCACCCACCCACCCTGCCCAGCCTGGATTTTTTTTTTAAAAAAATTTAAGTCTCACTCTTGCGGGCTCCGGGCCACCGCCAGCGACCCGGAGCCCGCACCAGCAGGTACTAGGGTGATCCCTGGGGTGGGGGGTGGTTTAACACACACCCCACCCCAGGGATCACCCTAACTCCCCACCCAGGGATTGCCTACCTAGTGCTCCGGGCGGCGGCAGCGGCGGTCCAGCGGCTTCAGCGCTGGATGTGGCTTCCAGCATCAGCGCTACTAGGCCTTCCGGTGAACTTCCAGGTTTCCCCAGAAGGCCTAGTAGTGCTGAAGCCAGCAGCCACAGCCAGCGCTGAAGCCGCTGGACCGCCACCGCCCGGAGCGCAGGGTAGGCAGGTAGGGGAGGTAGGGGAGGTAGGGTGATCCCTGGCATGGGGGGGTGTTAAACCACCCCCCCACCCCAGGGATCACCCTAGTACAGTAATAGTACCTGCTGGTGCGGGCTCTGGGTCGCCGGCAGCGGCCCAGAGCCCGTACTAGTAGCAGGGACTTCGGGGGGGGGGGATTTTTTTGTTTAAATCCAGGCTGGGCAGGGTGGGTGGGGTGTGTCCCCCCCCCTTCCACCCACGCAGTCTGGACTGGGGAGGGAAAGTGGGGGGTGTTGTGTGGGTTTTTTTACATTGCAGCCATTCAAATGAATGGCAATGTAAAAAAATCCGGTACGGGAAATCCAGTAAATTACCCTGGATTACCGGGTTTAATCTGATACTGCCGGTACACCAAATACCAGGCAGTATCAGATACCGGAAGATCCAGAAGTCCCACCCCCTGCATTTCCTTTCTCTCATCCTTTGTCTTGTTTACTTGAACTGTAAACTCCTTGAGGCATGGGTTATTTTTTACTGTGGCACAGTACCCAGAAAAAGCAGTTTTAATTTTTTACTATTATGGATACACATACTAAGCAGTGCATGTCTTCATTTGGCTAATAATTAACTAAGTAAGATTGTTTTACTAGCATATTGTTAATGTATTTGTTTCTTTAAGTAGAAGTATATAATTTAGATAGAAATTTTCAACATAGATTTTTGTGTCTTGTGGTGTGTGTATGTGACGATGTTAGAGCTGTCATCTTAGATGAATACTCGTTAATTATTAAAGAAACATAACACTGGGAGATCAGAGTGAAGGTTATACGGTGCAGAGTGATTTCTCTGTTCTGTGAAGCAAGTGGAGAAGAGGTCTGAGAGTGGGTGTTAGACAGTATTAATGTGTGGTGATGATTGAAATGTTGTCAGAATGGCAGCACCAACACATGGAAATGTGTATGTGGACGAAAGAGATATTGCCTTAACGTACCATTTCCTTGCATTTTTAGCCTATTTTGTGTTATGAAGAAATGGTGTGAACAATTTTACCTCTTGGTTTAGGGTGTTTTGTGTAGGACAATATAAGCCTTAAGAAATCAATCTACCTTCCACTGAAATCAATCAATGGAAAGATTCTGAATGACCTCAGTGAGACATGGACCAGGTCCTAATTCAGCATCTCTGGTCCCCTATTCCTAAACAAAGGAGAGAATAGTTACAAAACAAACCAGATGAACACGCTCATATGGCCTGTTCACACTTGGGGTAATTTCAGACGTGATGGGGAGCCCGCCGCACTGAACCCTAGACCGGGATCCATCTCAGATCCTGGTCTGTGATCAGACTGGCCATCCATCAGACGTGCCGGTCTGATCACTGTGGGGAATCTCGGAGGGGGTGGGGCTGAGCAGCATGACATGTGGCCACTCGGCCCGCCCCCGCCCCCCCGCGCTCCCTTGGCCACCTGCCCGCAGGGAGACAGGCAGGCGCAGTGGCCAATCAGGCTGCTGCACCCGATCCTATCCCGTGGTTAGGACCTGATTCCGGGATGGGGATGGGTAACAGTCATTACCCGTGGCTATTCCCAGCCCTGTCCTGGATCATGGCCAAACTAACCACAGTTTTGGAGATGGGGCCGGCACCATCCTCAGAGGGTATTTCCAGACGTTACAAGATCACGCTCAACCACGGTGAATCCCCACATGGTGATCGTGATCCCATAATGTCTGTTGGTGGGAACGGAAGTTCCCCCCCCCCCCGATTTTCACCAACGTGAATCACGGGGGCGGGGGAGGAAATCACATTCAACACACAAACGGAGGTCCTGGTTGGACCATCTCCATTTGCGTGTTGAATGTGATTCCCCTCCCCCCCCATGATCAAGGGGACCGTAACATCTGGCCCCCTAGCATGGCCCGGAATCAGCAGCAGGATTCCGGGCCGTGATCAATGCGGGTAGGCACTGCAGCCACATTGGCCACAGCGCCCGCCTGTCTCCCAAGAGGGCGGGCGGCCTAGGGAGCGTGGGGGGGTGGGGTCATGCAGCCGCACGTTGTGCCACGCGGCCCCGCCCAGCCGGATTCCCTGCCGGGAGCGGACAACACATCTGTTGGCGGTTACATGTTGGCCCCAGCGGGGAATCATTAGGGTGTTTCCGTGGCGGAACGAATTGAGACGTGCACGGAATTACAGCCACCACCCTGAATCCACTGTGATTCAGGGTGATTGACTGTGATTTCATCACGTCTGAAATTACCCTTGGTCACATCTCTACTTGGGCACAGTACAACTAGTTGAACCAGGTGGTGGTGGTTTTGTTGTTGTTGTTGTTTTTTATAGACCATATAGAGCATTATACACGAGTAATTGTGAACCATTAAAATTAAACAAAACACAGTGGAGCAGACAGAAGCATTACAGACTCAGACCAAAATGACTTATTAACCATTATTATTTCTAAGACTGCTTTTCCTACTAGCATAATTTAAACTAACGTACAGCTCATTGTTCAGAATCAGAATGGCAAAAAAACCCTGTGTTTGCAAGTAATTTCAGATAAATTGCGTTTCACTCTTGTCTTACGAAAGACTATCCTACCTTGCAGCTCACCACCCTGTTACCTTTCCACTTAGATAATTTGGTTTCTTCATGGGGTTTTTACTGGCAGGCTCCAGGTCCTAAATCATTTCTAATGAACAGGTCGAGAGAAGATGCTTCAGTCTTAAGTATATGTTTCCATAATAAGGCTTTCCAGTCCTTGTGAAGCGGAACAGCATGTGGTAAGTCCCTGCACAGTCGGGGGCTTGTCACGGTCGACATCTCTCTGTGAAACACTGTTGCTGTTTCCTTACTGCGTATCACAATTAGGGATTCTTCAAACTTCCCTGATGACAGTTATAGTCAAAAATACCTCTCATTTTTTTACCTCTGTAAATGGAAGAGCTCTCTGTGCTAATTGGAGGAAGTTATACATTGAAGGATGCAATCCAAGTAACATATTCCTTGGATTTATTTCCCTTCCTATTTTAAGACTTGAGAATAAAAATTGGAAAAGGATTATTCAATTAATTTTCAATTCTGCATGTTTGTTCGTGGATGAAAGGTCCCAAATGGTCAATAATCTAACCTCCCATGGAGATATGATTTCTCCCAGGATCAAGACTATTATTTTAGGAAATAGAGAAACAACCCAGCAGAGCTGCAGAAAGCGGTTTTGGTTTTTTTCTGTTCTTACCATAGCATGTTGTCTTCCATAAAGGCCTCCATCAGTGGCAAGGGAGGAGAAGCCACTGGATTTGCAGGGACTTGGGGCCTTTTTAGACCCGGGGCTGGCCTGCCCCCCCCCCCCAACCCCATTCGCCTTCCCATGAAGGCCGCCTTCAGTAGCAGGGAAGGAGGAGTTGCTGGATCTGCAGCGACTAGATCCCTTTTTCTACCTGGGGCTTCCCCACCCCCAACCCTCTTTCTTCCATGAAGGCTGCCTTCAGTGGCAGGTGCCGGCCTGGAGTGGCTGCCAAAGGCTTTTTGGCATTTGGCTGCTGTTTGTGGCAGGAGGCCTGGAGCTGGGGGGAGGTTAGGTTTTGGATGGGTTACTGTGTAGTATTTTAAGTGTTATTTCCTTTTGTGGGAGATATGGAGCAAGTGTGTTAGGGCAAAAGGAAGAAGGGCAGGGGGGTGGGATAAGGAAGAGGTAGGGGTAATTATTTACTTGTATTATAGGGTGGTTATTTTTCTACTGATTCAATTGGTTTAAAAAGAGAAATGGCAGGCAGGGAGAGCGGGTTTCTAAGGGATTTAAAATATATTTCTCTGAGGTATTTGTGGAGTTTTGCTTTCTAATGATCTTGGGGGATTTTTTTTTACATATTGTACACAGTCCGGAGTGTTTTGAGAGAAGGGCGGTGTAGCGGGGGGTCTTCCCAGGGCCACACGAGGGCGCTGGGATGTCTCTGGGGAATCCGCTGCTATGCCTATTCAGCCCTGGCCTCAGCTGAATCCCCCCTCTGAGGAAGGGGGTACCCTCCTGTAGGACCCAACACTCCCCAGCCCTGAGGGTATCAACTCCACAGTCTGTATTGGACAGAGTGTCCACAGTCCCTGGGGCTGCCGACTCAGCCGTCTTCACCCTGCAGGCCCAGGTCAGTCTCTCTCAGATACAGGAGCACCACAATATCCACCCCCAAAGTCCATCTAGCCAGACCCTTAGGCCCCTGGATCACAGCAAACCTTCCCAAGGCAGGAGACTCCTTGCTGGACACAACTTGCCTGGGTCCACTCTAGTTGTTCTGGTTCTCTAGCCTTCAGTACCCTGGAGCACGTCGAGTGGGAAGGATCCCCTTCAGGCTTCTTCAGGGAGATGTTGTCTTTTCAGCTTCCAGGCAGAGACTGCCTTCTTCTCTGCCTTGCCTCCCCTTATATTCCAGCAGAGTGGGCGTGGCCAGACTTCCTCTTCTCGGCCTTAAAGGGCCAGTGTCCTGCCCACTCTGTCTCTGGAGTTATCAGCCATTTTCTCCACAGGCTGATCTTTCTCTAGGGGCTAGCACCCCTAAGCGTGCTAAGACCTCCAGCTGACCCACACAGCCCCCTTCTTAAAGGGGAAGCAGCCACGTAGAACTGCTCCCGGCTACAGGTGGTATAGAAATATAAATAAATAAATAAAATGAAATCTTGCCATACGCGATCATTTATCATTTGTGGAGTTGCAAGTCGCACAATTTTGCATCTCAAGGCTCCAATTCTTAAGCAATTTGCTTCAGAGTATTGACCTGAATGGGACTAACTTTGGAGTAGTGATTTGAGGACTGCGATCAAAGTGTGAAAAAATTCAATCCAGCAAATAACTGGGTAATTGTACAGAGAAAAGATCAGCTGTCAGGTATGGTTGTTTCACCACAGACTAGCTCTGGCTCTTCATGATGTCTTTATAAAACTCTTTTCTGTAGGCAAGCTGAACCAGGTGCTAAATCCTACCCATTAAAAAGATGCGAGGAAGCTGGGTATTTGTTTTCTGAAGAAGGAGTTTTCTCTCAATTTAGTAAATTTGTTGGAAATTGTCAGGTTTTTTTTTTTTAAAATAAAAATTCCAAGATTTGACTCTCTTACTCATCTTTGCTATTTTAGTACATCAGAGAGAATGAATCACAAAGAATGTCAGAATCCAGGCACAACACAGAGTACCATATAACGAGTCATTTGTTTTATATTGAAAATGTTGGCAAACTTAAGTGTATACAAATTAGCTGCTCTTCCTAAGTCCGCATTTGAAGGACTTTATACACTAATCAACTCACTGTGACTTCTAGACTTTAATATGTTCTGTTTTGCATCTTCCAATAAAGAAAGACAGCTGACACAGGGAAAAAGTCACCACGGCTCAAACTGTAAATTAAGACACATGCCAGGTGCTCCAGTTTGTTAGCACTCATATAAACCAAAATTAAAAACCATTAATTACTAAAACTCAAAACTGCAGTTAGAGTAACAATAACAAAGTTTAGCGGTATCTGAGCCATATCTAATCTCTTGTATCAGCAGCGCTGGGACTGAGAATCAGCTGCACAATTTGTTTCTTTACAGGTCTAGGTACTACCCTCCAGCAGGACTCAGCTAGGCCTTGTTCTTGGCAGGCTGCATGATCTATCCAGCTCAGCTACAGAAAAGTGACTACCAGCCTGAATTATGCAGGTTTTAACCAAAAATGTGTATTAATCAAAAAACTGCAGACAGAATAAATACAGTGTGTTGTATAATGACAGCTGGGCATTTCTGGCCATTGGGACAGCATGACATTAGCATTTGTACAGCAGATAGTAAGCGATAATTGTTCAAACATGCATTTTCCATGGGTTTGGCCAGTGAGTCTATCCTAAATCCAGCGCTTGTCCTTATAGCCTCTTTGGCCTACAAGACTGCAGACACCACAGCATTGTTTGATAAATACCCTGCACTGTTTGGTTCTTCCTCTCTCTGGAATATACTTTTTAGAGTGGAATCCAGCAGTCCTTACAGGCTGCTACTCACCTGTGTAAAGGCTTCAGGAGCAGCATGTCAAATCTTATGGACAACTGATAAGCATGGGGACAAATATGTAAAAGTAGCCCCCCCTCAGAGCCTCGTAAAGCCTGGCACTGAAAATCCCTCAGCTAATGGGGAGGAAAGAGAGTATGCCCAGTACCTTGCTGCCATGCCCTAAATCTACATTTCTTGTTAACTGTTTATTTTCATTATCATCATAGTTAACCTAATTCAGGAAGTATAAAAAATAAAAAATTCACTAAAAATCAAGTTAAAAACCAGATTTTCTTCTTTAGCATATTCACTCAAAAGCATTCTTGTGCCCAGCTAACCTTTTATCATCATACAACTCCCCTTTCCAGACATTCTTATCTGGAGCCTTCCTTATTCTGGACATAATTAGATAGAATCATAGAATTTTAGTTCCACTGTCGAACAGCTCTTACCGCTAGGAAGTTCTTCCTGATGTTTAGCCAAAATCTGCTTTCTTGTAATTTCAGCCCATTGGTTCTAGTCCTGCCCTTAGGAGGAACCGAGAACAAGTCTGCTCCATCTTCTATGCAACAGGCCTTCAGATATTTGAATATGGCTATCATGTCTTCCCTTAGTCATCTCTTCTCTAGGCTAAACGTACCCAGTTCCTTCAACCTTTCCTCATAGGACTTGGTTTCCGGACCCCTGACCATCTTTGTCACTCTCCTCTGAACCCGTTCCAATTGTACTATTTTTTTCGGTCCAATTCTTAAACAACCAAACACTACAAAATTTGTTGGAGTTTTTGTACAACTAGCCAAACTTTACATCTCCAAGATACAAATACTGGGTGGAAATCTAATTTTTCCTAATATTTTGCAACAACACAGTAGTAAGCTAATCGCAAGCTGATACTACTGGTTTACAACTGGTAGTAGCTTTGATATTTAGGGTTTTTTCTTTGAGCTAATAACCTCTTTTGTGCAAAAGTCCAATAGCATGATCAGTGGCTGTGCCAGTAGCCTTACTTTTCTTCTTATTTTGAATAATCCAATTGTTATCAAAATATGCAGAAAGGTCCCTGTTCCTCTAAGACCTCCCCATTATTTAAAAATCTCCCCTTTCAGTATGTTTTCCTGACCTTCCATGGTAGGAAGTACCACTGATAAAGTACTTTGTGGTTACACAAATGAATACAGTTTTGGTCATTCTTCTGAGGCATTTCCCCCCAGGATATATACCCCTTACTATAGTATAACTGCTGGAGTGTTCCACTGGAAGGTGCTTACTCCAAACCCTCAGCAAGATACCTTGGCTTGGGGTTGACTACCCCCATTTCAGTTCAGGTAAATTCCTTCCACGTTCTGGGGATACAAGTAAAGTAGAATGCAGGAGCCATGTGTGGAGTCTGGGGTGAATAGCCTCCAGGGCAATTGTCCAGTGTCTTGTGTGAACAAGCCCTCAGTTGATGCAATAAACTCAGTAGTGTTATGAAATATTGTGTGCCTCTAGACGCAATGAGGAACGGGTGCTTACGGCATTTGCCATGTGGCTGCGCGTTGCATGTAAGCATTGTCATGTTTTTTAGCCCCCGACAGCCCCGCTTTAAACCCATCTCTGCTGCCAGGAAGTATTGTGGGCGGAAGGAAATAACATGTTTACCCTCTCCCCATGTCCGGCGTTCCTGCTAACGATATTGAGGGACTTATTTCTCAAATCATCTTCTAGCAATTCACCTGTGACTTCACAACTTTTTTCTTGTGCTTATCTTCTCAGCAGCAGGAGGGGTTTAATCGAATAATCATCCAAAATAAGCAGCCATCTGGGCAGGGTTGGCTGGCTTCATGCTTTAGTGGGGATTTTAAATAAGGGCCGAGCCTGAGGTTCCTTTTTCCTTGTGAACATATTACAGAGCAGCTAAAGTCTTAACGTAGGCAGTCAGCTGAATGCTTCACACAGTAGCCGGCAAGAAAAAAGAAATCTCCATCTGTGAGTATCGCACAGGAGCAGATTAGTTTTATAGCAGTGTGTGGGAGAACTGCCTCCACAAACTGATCATGTTGTGCTACACATATTAACACTTCCAGTACCCTAAACACGGCTGCCTCCACATTCTCATTGGGTGGGGCCATTGCACACATTTTGAAAATGGGCCAATGGAACACGCTGGATATTATAGCTAAGATGGGACAAAATCCATCTTCATGTCAGGACTAATTACATGGCAGAGGGAAGGCATTAGATACAGTGAGCCCCTGAGAAGAATCCCGACTCAGAGTGGCGATATAGTTTTGTATCTATATCTAACATTTGATCTGTCAGTTTTGTATTCTGTCAAACAGAAAAACAGAATTCCATGCCTTGATAACAAACTGGGCCATGAACAGAGAGGGAATTTCTAATTAAGAAATTATTGCTATGGAAACCAAAGGTGATCACACAATAGTGTGTGAAGTCACATGAGTTTTATGACTGAGGTGTCTGCATAAATTAGCTAGCAGAGTCTCTTTGTTAAATTAAATTGTGCTGTCAGGTCAGATTGTTCCATGTATTTCCCCCTTTCTCTGCTCCATGGACTTCAGCGGGAACTGCCGGTGTCATGTACACTTCCTAGCACCAGGTCCTAACAGAAGAGGACTGGGTGTTCTCCATCAGCAGTAGCTTAAACTCTGTCCATGAAGTGATGAGAAACGCAACTGAGCATTACTCCAAGGGTCTAGTTATAGGGTGACCATACCTCCCCTTTAAAAGAGGATGCTTATGAAAATTACATGTTGCAGGGCTACATTGGTTCCAGTGCAGCCCTGAACCATGTATGACCGATTAGCACCCACTGAAGACTTGCTAAGTGCATTTGGGGTGGGGTGGGGTGGGAGAGACATTGTCTGGCTTTTGCACCAGGGCCTATTTTGACTAGTTTTAGTTTATTCCATTTTTACCATTTTTATCAAACACAATAAATACAATAAAAAATGACTAAAACTCTGGCTTGTGTATAAAAATAAACAATAAAAATCCCAACCCATCTAACCTATTCCACCCTCCCCTCCTCCCCACACACAAATGCCTGGCAGAAGAGCCAGGTTTTACAATTCCTTCAGAAGGTGAGAAGGTCCGGGGCTGAGGCGATCCTCCACTGGGAGGGAATTCCAAAGCGATGGTGCGGCCACCGAGAACACCTTCCTGTCCGTTCGGATCCGCCGATAATGCAGGACTTCCGGGAGGGCGCCCCCAGACCACCGCAGGGGCCGCTCAGGGACCCAGGGGGTGAGACGATTACTCAGATAAGTAGGGCCTAGACCACGAAGAACTTTAAAGGTCAACACCAGCACCCGGAATTGGGCCCAGAAGACAATAGGCAGCCAGTGCAGGCCCCGGAGCACAGGTGTTATGTGCTCCCTGTGGCCCGCCCCCGTAAGGAGACAGGCTGCCGCATTCTGCACCAGTTGTAACTTCCGAACTGTCAACAAGGGCAGCCCCACGTAGAGCGCATTGCAATAGTCTAACCTCGAGGTGATGAATGCATGGATGACAGTGGCCAGATCAGAGTCCAAGAAATTTGGGCTGAGCCATTTCACCAGATGTAATTGATTAAAGGCACCCCTGGCCACAGTCAACACCTGGGAATCCAGGTGCAGCTGTAAATCCAGGAGCTCCCCATGACTCCTCACAGATGAAGCCAATGGAGGACGAATGCTCCCAATAATGGGGGAAACCTCCTCACCCAGATCACCAGTCCCACCACTATCATCACCTTTGTCTTATCGGGATTAAGCTTCAGTTGGCTCGACCTCATCTAGTTATGCCTTGCATTGCTTAGATGGAATGCACACAAAAAGCTGGCTCTGGTACAGCATGTGGAGATTTCTAAGGCCTGTTACAACTCCCAACTCCACACACGCAGGGCTTCTTCAAACCTTGGACCAGGCAGGAGGCGGCCCAGAGAGATAACCTGGAGCTGGTCACCTATTATTCCCCATGTGACTCTTGAGGGGTAGAATGAGCAGCTCCACTCTTGAAAGAGGCTAGGCAGAAACAGCTGAGAAAGCTCTAGGTTTGGGAAATTATAACAACTTGCTGTTCACTTCCACCCTACAGTAAGAGGAGAACAGAGCAAATACAACCTAGTCTTGTTGTCTTTTACAGATACTAGCTATTCTTAACTAGGATCATTGTACTAACAGTCTAACCTAATGAGCTGGATGCAGTGGCATAGCAAGACTGTGGTGGGCCCAGGCCCATGTCCCAATCATGGACCCCCCCTATGGGCAAAGGGCCCCCAGAGTTGGGGGGAGGGAGGATCTCCGGGGGGAGGGAGGGGAGGCAGGGCTTTTGGAGTAGCAGCAATCTTCCTATAAAGTTGGGTGGAGGTTGGGGCAGCATTTCACACACACACACACACAAAGCACTCTCTCTCTCTCTCTCTCTCTCTCACACACACACACACACACACACNCAGACATTACGCCCCACGCTCAACCACGGTGAATTCCCCGTGGTTAAGCGTGGGGACGTCACGTGTGTTGGCCCGAATGTGAGCTTCCCGCCGAGGTTCCTGTCTCTTATACACATCTAGATGTGTATAAGAGACAGCACACACACACACACACACACACACACACTTACACTTTTAATAATTCTTTCTTGGAGCTCTTTGCAAGTGTCCAAAGTACCAGTGGGAAATTTTCAGAGTGGCACTTTGCCCTCACCCCTGCCCACTCTGAAAATGTTCACTTGCAAAGGGCCCCTTCAGGGTCCAGGCTCAACTAAGCCCCCTCGTTCCATGGTAGGTATGCCCCTGGCTGGATGCTTACCTGGTGTAATTCAGTGTCGCTTGAGTCTCTATTGAAGGTATGCTAGTTGACACCAGCTGAGGATGTGGCCTTGGAGTCTGTCACCTCTTGTAGCATGCAGCAGAGTCCCGGACAAGGAAGTGTTCTCTGTGTGCAGAGGCTAGGCCAGTCACTCGGGAAAGACCATTGCGAAGAATAGGGGAGGTGATTACTCTTGATGGCATGTAGACTAGAGTCTGTGGCTCTTAACAAGAATGCATGCTGTGATCAGCTTTGTGCCAAATTTAATTTTTAAAAGCAATTTCTAAAATGCACTTAAAGCAACAATTATTTACTAACTTAATCCCTAGTAGACATTTTAAAGCATTAACTTTTACTGACTAATTAGCTTATGCATTATCTATGTGATGACTCAAATATTATCTATGTAATGAATTCTAATGAGTATGAAAAAAGCATTCATTAAAAGGGAAATCTGATTAATTTAAATTGCTAGTTATCCTGGCACAAGATCTTTATATCTATGAAAAACCTGGTGCGATCCAATAAACATTATGTTGATAATATGACTACAAAGCAAAGGCCGGATCCTTCACCCCTCGAGACCCCATTGTTCTGCTCTAGTAACACAAACAGGGCTTAAACTTGCTTTAAAAGGTGGCAGTGGTGGATTCCTCCGACACCACATAGTCCTTGACTGGCCACTCCTCATGGGTTAGACTGGCTTAACGGGTGGGAAAGGCAATAGCACTGAGGCTCAGTTTTATTAGCAAAACCTCTGGATCTTCCAGTCCATTCTTAATTACATTACACCAAGCACTTCATGTGTCCATGTCAAGGTCCCAGCAGCGAGCTGGGCCTGAACTGGAGCAGAGTCAAGAGCCAGGTCAGAATCAAAGTCAGGAGACTCTTCTTCCTCTCCCCTTGCTCCCCTGTCTTTCATGATAAAGTCTCAAAGTAGGTGCTATCATGTGCCGGTGGCTTGGGTGTGACATCACAAAAAAGCTGGCCACTCCAAATACACCTCGTATCTGTTTTAATCTTACTCGATGGATTTAGTGAAACAGACACCTGACCTGACAGTGAGTAATTTATGGTAACATTGTTATATATGGTTTTCCCTTTTACTGGTACACTTCTGCTCAGGAATGAATTATTGTGCTGGGTCATTCTGAGTTTTTATAAAATATAAGTCAATTAATTAATTAATTAATTAATCAATTAATTAATTTATTATTATTATTATTATTATTATTATCCTTTTCAAACATTGCTTAATGGGACTTATTAAGTCTCTGCTGGTGGCATGACGAAATACCATTCAATAAATCAGTCGTTAAATAATAAATTACGTTATTACAAATACCAATGCTTGCATTATAGCCACGAGGGCATTTTGTTTCCAGGGAGGTGTAGTAATCTGCATGTGCATTTATTGACAAGTAGTAGCGCAGGTAATATATTAAAATGATTTGGATACAGAAAAGTGTAGTTGACTTCACAGGTCTATACAAGCAAGTGTTGGGCTAAAGAGAAAAAAAATCTATCGTGTCCTCAGCAGCACTGCATTCTTTAAACTGTGGGGCTACTTGAAAGAGCTACTTTTCTGATTTGAACATGAGATATAAATGACTACTTAGATGTTCAGTCCAACATAGATCTTGAAGCAACTCAAACTTCCCCAAAGCAGTGCACGAAGCTCCGTGTGCATCCTGAATTGCAGCTGTAGTTTTAAGGCGTTAATGGGAAGCATTTTGCAGTGGTAGTTTAATTTTAAGCTGTATATTAGACATAACATAATTGGTATTTTTGTGGGACATCTGGTTAATTTTTATTTATTTTTTAATTAAAATCACAAAAAGAATAGTATCATTGAATGGGCTTAGAAAAACAAGTGATGCAGAAAGGAATACATCAGCACATTAATTGAAAGTAACAAGATACAGAGGATAATTAAATAAACAATTAGGCTGCGATGCCAAATCCACTGAAGTCAAGGGCAAAATTCCCATTGCCTGCAATGTGTTAGAATTTCACCCTTAAAAGAAAAAGCAGCGGAAAAGAACTCCACAAGAGCAGCAAGGACATGGGAAGAGAAGTGAGGAAGTTTCCGTATACATGAGAGTATCTATTTATGACAATCTGAGCTGCTGCACAGTGCCCCCTTATGTTTCCTGATGAGATAGTAAGCCAGATAAAACACACGTTAAGGAGTCTGTCAAACCACAAGACCTTTTGGCTATGTCAGTAATTAACAAATGGATTCTGTTTTTGTCTGCAGTGCTTAATAAGTATGGGCAAATTTCCTCTCTCTGCATGACAGAGCTAGCCTCTGATATTCTGCTCTCCCTGCATGCCTGGACTCCCTTTGACCACAGTCCATTATACAGAACTCCCACTGAGATGTGATTAATAGGAAATCTGCCCATGGAGAAACAGCAGAATGCCTGACTCCGGATTGTCTGTGCTAGTCTCAGAGCAGCATTTGCATCTAGCCGTGTCTAATTTCCAGCCCAGACCTCTCTTTTCTGTGTGCATCTTGGCCCCAGCAACCAACTACACCTTCAAAGTTCACCGTTTTATGGGCGCAAATAGGATGACATGGACAGATGACCTCATTTTCAAATTCAAGACCACTGTCTGTTCACTCTTACACCCAGGTTGCATTATTATTATTATTATTATTATTAACAAACATTTATATTGCGCCAGCAGTGTACCTGGCACTTTACAAAGTTATAAAATAGACAGGGTCCCTGCCCCTAGGGCTTACAATCTGAGAGACAGGAGCTGGGGGAGAGACTTAGGAAGGGGAACAGAGGGAGAGACAAGGGGTCTAACATTCATGAAGATGCAAGGTCTCAAGTGCACGTACTTGGCTTGGTTACGATGGTTGCATGCAAACCATTTGCTAAATCAAGACAACCTGTGGCTGGATGAAGAAAATCTCGTATCAGTTTCTAAACAGACTTAGTTACCCATTATTCATATTGTAGTAGCTGATCCAATGTAGTCATGACACAGCCGGGCTTGAGCTCGAACTAGCAGAGTACTGGGTGGAAAGCCCTGACTGCACACCTACTCAGGACTGAGCATCATTGGGTGAAAACATACCACTCTAACTCCACTTTAACATTTCTTATGCATATTGCAAGGCTGCATAGGGCACCAATACAGCCCTGCAACATGCATAAGAAATGTTCAAGCGGTGTTAAAGTGGAGTTAGCGTCATGTTTGTTTTCACCCATTGTTCTTGAATCCTAGATCTTGAAACAGCTCAGACTCCCCCAGCATTCCTGACTGGGTGTGCCTAGCACTCTTTCCCATTCGCCATGTCAGGCTACATAAAGTCCCAGCACGAAGTGTCTGCACAACAGGACAACTATCCAAGCTTGCTTACAAAATCCAGGCCCTGCTGTGAGCTCCTGTCCATGTCTTGGTCCTTTTCTTCTGTTCCCTAACTCCCAGCTGAGTTGACAATTTCCTGACCTCTGACTCCGACTCTGACCTTGTGGCTCTTGACTTGACCCCGATTGCCCGCTTCCTGACTTGGTGTGGTTTCTTGATATTCCAATAGGAATATATTCGGCATTCATTTTTGGAAGGAAAATGGAACTCTCTGATGATGTAAAACTTATAAGAACCTAGGAAAGCCATATTGTGTCAGACCAAGTGGTCCATCTTGCCCAATATCCTGTTGCCAACAGTGTCCCAGTACTGGATGATTCAGAGGACGACAAAACCAGAGCATAATGGAATAATCCATCCCCTGCCCTCCACTCAAGATTTCCAGCACGTCTGAACATGAAGTTGCCTCCTGTGACAATAATAGATCATAGAGTTAGAAGGAACCTCTGACGCCATTTAGTCCAACCTCCTGCTCAATGCAAGAACTCTGCAGCTACAGAGTCCCTGACAGATGGCCGTCCAAACTCCAGCCTCTGTTTGAAAACCGACAGCGAAGGAGAGCCCACCACCTCTCAAGGCAATTTGTTCCACTGTCGAACAGCTCTTACCATTAGGAATTTCTTCCTAATGTTTAACCAAAATTTTCTTTCTTGTAATTTGAGCCCATTATTTCTAATTTTGCCCTCAGGGGCATCAGAGAGCACGTCTTTGCCATCTTCTGTGTGACAGCCCTTCAAATATTTGAAGCCCACTATCATGTCTCCTCTCAGTCTTCTCTTCTCTAGGCTAAAAATACCCAGCTCCTTCAACTTTTCCTCATAGGACTTGGTTCCCAGAGCCCTGACCATCTTTGTCACCCTCCTTTGAACCCGTTCCAATTTGTCTATGTTATTCTTAAAGTGCAGTGCCCAGAACTGGCTTGCCACCAGGGCAACTTCCCCTGACCCCCACTGAGGTGCTCTTCTAGATTGATCCAGGTGAAGAAACAACCAGTGGTGGTATGTCTAGATTTGGGGATCAAACCAGACACTGGTGACATGACCACGGATATGTCCCACCTGGATCAGCCCCTCAGATTAGATTAGTTTACACTGGATACTAAGAGATACCCAGCAGCATGGGTGCCAGTGACTACGGGGGGTGGGAAATCTTTAATATGAGAGTGAGGTACCATGCCTCCTGTGGCCTGTAATAGTGGGAAGAGATTGGCTCGTGTATCGATGAAGGGAAGTCAACAGATAGGAGAGAAAATAGATCTAATAGCAACAGAAGCCCTTCGCTGAGATGAGGAAGCGGGGAGAGAAAAGAATCCTGTCAGGAACAGCAGAATGTGCCATGGCCTGTCACCATAGAGGGCTCAGAAGAGGAACAGAGTCCCGGGAGAAGGACTAAGACCCAAGAGGTGCAGGTTTAGTTAAAGCTTAAGGACAGTAGTTCCCAAACAGAGGAGATACGGCCTGCGAGAGAAGAAAAGGGAGTCCAGAGTAAACCTGACACCAGAGACAGAGGACCACTGACTGACAGCCTGGTGCAAGGTCAGACAGAACCAGGGGGTCCAGACCCAGAGCCAGGGAACATGGCCAAAGAGGTAAAGGGACCCCAAACTTCCTGAAAGAAAGACAAGGGAAAGAACACGGGAGCAAAAAAGACTGTGACAGTGAAAGAAAAGACTGTAGTAGTAGAAATGCTTGCAGGAATAGTGACAGAAAACAGTGATATCAAGGGGCAAGAGACAGACAAGCCAGTAGGAAATGGATGTGATTACTGCAAAGCTGATAAGCTTCAGGCAATGGCTGCCACCACAGGAATGAAACTATCTTTGCACGGAATGTGCTTGTCCTCCAGGGTACCCCCACTAATTGGTGACTCTGGACCCCAGTGATATGAACTGGGGCTCAAGAGTGTATAGGGGTGAACTATGTTGTTGATTCCATGAACGTGAGTAACATTTTCAAGGCCAAGCATCCAGGATTAAAAAGGGGGTGTCACCCCAAGGGGAGAGAAAATATTTGGGACTCCCTTCAGGTGCCCTTCTTGAAGGTGGAAAGTGCAACAGAGTCACAGTGATTTGCAGGATCAACACCCTGAGAATGAGCTCTAGCAGGATTAAATGGGTGTGGGCCCTTAAAGGAACTCTGCACACAGGAGTTAATGAGGCACCTGATCACCACCTGTGGGGGGTCAGCAGGGTAGAAAGTTGGAAACGTCCGAGTGCAGAGCAGTGTGTGAGTGTCTGTGTAGAATGAGGAGCATAGTATGGAGATTGGGAGCTCATACCAATAAAAAGAGATTATGAGATGGAACAATTGCTGTAAGCAGAGAGCAAGTCTACCCTGAAGGCTGAATGGAAGCCCAGGACAACGGAGGAGACAGCACAATCAAAGCAGCCTGGAGACAGAGCACGGAGACCAGGTGGGAGCCAACCAGGTTGTAGGCTTGTAAGGTGCTTTTGTTTGGACTGGGCTGCTGAGGGACCCAGCTATGCTGGGAGCAGCCCCTTTATCGCAGGAGGATTGGGGACTGCCTGTAGTGAACGTGGATGGCAGACTGCACATCTAACCCAGCCAAAACAAACAGTGAGTTGCGGGTTTGCATGGCAGAGCCAGCTAATTCCCTAAGTAGGATATTAAGGAACCCAGAGAGAGAACTATGTCCGGTGACTCTCCTATACCCACCTACAGCCTATTGTTTAAAAGGAATCAAGCAACCCCTTTGAAGCCCTTCGATCTCAACTCACTCAGTTGTTAACAGTTGTTAAAACCAGTGGCAGTGCGCCCCCTAGGATGTCAGGGGCAATGCCCCCCCAGCTGCTGGGGCCCCAGGAGTTGCGTGACCTGACCGCCGCCGGGAAAACAAACAAACAAAAAGTTGCGCCGGCCCGAGCCTGGACTCATGTGCGGAGCCAGCTCAAAGAACCTTTTTGAAGTAGCAACCTTCAGAAGGTTGCTACTTCAAACAAGGTTCTTCAAGCTGGCTCAGAACATTGTCACTGGTTGTCACCGCACACACACAAACCAGTGACTCACACACCACCACCCTTGAGGCGTTTTCTCCCTTTATGTGGAATGGGCGGCTAGAAGCGCCGTCCATTCCGCATAAAGGGACCCTGCAATGAAATAGTGGCAGCAGGGGGCACTATTTCATTGTGGGGGGCGGGCAGGGACAAACTCCATACCTGGGTGCCGAATACAGATGCCTGGGTATGGGGGGGAGGCTCCCCCCCCTCCCTCCCTCCCTGTGTTGAGTCAACTTTGACTCGACTGGGAGGGAGGGAGGCGACTCAAGCCAGCTGCACCTCAAGCAGTGCACACGGAAGCAGGAGGAGGCTCGGCTCCTGCTGCTCCCACGCACGCTGCTTCAAGCCTGGGAACTGGGAGGCCAAGGCGAGGAGGATCGTCACCACGACGACACGGAGAGCCACCCAGCCCATGGTGAGTAACTTGCAGGGGGCCTGGGGGCACATGAGGGAGGGGGGAGCCA
>QEPC01007559.1:10158082-10205199 GCA_003113815.1 Sphenodon punctatus | reverse complement strand
GGGCAGGGTGGGTGGGGGGTGTCCCCCCTTCCACCCGTGCAGCCTGGACTCGGGGAGGGTTTTTTACTTTTTTGGTGGGTTTTTTACATTGCAGCCATTCATTTAAATGGCTGCAATGTAAAAAAAAATCCGGTACCCGGAATCCGGTAACCGGACCGGATTTACCGGGCTGAATCCGATAATGCCGGTACGCCCAGTACCGGCATTATCGGATACCGGAAATGCCAGTGATCCTGCCGCTATCTGTTGTACATTCTTTCAATCCTATCTGAATACAATATTTTGCAACCTGGCACACCTTTGATGTGCTATTCTTTCTCCCTTTCAAAAAGTCTCCAATCCTTTCATGTAAGAGTCTCTAATAATCCAAATATTTTCAGACATCCTTCAATCTTTTAAAAATATATTTCCTAAAAACACCTTTCAACTTGCCTATTAAACACATGAGTCCATTCACTAACTGAAAGACACAAAAAAACACTCAGCTTTACAAACATGTTTACAAACTGCCGTTTTTTAAACTAACGAATAGGAAATGCTATTACAAACTACATTCCTTCAAAAGGAACTGATTGAATTTACTCTTTTGGTCTGTACTTTACCTTGTTTGTAAACTTCCTACCATTTCACATCAACAACACATTGCAGCTGCACACTTCAATACTAATCCAAAGTAAGTATAGTTTTACTATTATACTTATAACTTAATATCTAATACAAACAGAATAATACAGTTATTACTCATTTGTTTCCAATGGTGAAAAATAAATTGTCAGTGCTTTAATTTGCTTAAATTTTATACAACACTTAATTCAACACATTTTTTGTACAACATAATACAGAATATTGTGTGTAGAATAATGTAAACATAACGAAAGTAACGTGGCTATACTTTTATAAACCACGTAACTTTATCAGAATCCAGCTCTCACAAACAAAGCGCAATTTACTTTCATATCAGTTACACCTCGCCCCACTTCCCGTTTCTGGGTCCGTTCCTCTCCTGTCTCCGGGAGCCGGGAAACAGGGCGGTGTGTAACTTGGAAGCGGGCAGCTGCTTATCTTCCATGTGCGAGCCAGCATAAGGAAAGTTACGTAACTATACTTTCAAAATTCATGTAACTTTATCAGAATCCAGCTCTGTGACAGACTTTAAGCTGCTAGTCACTTTCATATACAGCGCCCGACTTCCCCGCTCTGCGTCCTCTTCTTTCTTCTCTCCGGGAGCTGGTAAGCGGGGCATTGTGTAACTGGGAAGCGGGCAGTAGCTAGCCATTTTGAAAGCCCCAAGGGGGCGGGGGAACCTAAGGAGCACGGCGAACTTCTCAGTGCTTTTCAAGCTCCTGGGGGGAGGGCGGACTAAGAGAGCACAGGGCTCAGCCCACGAAGGAGATAGCGCTACTGGTCGGGTACCCACGCAAATCTCCGCCGGTCCGCCTCATGAATCCCCGCCGCCCATGGGGACACCCGAAGGGGGGTTGGTTGCATTGAGGGAAGCCCCCGATATCAGGAATAGTCCCCGGTCTAGCCCTCCGAAGTTGAGCATAAGCAATCCTCCCTGCCGCTGCAATCCCCAACGCTCACAGGGAATCCAGGTCTGTCACAAACACTTTAAACACTAGTCACTTTCATATCAATTACACAACACCCCGCTTCCCCGGCTCTAGGTCCGCTCCTCTCCTCTCTCCGGGAGCTGGGCATGTGGGTACTGTGTTACTTGGAAGCGGACAGTAGCTAGCCATTTTTGAAACCCCAGGGGAAAGGAAAACTAAGGGAGTGGGGAGAAGCGTAGGTACTTTACACTAACCAGAGTTGCGCAGGGCCTTTACATTATTGCGCTTCCAACTCTTCCCTTCATCTGTCACAAAGGGAAGGTTTGATAATACACTACATGAGAAGCAAACCTGTCACTGTGCGAACCTCGAGGTGGAGAATTTGATACATTTTCTTTTCAATTGTTCCCTATATGAAAATTTAAGGCAATATTGGTTGTTACTGCTGTTGAACGAGAATGGGAAAGACTATTTGTCAGTTGACCATAAAGCAGTTATGATCATGTCAACACGTGATAAGGCCATTAAAGCGATTGCTTCCTTTGCTTTATTAGCTGGTAGGATACAAGAGGGAACAATGTAAAAGTTATATCAGCTGTTGACTTTGGTCAACATTCTACAGTGAAATGTGTAGACTGTAATTTTCTCTTATATATTACTGTTTGTGTGTTGTTGTATAATGTTTCTGTATATTTAGAATGAATATTAGCATTTTTGCTGATTTTTTGATTATTTCCTTCCATAATTCCATAATTTTATTGAAGTGTATGTAATAACCCTGATATTTGCTATTTAATTGACCATAGTGAAAGCTAGTGTCACAATAAACTAAACTAAACTAGGTACTTTACAAGCCCCTTGGGGGGTGGGGAGACTAATGGAGTGCAGAGCTCAACCCGTGAAGGGGATGGTGCTACTGCGCGAGTCCCCGCTACAATTTCCGCTGCTCCACCTCACCACTCCCCCCCCTCAACATGTGAACACCTGAAGGGGCGGTCCTTGGTTCAGGGTAGCCCCTGCTACAAGGAATTGTCCCCAGTCTAGCCATGCCAAATAGAGCCTCAGCAATTCTTCCCACCACTGAAATCCCCAACGCCCACTGGGAGTCCCTGTTGTACCACGGCACTTCCTGCTGCACATTGAGCCCCAGGGGTGGGGGGTGAGTACGTGGGCCTTGTGATCGCCACGTCCCCGCCCCCCCCAGCCCCGGTTACCCCAGAAGAGGGTTAGCCCCAGCCCCGGGAGAGGGGCAAGGGAGTTTACATTGTGTGTATCTGTGTTTTCAGGTGGAATAGTGCCCCAGGGAACCCTTCAGCAGCTGATCAGGCCTGCGAGAGCCGTTGCTTTGATTGGGGGAAGCCCCTAGTAAACGGACACCTACGTATCAGCAACGCAGTGAGCAATAATAAGTAAATAAATTAATGAACAATGTAAAATACATAAATATATATGCTGTCTGATTGAATGTAGGCACATCCTGCAGAGGGATGTATCACGTGATGCACCTTTGTCAGGTGCCTATCATGAAACCCCCTTCCAAAAGCCTCTTGGTACATGGTAAGGGCGTAGCATAAAGTACTGCATACATGCCCCCTTCCAATAGCCTTCTGGTATGCGGTAACGCAGTGGGGACAGCTTGCTGAGGGTACCCGCTCACGCGAGGCAAGCAGTGCTAACAAGTCCTTCTCCTCCCCGGGAGTCAGTCCATTATCAAGCAATACGTTACAAGATAAAAAACAGATTTATGTACCTTTCCTTTCCTTTCCCTCTATAGTAAGCATTATTAAACTACACGAGCAGTTCACATACAGCGGATGCACCAAACCTGCATACCAATACACACAGGTCAACATTACTATGGTGATGGGTGTTGGCCAATAAATTAACTCCATTTGGTATACCAGACAATAGGTAGGTACGTTCAATCTTAATCATTGTTAAAAGATTTAGTAATCACAATAGTCCGTTGCCAACATACTAACAATTCCACAAAAACATTTTGTATATTTCGTCATACTTTTATTAACTACAACTAACATACACATCTTGTTTGTACTTAATAAATTTTGTTACATTAAGTTACATTACTACATTTTTCAAGTTTCATTTGATAAAAATGCCTACAAAACTAGAACAGTTAAGAAAGGCATGTAAAGAAAAAAGAATTCAGAAACAAGAAGATTACAAAATATATCAAATGAAAGCAGACATGCAAGATATTATCATCTACATAAAGACAAAATTTGTGAGTATAAAAGAAATAAAAGAAGACAAAGCAAACTTCAAACACATCTTCCACAAACACAACAACCTTCCAAAAAAATCAAATAATTCCAATTCACAAATAATTAAAAAAACAAAGTCAAACTATGCTTTCTGGGGGGAAAAAAAATTTATTAAAAATTTCATTAAAAATACAATTAATAACATATATAAACATTCATACAAATCTATAAAAAGACAGTCAAATTTATTATACAAAAAATTGCAGATTAAATGGCTTATTCTACAGATAATGAATTTATTAGGAAAACTAAAAAAAACAGTTGATTATTTCCTCTATAATTTAATAAAATAATAGAGAAAATTTATATACTTCTTTGTAACCATTCATCTATTTCAATCAAAAATTATTGCTCAACTTTTGTGGGTGCATGGCAACATAGTAAATATTCAGAGCCATATTTTGTGGAGACTGCCAAGCAGTGTACCATTCCACTTGATACTGTAGTGGTAGCAATTAACAATGGGTATTTTCAGACGTTATGAGCTCACGCTCAACCACGGTGAATCCCCACATGGTGAACGTGATCCCGTAACGTCTGTTGGGAGGAACGGAAGCTCCCCACCAGATGTTCACCCCCATGAATCACGGGGGGGAATCACATTCAACACGCAAATGGAGGTCATGCCCGGACCATCTCCGTTTGCGTGTTGAATGTGATTCCTCCCCGTGATTCACGGGGGTGACCACCCAGCGTAACACTGAACAGACGTGACACTGACACGCTCAACCACGGAGAATTCCTCGTGGTTGAATGTGTCAACGTCATGTCTGGCAGCTGACCACAGCCTGGAATCAGTGGCCGTGCTCACCACCGATTCCGGGCCATGGTCAATTTCCCAGGGGCGGGCAGGCGCAGTGGCTGTATTGGCCACAGTGCCTGCCCATCTCTGGGAGGGCAGACTGCTGGGGGAGCGGGGGGGGCTGTGCGGCTGCATGTTGGGCCACGCAGGCCCCCCCGATACCCCGCTGGGAGCGGCCAACACATCTGTTGGCCGTTACGTGTTGACCCTGGCGGGGAATCAGTAAGGTGTTTTCATGGAGGGGCAAATTGAGCCCCGTCACGTCTGAAAATACCCAGTGTAACATTACTTGAAAATCAGCTTCATTTAAACGTGAACACAATTAACAAACATAGAAATCCACAACATAACGATCCTCTAAAAAACAAAGAAAGTCAGTCATGGCCATGTACAAATTTATGTATTAGACCTTTGCTCTCCTCTCCTTACAAAAAATAGCTGCTTTCATAAAAAAAATTTATACAGAAACAATTGCCTCAAAAAAGAGACTTCTTCTTTCTATTGATACATGCAGAGTAGAACAATTCAAAAACAAACTTGGACATTCATTATACTGTTACCAAAATGACCAATATGAAAGTCTACTCAGACATATAGCAATGATTAGTACACATAACAATGGAACAAGACATTGTCTAGCATCACCGTATTCCGTGTGAGCACTACTTCTTCAAAAACAATTAAAAAAAATTGTTGCAGAATAAAATTTTGACACAATTAAACATTTAATAGAAAATGATGTTAAACCAAAAGTTTTATCCAATACTAACTTAGCAACATCAGGAACAGAAATGTTACAACCACAAACAAAATAGATAATGAAAATCAAATATTTAGAAAATTTTCAAAAAGAAATTCATCAATTTGAAAAAGCCAAGAATGCTTGTTTCGACAAAGTATGTATATGTTGTGAAAGACTATTTTACGCACATCAAGTTAGAAACACTGATATTGATAAACATACTGATCAAAATAACCTATTTTCAAACTAGTAGCCTACCACATTTTAAAGAATGAAAATTTCTGTAACACTAATGCTGTAATTTGCAAATATTGTTGGTCTTTTCTTAAACATTCCTTAATGCCTGCATGATACATTTTAAAGAGTATGGATCCAAAAGTAGTTCAAAATGAACTAAAACTTAATATTTATGAGAAAATTATGATTCAGTTTGTAAAACCATTTCAAACTATTGTTAGACTCAATACTACTAGTGGATCTTTGCCAAATAAACAATTGGTACATAGTGTAAGAGGAAAAGTTGTATACCTTCCATTACCCCTACAGGAAAATTTAGCAACAATTGCTGAAAATACCAATTTAAATGACAGTTTGATAATATTACCAAATGGTGTTGCAACAAAAGACAAATGCATCTGGCAACACGTAGTAGATACAGAAAAAATAAGAAGAGCACTTTCATTTTTAAAATTAAATAATCCTCTCTATTCATTAGTTGACACAGATTTTAACATCACCCTTCCTCATTCTTCCACTGACAATGTAAAACAGCCATGTTTGGAAAAAGTGGTTCCACCAACAGGCAATATTTATGATCATTACACTATTCACCCACTTTATGGAAATGAGCCAATAGCTGATAATATCGATTTATATCAAATGAAAACAATACACGAAGTCCCAGTTAGTATATGGGAAAAAACACTAGAGGCAAAGTGCTTTCCTGATCTTTTTCCATCCAGTGAAGGAGCTTTTCATGATGACAGACTAAAACAAATATCAAAGAGTGAATATCGCAACTCACAACTACAATCACAAGACTCGAGATTCTGACTTAGTATACAATATCTTTTCCATCTTTGGGGGGAAAGTGAATTTAGTGCTCTTTCTGCAAGTATTGCACACACTTTGAAATTGACTGATCAATTGGGTGATCTTAATGCGAAAAAAATGTTAGACATGATTGAAAATGGTTGAAAATAGAGATTCATTTATCCAAGCACATTTAGAAAATATTTTGGCTACAATGAGAGGAACCAAAGAATACTGGTATCGTCAGCAAGGTGAATTAAAATGTATGTTGAGAAACCTCGGCCCGCCAACTTGGTTCTTAACTTTAAGTTGTGCAGAATACTCTTGGGATGAACTAATTGAAGTGTTGCAATCTCATAATCAGAGTAATTCCAATATAGATAATCTTTCACCAGGGGAATTGTGCGCATTAGATCCTGTAAGTGTTTCCAGACATTTCTACCACAGATTTCAAAGCATTTTAAAAATCATTCTCAATAAGAAAAATCCTCCAATTGGCAAAGTAGTAGATTACTTCTGGCGAGTCGAATACCAACCACATCCACATGCTCTTGTGGATAGAAAATGCACCAACATTCAGAAATAATACAAATGAAGAAATCTCTACATTTATACAAACGTATGTCAGTTGCTGTCTTCCAAACAAAGACTCTTCTCCACTGTTACATGACTCAACAAGTATTGCAGACGAACATTAAAACAAAATGGTACATATTCCGTTCGTTGTTGCTTTGGGTTTCCTAGAAAGGTTTGTCAAACAGTAGAAATTAATGTCATTTTCTCAGCAATTAGACACAGATTAAAATCAAAATCAATGAAAAGAGTATATAATCTCCCAAGAAAATTGAAAGAGACATATATAAATGAATACAACCCAGTTCTCCTTCTATCTGGCAAACTAACATTGACTTACAATTTGTAGCTGATAATTCACTTGCACTTGCTCGTTATGTCACTGCATACATTACAAAGCATGAGAGATTAGCACTTCATAATGTGTGGGAAGAAATTAATGAAAATCAGAGTTTATCAGCTAAATTATGGAATTTTGGTCTGAAAACTTTAACCCACCGCGAATGTGGAGCATATGAATCTGCTGATAGACTTACTGGTACAAGTTTGTATGGAAAGTCAAAATCAATCAAATACTTACCCATTAACTTTCGTTCCAACCGTAAACGTTTACTAAAATCAAAATGTGAAATTGAAGATTTAGCGTCTCATAATCCAGACAGTACACATTTCCTAAAACCAAACCTAATCGATGCCTATTACCCAAACCTGTCTCAACATCAAGAAAATACCTCTAATTTCCAAATTGCACAATGGTACAATTTTGAAAAAGGAGTAGCCGAAAATGTAGAAAAAAATCGGTATACAGTGGCAGGACAAAATGGGTGTTTTATATAAAAAAAACAATCCTTGTCTAATAAATCATCCCATACTATCGCTTAAAAACCCAGCCAAAAGAGAGTTATATTTCTTCTCTCTGGGTATTTTCAGACGTTACAAGATCACACTCAACCACAGTCAATTCCCTGTGGTGGGGAATGCCCTCGTAATGTCTGTTGGGGAACTGGAAGTTCCCCCCCAGATGTTAACCATGCTCAATCCCCACCGGGAATCTCATTCACCACGCGATCGGCTGGACTGGCAGGGCCGGCGCCAATTGCATGGTGAATGAGATTCCCGGCGGGGATGAAGTGGCCCGTCATGTCTGGATGGCGATTACGGCCCATGGTCATTTCGGGTGGGCGCTGCGGCCACGTTGGCCGTGGCACCCGCCCATCTCCCCAGAGGGTGGGCGGTGGGGAAGCATGGGGGGGTGCGGGGGGCATGCGGCCACACATTGCGCCACGTGGCCCCGCCCCCTCCCTGATTCCCCGCCAGGATCCCCTGGCACATCTGTTGGCCATGCCGGAGTGATCCCGGCGGGGAATCTAAGGGTTGTTTCCGTGACAGGGCGAATGCCGCCCCGTCACGTCTGAAAATACCCTCTCTTGTTGCTCTTCAAATCTTGGAGAAATGAAGACACACTTATAGGAGAATTTCAATCTTATGAAGATAGCTCCAATAATACCGTCAGTACTTTTACAACTCCTGATTTCCAAAAGTATAAAGAAATGTTAGAAAGAGAGGAAGCAAACTTACAAATAATAGAAGAAGAAATTACATCCGATTCACAAAATTCAAAATCACCCTGATTCACAGCCAGATCCCCTTCTTGGTAATCCGGTAGAAAGACCAATTGCTGATTATACCATGGAAGATATTACTGCAGCAATGGAATTGAAATTTCAAAACAAAGATAACCTTGAAAAGATCGTAAACAAATTAAATATAGATCAGAAAAGAATATACGATAATGTCGCAAATTCAATTAAACATACTATGTTACATGAAACAAAAGAATGTATTTGTACTAATCATAAACCTCTTCTGATGTACATTAGTGGTCCCGCTGGAACTGGAAAAAGCTTTCTAATCCAAGCCATTTCAATTTATATTCAAAATGAAACCAATGACCCAAATTCATGTTGTATTGCTGAGCTGGCTGGATTAGCAGCATACAATGTAGGTGGAGTAACATTACATCGTCTACTTATGCTTCCTGTTGAACATGGAAAAACTTTGGAATATAGAAAACTAAGTGAAGACATTAGAAAACTTCTTTATCGTATTTTAAACCGGTACAATTAGTCATTATTGATGAGGTTAGCATGGTATCAAATTTAATGCTTGCCTTCATTCATTTATGACTCCAGGACATTTTTAAAAAGCAGGACAATTACTTCTTTGGAGGTAAAAACATCATTCTTTTGGGTAATTTACTACAACTTACTCCTGTAAAAGGCAAACCAGTTTTTCAAACACTTACTACAATGGATATGAGAAATACCATTGGAAGTATTCGCCACACCAACCTTTGGCACTTTTTTTCATATGATAAATTACAAATGATTATGACTTTTATTCATTTTTATCAATAACTAAACTTTCACATTTTCTCATTATTAAACTTTAAATTATTATCATAATTTGACAACGAACAATTTTTTCAGTGCATTAGCTCTGTCCTTACATGTATACAAATTATATACACTTCATACAATAAACTTTTAACAATGTCTGTGTAAAAAATATTATACCATTCGTTGTACACAATCCAGTTTGGTAGAAACAGAGTTAATGCAACAAAAACATTGTTCGTTGTCAAATTATGATAATAATTTAAAGTTTTAATAATGAGAAAATGTGAACGTTTAGTTATTGATAAAAATGAATAAAAGTATGTATGGTAAGGGATTAAGTAGATATATTACATTTATGTTGATGAGGATAAAGTGTGAAATATTTGTGTAATTGTGAAATAATTTTCCTGTTTTTTGGCGTTTAAGTGTTTTTGCAATGTATGGAGTGGATGGTTTTTTAAATTGCAATTGTACTGAATGTGGTTTTTGGTTTTTTTTAAGCTAGAGTGAAAATGTTTTTGAAGAGGTAAGTTTTTAGTTTGGAAAACTCTTGTGCATTTAATGTTTATTTTAAACTGTAAAGTTTTTTGTTTTGGTAAATAGTTCCCTAACTCACTTTCTCAAGGAACGTTGGAAGACATTTAAAATTCACAATTTAGTTTTTAATCACAGTGGGAAGAGATTTGAAATCAATCACTGGAACCCAATCTGCAGCTGAAAGACTGCTGAGCTCAGCAGGGAATTTGGAAAAGGAATAGTCCGCACAGACGGAGAACCTGGAGGAAAATTAAATATAAATTCAAAAGCAAGCACACCCAAAATGGTGCAGAAAAGAGATTCTAATTTTTCTCTGCTATTCTCTATTATGACGGGTTCTCGAGAGCTTCCTCAGTCAGCATCAACTCTTGAAACATTCTTCTGCTGAGCGGTACAAATCATCAATTTAAAGATGTACGGCTATCCTGTTTGTAAGAATAGGATGGTTAAAGTACATTCATGGGCAGATAATCTGGAAGAAAAAGCAATTATCAGAAAAAGATTGGTGCAAGAGAGACAGTAGCGGCTGTGATCATATGGAAGAAGCGTCCACTATTTGGACATATCTGCCTGAGGGAAGACAACTGTTTGCTAAGTGCTGTGCTCTTCATTTGGCAATCAGCCATCATGGAGACCATGCAGGAAGTGGATATATGACATACCGTGTACAATACATTATATTTGAGGGGGAAATTAGTTTCTTTCAATTTTGTACCTTTTCACATGGAAAACTTTTCACAGGTGTCTCTCAGTTAGCACTACACCCCACTCAGGATGTTTTCAAATGTGACGGTTCCACATGCAGCCAGGCTTTGCATGGGCTGTGGTGTGGAGTTTGCATGGGCTGTGGTGTTTTTTAGGCCGGGCTGTGACTTGGGCCCATCGCTGAGGCTGTGCAACCCAACTCCAGACCAGGGTAGAGTGGACCATCACATTTGATGGGTGACTGTCCGTCAGGAAGGGAGGTGGGCTGTGCTCAGCAGCGTGGGGGACAGGGCCTTGCAGACCCACATCCACACGTCAACACACGCTCTCTCTGCCCACTGAGACATCGGTTCAAAGGCCAGCAGTGAGGGGCCTCCCCACAGGCAGGATCGAAGTGTGATACCCCCTCAGTAGCATGTTTCTCTCTCTCTATCCCTCCCCCTCCTCCTGCAGAGAATATTTAAATGTTCTCAAAAGAGTTGACTGTAGCCAATCGCCTCACTTTGAGGATGGGCTAGAAATGTTTTATATTAAAAACAAAAAAACCAAGCCACTCCTCCTCCCCACCCCCTGGCTTTTACATTTCTTTTCAGAGATCTTCCACTTGAGCTCGAGAAGCAACTGCACTTTCCTGCTTTCAGTTCAGCTACTAGAAAAGTTCTTTGCATACGGCCCACTAGTAAGATAGCTGTTTGAACTACCCCCTGCTCCTCATTGCTGGGGGTTGGATCAGATGACCCTTGAGGTTGCTTTCAGATGTACAATTCTATGATACAGATGAATCAATGAATTGATTTTTCATGTGTGAGAACTGCTTATGAGTAAGATCTTCTAGAACTATAAACACTATCAGTTTAATGGAGCTTATTGACACTGGGATTTTCAATGAAGCTAAAGGAGTTAAGCAGACTTTGATAGTTATTCAGTGCTTAGACTTGTTTGAAAATCTTAGGCTGATTTAGTAGTGGGCAATTTAATATTATTTTCTCCATTGCTCTTTTTAAAAACGTATGAAGCAATAGCGATCCTCTAGCTTTAATTTATGTGTGGTATTGCTGAATACTACTCTTACTGGGACATGTCTTACTGAGAGAATAGTACTAAAGTACAAGACATTGTGCCTGAACTTTGCATTAAAATAACCACAATCAGACCTACGAAACAGACTACTAACAAAACAATACTCTTATCACACTACATGGCAGCAATGATTTTACTCACTCAATAGCATTTACATTCATTCAATGTTCCAAGCTCCATTAAACTGAGGGGCAAAGAATCATTTCGAAAAAGACAAAAGTATTTTGCTTCACAAGGGCATTGCATGGTATAAACAACAGGCCACATTTTTTCCAGAATGAAATTTACTGCAAAAACAAAACCATACAATGGTGCAATATCAAAAACTGTTGCGTTTCCTTAAGGTACAAAAACACATTATCCTAAGTGAAGGACTAGCTACTGTGGTTTTGCTCTTCGGTGAGGCAGAACAATTAATCCAACCTTGTAAGCATTTTTACTGCCCTGTAAATAAAAAACAGGTTAGTATTTGTGCTAAAACATTTCTGTCTAAAATTTGAGACCTAGGCTGCTTTTAGATTAGCGGGTCGCCATCGCACGACCCACTCGCCCAGTATTTCAAAATCCCGCAACGTGGAATTACACGAGACAACCGTCGGGGATCATGTGCATGAAAGGTGGTCGCGCATTATTTGCCGACTATGAATGAAATACCTCACAATCGAGGTATGTAATTTGTGTTCGGCAAATAATGCGCGACCACCTTTCATGCGCGTGATCCCCGACGGTTGTCTCGTGTAATCCTGCGGAAATATCGCGCAAGCAGGTCGCGCGATGACAACCCGCTTGTCTAAAAGCAGCCCTAGAGTGAAATACTGTGGTTGCAGCCACACAAGCTACAGAAGGCCCGATCCTTGTGCAGCCCCATGGCAGGCAACCACAGCTGCCACACTGCAGAACCAGCACAGGGAACAGGACAAATGGTCACTCTTCCTCCTCCCCCCACGGAAGCTGGGCAGGCGGGCCACTGTCAGACCGCTCGCCATGGTGTGGGGTGGGCAGAGGCACCAGTCACACAAACAGGTGCCCACTCCACTCAACCACTCTCCCGCCCCCAGTTGTGACATGAGTACGGATCTCGCCACAGGGCAGGGAAGATGGCGACCAGGCACACAAGCTGCCCGCCTTGGGCAGCCATACCTAATTTTGGGTAAGGCTGCTACATGCTGCATCCTCAGCCTTTTTCCAAGGACACAGCCAGTAGCTGGCAGCTGCCTGCCCCACCATGTGGTGGTGGGAATATCTGGCAGCCACCGACCGCACTGCATCATGTAGTAAGGCTTCCCGGCGTGGGGTAAATCTGCCCGAGGCGCAGTAGGTGTCTTGTGTGGCTGCACCCTCTACAAAACATATTTTAGCTGAGTAACGTTTCAAATAACTGAGATATAAAGCAGTGAGAATTCAATATACAGTTAATTCACAGTTGTATCCCACAATATCATTGTATAGTAGCAATTTCAATTGTCATGAAAAATTAACAACCTTTTAGAACACAATTTTGCGCTATAAAGAAAACAAAACACCACAAACTGATGATAGGTCCTGATCCTACATAGCCCTATTAGTCCAAGAAGTTCCATTTATTTTAATGGCAAGAGAGTCATCTCTGTACACTCAAGCAATTTCTTTGGTTTTAATGGAGCAATACACTTGGCCAGTGGTGTGCAGAAATGCACCCACACTGCCTGTTAACACTTATGTACGACTTCTTTTGTTAGCTGCTACTAGTACTAATCATCTCTAGAGCACTACTAGCTGTATGCAGCGCTTTACCGTCACAGATCCCTGCCTAGCGGGCTTACAATCTTACAGTGAACAAGGGTGAGGGGAACACAGGGAAAGACAGACACACACATTCCCATTTTTACAGATGGGGAAATGAAGCTGAGAGCTAAAAGTTAATTTACAAAAGAAACCTTCCTCATATGACTAAATATACACAACAGAGCCAAACGTCAAGCTTATCGTTTAAAAATATGGTACACAAATCTAGCAGTTGGGCAATCACAATAACACTTTGCCTAAATATACATTTGAGACATCAGTTGCCAGTGCCAAGGGATGGGGCAGACTATGGATCTACAGCATGGTGGATTCATCCTTTATGTTTGCGTGCAAGATTGCCTCACTGGCCTCTTTCCCTGAGCTCACTCTTTCGGGATTTGAGGACTGGGAATGGGTTCATGGGCCAGATCCAATAATTGGAAAGTGGCCAATTAAAAAGCAGCTTAAGGCCAGATGTGACCCTTGGGCTACAGCCTCTCCAGCTGTTGTCTAAAGGAGTTGAAGTAGAGAAATATGGCCTTGAATATAAGAAAACAATGGCCTCACCAAGACACACTAATCCCTTAAGCAAATGCATTTATGGATAACCATGCACACTTTGGCACAATGGGGTTTATTAGTTTAGGCACTGGTCTTTCAACCAGGGATAGCCAAGCGCAACACAGAATTCCAACTAACTATGGGTAATTTCAGATATTACGCGCTCCCAGGTAGCCAACCGTGGTTAGCCGCCCAACCCCAACCCATGGTTCCAACAGGCCACAAACAGACATGATGGGAGTGGGACCATGGCAAGGAAACAGACAGCCAGGCCATGATCCGGGATAGGACAACAGATGTGACACCAATCCTGGACTGTGGCAAGAACTCCCAGAAGCCACCAGGGCAGGGCGGGACACAGACATGGCTGACCAAGGGCAAAGGAAGCCAAAAGCACCACAAGGCACTGCCCATGCGAGGGAAACAGGAAGGGCGGGAGAGGAGGGAGGTGAGCGGCCGAGTCGCACACACAACAGGGAGAAGGAAGCCATGGACAGAGCCGAACACAAACCACACATGCTCTGGCGAGCACACGCACAGCCAAATGGGAATGGGAGCAAGGGGGAGGCACACAGGAGCACAAAAGGGGGGATGGGGAACACCACACTGGACAGCCCAACATACAGCAGCAAGGACACGGGGAGGGGGGGGCTGAGGCCAACAATGGGCAACAAAACAGGAGGGGTCCAGGGCCGGAACAGAGTGGGACACAGGAGCAGGCACCCAACACCCCAGGGACAGCACAGGCAGCACGAGGCACCCAACAGCAACACAGGCTGCTGAACAGCCAGGGGTCCACACGGTGACAGAGCAGGGTCACAGGGGATGATGCACCAATCCGAGGAAGACAGTGGGGAGGGCAAAGCAGGTCCCAACAGCAAGACAACCGGTCCCGAATGGTAATGCACAGCCAGCGAGGGAAGCGATCCCCATGTCATGGACAGCTGATGGTGCCCCCCCCACAACAAGGGAATGCTGAGTGGCACGAGCAAGGGAACCCCAGTCACAAAGAGCCACGGAGGCATCACATGGGTGGGGGTGGGAGCTGAGCACGGACACTGGCAGGGAGCCGGCTGAGCAAGGGGGTGCAAAGGTCCATGGGGATCCCCAGTACAGGTGTCAGATAGCAGCTAACAACTGACCAGGGGGAGGGTCATGGAAACGAACCCCAAGGGTACAGATGGTATAGCGGTGACACACAGACGGCCCCGGGGTGCAGACAACCCGGCACAGCTAAGCGGAACGGGGAGAGCAGATGGAGCCAGGACAGCAGCGGGTCCACAATGGGAATGATGCAGCGGGTCACAGAACGGAAGGTCCAGGGAGGTTCAGGGAGTACCTGGCGGAGGTGATAGTCGGGACACAGATGACCCGGGCGGACCTACAGCCAGCTGCATGGGGTCATGAAGGGGGGTGGGACAGGGTGGCTCAACAGATGAATGTAGTGGGGCCACTGCAACATGCCACGGCGATATCCCATCTGTGCCATGTGGTGGACAACAAGATAGTAACCCTCAAAAGGATCGGGACCGGCGAGCCCAACCTGATCATCGGCACGGGACCACACCTCAGACAGTGCTAGCAGCTTGGGTCTGGTGGGATCAGGCAAGGCATAGTCAGCAGCAGGGGGCCATGACAGCTGTTCAAGATCCAACAGGCGGTAATACAATGCCCCATGGGAACGCTGGTAGCCTCGAGTCCCTAGGATGCAGCAAAAGTAGGACACAGCCAGGGCAGGGCCACCCTCCACCAGACAGGTCTGGAAGTTGGACAAGGCACAGACAGAGAGAAGTGACACTGCCTCAGGAGCAGACCATGACACCAGCGACCCCCTCAGCTCTGGAATGTGCCTATCCGGAAAGGGACGGAGGCCCAGCTCCACAGCATGGAGCCAGCACTCGCAAGTGGTAGCACATATCCAAAGTGGCCGAGGCCCGAGCTCAGACACCAATAGGCATCCGGGAGGGTAGACGGGAAGGCAAGGAACAGTTGAACACCAGGGGAATGCCACAGATCAGCTAGAGCCATGGTCTCCCTGTAGGTCCAGCAATGTGGACCCGCTGCAGCACCGCTGAGTGGGAGCTCTGCTGCAGCAGCCTCGGCCATGGTGCCGCTGACAGAGGGTCTGATAATCAAGGACAGTGGAGTCCTTCAAACCATGGTAGGCAGGGGAGGCAACCAGGGGAGCTCCAAGGCCACGCGATAAGGGTAAGGGCAGCACAATGGAATGGCAGGGAAGCGATGCGTGGGGAGCAGACACAGCACAGCTGCAGGAACCCAAGGCCAGAGACGGCCTACACACAGAGCAGTGATACGCACACAACATTCATTCACCCTCCAAGGCCCTGTTATGCCACCTACATGCCAGGGGCACAGCCCTCCCCCTCCCATGCACCCAACACCCCAATAGGCGGTAGCGACTGGCACCATGCTGGTTACAGTGAATAAAGGTGTCTTTATTGTATTTACAGTGGTCCCTGTGCCCTACTTCCCCCTCCCCTTACCCTTGCCCTCTGGCCCCTCCTGCTTCCTGGGGAGACCTCTCCATTGCCGTGTGGACTGCTCCACGGTCTGTAAGCCACCCTCATCTGCACTGGTGTCCCCTTCCAGCACTTCCTGGCTCTGTGTGGGCTCCTGGCTTTCCTCTGTGGCCACTTCTGGAGGCTGGTACAGACCCGGGACTGCCTGCTGCTGCTGCTGCACTTGGCGGGGCAGCTGTTACCATCTCAGCCCCGGCGGGATGGGGAAGCAGATGCATGGGTTCTGTGGTTGGGGCTGCTGCTGTTGCTGTGGGATGACTGGTGGGTGTGGGGCTGCAGCCGGTATAGTGCCCGGGAGTGCTGCTGCCATGATGTAGGCACTCATTGTGCCCACATGTAGCAGCAGCGAGGTGCCAAACTTGAGGGACTGGTCCAGCTTCCGGGAGTGCTCAGTCACCCGGCAGTCAATGGTGTCCGTCAACCACTGTATCGCCTCCATCTGGTGTGTGTGGTCCCATCTCTGCAACTGCTGCTTCTTCCGCATCTTGGCTAGGAGGTGCCTGTCCCATCCCTCCACCTGCTTTATGACCCTGCCACCTCCATCCTGTCAATGGAGATGATCATCGCCTCCCCTTGCTCCGCACTGGTCCTCATGATCTCCTCCACCAGGTCCTCCTGCTTGTGGCGCACACATGCCCTGTGCTCCTGCATACTCTGGGCCACTGGCACTGGTCCCTCTCGGGGCTGGGCCAGCTGCCGGCCGGGGCAGCGGATCTGTGGGATACAGGTTTGGTTAGCTCGGTTGGGCGGTCGTTAGTTGCCCGTGTGCCCCCTGGAATGGTGCTGGGGTGGGGCCTGCAGTGCCTGCCCATCCCTTCCCTCTTCTCCTTGGGTGGATCAGGTCACCTCCCCTCCCTTCTTGCACCTGTGATCCACTACCCCTCCCCTGTTCCCTCATGGTCACCCTTGGCACCCCATCCACCAGCTCTGGCCACCATTCCTCTGGGTCCCCTGCGAGCTGTGTGTGCAGGTTGATCTGCTCCCCCTTGGGCTGCCACCCTCTACCGGCCCATTGGTCCGCCCTCCCCGTGCCTTCTCACCTCGCTCCACCCACTGCTGCTGCTGCTCCACCTCCACCTCCCACAGCAGTGGTATTGGTCCTATGTGGGAACAGCCATGGGTGTGTGGCACTGGGGTTCCCCTCTCCCTTCCCCCATGTCCCGCCTCCCCCCGTCCCTTCTGCTTACCTTCTGCCATGTGTTCCACCACTCCCGGTGCCCGTTCCTCCTCATTGCCTCCTCCTCTCCCTCGGTCCCTCCTGTGGTAAGGAAAGGGGGGGGTTGGTATAGTTCCCTGCCTGTTGTATCCCCCCCCTGCTCCCTCGCTGGGCCTGTGCAGGCCCCTGTGCCTTCCACACCCTGTGCCTACCTCCTATGTCTGTCTCCAAGCCCTCCATGGCCAGCTGCTCAATAGGGCTCTGCCCGGAGTGCTCCCCTCACGTCCACTGGCTCAGGGTGACCAATGTGTCATTGTCGGAGCCCGAACCTGAGTGAAGTAGTGGGCTCCCCGTGCCTGTCCATGATGGAGGCCTACTGGTCCCCAAGGTCTTGGGATGTTCCTCTTGGGGTGCAGGTCCGGCAGTGTCACTGGGTGCACCCGGTGCTGCCATGGGGGAGGGGGGGAACATCCTCCTGTGTCTGGCCCTGTGCCACAGTGCTCCCTACCAGCTGGGGGGCCACGATGGATCCCTTCATGTGGAGGATCTGGTCTAGGATATCATAGTAGGGTGCAGTTCGCATTGCATGACCGGACCTCTGGTTATTGTCCTTTATGTGTCTGTAGCCCCTCTTGAGCTCCTTGGCCTTGGACTGGCACTGTGCCGCCGACCTCAGGTATCCGGCCTGCCCCCCATTTCCCTCACTATCAGGTCAAATATGTGCTCATTGTGCTTGTTTACTAGGGGCGGGAAAACCGGTAAATCCGGTATCCGATAATGCCGGTACTGGGCGCAGCCGCCGGTAAGTATGACCCGATCCCTGGGGGGGGGTGTTTTACACCCCCCCACCCCCCAGGGATCACCCCTACTAAAGTTCATAGCTTGCTTACCTTGCGGAGCTCCGGGTGCGGCGGTGGCGGGCGGTCCAGCGGCCTCAGCGCCGGCTGTGGCTGCCGGCGTCAGAGACGCTCTAGGCCTTCCGGGGAAACCCGGAAGTTCCCCGGAAGGCCTAGAGCGTCTCTGACGCCGGCAGCCACAGCCGGCGCTGAGGCCGCCGGACCGCCCGCCGCCGCCGCCGGAGCTCCGCAAGGTAAGCAAGCACTGAACTTTAGTAGGGGTGATCCCTGGGGGGTTGGGGGGGTGTTAAACACCCCCCCCAGGGATCGGGTCATACTTACCGGCGGCTGCGGGGACGCCGCGGCCGCTGGTGCTGGGGGGTGGGCTCGCCTCTGAGTCTTTTTTTAAACAAAAATCCAGGCTGGGCAGGGTGGGTGGGGGGTGTCCCCCCTTCCACCCGCGCAGCCTGGGAGGGGGAGGGGGAAGGAATTCATTGATTTCAATGGGGACACAGCGCCCCATTGAAATCAATGAAATAAAACCGGTACCGGCATACCGGATTTAATCCGGGAATCCGGTTTTTAGAGAACCGGTAACCGGTAAATCCGGTAGCCGGTAATGGGCCCGGGGTCCCACCTCTATTGTTTACCATGAGCTCCACATGGTTTTCCAGGGACCCCCAGATTCTGATGATGTCCTTGGTCTCCTGGACTCCCCACTGTCCCCCCCTCTGGTACCTCTGTCTCTGAGCTGGGCCCTCTGGCTCCTGTGCCGCCACCTCCTTCTCCTTCTCCCTGCTGGTGTCCTGTGGGGGTTCCAGGGCTTGGGCATGTTTCCTGGTTTGTTGGGTTGACATGGGGGTTGGGTGCTGTGGTTGTGCCATTCCTGCCCCTGTCACCCAGGAGGGGGGAGTTTGGGGAGGGTAACCTTGCTCTCTCAGATACGCAGTACCAAGTTGTGAAATGCTCTCCTGGGTCACAAGGGAAATGGGGGACAACAATGCCCGTTAGGATAGTAGGTCGGCCATTACCTCTAATTAAAGAGAACAGGCCACTATCATCATAGGGCGCCCTGACCCAGAGGGCCCACAAGGTACCCCCACACCTCCTCTCATCCATGATCGGGGAAGGAACAAGGGGCCAAGGAAGGGTCGTGAGGAGAAGCATAGTGAGGAGAGGGACTCACCTCTGAGTAGGAGGAAGGGAAGGGGAACACACACACTCTCGTGCTGTCCCAAGGGAGGGGGCCCTGGAGGGGAGGAGAAGGGGGGAACCGCTCACACTCACTGTCACACTTCCATCGCTCTCTCCAGTCACTCTCGTGTCAGCCAAGGTAAGTTACAGGGAGGAGGGATCCACACGTCCAGGCAGGGGAGGCAGTAACAAGCACCAAGTCCACAGAAAGTCAAAACACAAGTGCAAGGGGACCGGTTCCTCTGAAATCACCAGCGCCGCTCTGAGCGCGGCGCTGGCCTTTAAGTTCCATGCCCCACCCCTGTACGTGCCCGTAGCCGCTCCAAGTGGCATAACAGCAGCGGGGGTGTGGCCAGGGATGGGTCTGCTGCAGTAGACTCTGTTTCCCGGCTTGGGGCTGCTGGGGGCGGGGCTGAGGGTTCCGCGGTGTTCTCCCCTGTTGCTGTCATCGGCAATGTGGCTGTGGGCATGGTTACTGCCCGTGTGGCATCCTAGGGCGCTGCAGTTCCTGTTGTTCTCGTTGGGTGGGGCTGATGCCAGTGGCGGCGGCAGCTGACAGTACCCCCCCTCAAGGCCGCCAGCACCTGGGGCTGGGCTTCAATGGGTGCCGAAGGTGAAAGGTCCGAGTGAGGCGAGGGGCTGACACACTGGAAGCCGGTTCCCAGGATCGGTCGGCCGGGCCATAGCCGACCCAATCAACGAGATAGTGGAGACGACCCCGGAGAAGTTTGGAGTCCAGAATGGCCTTTACTACAAACTCAGGGCCGGCAACGGACTGTAAGACAAGACCAGTAGGGGGTTGAGGGGAGTCTCCCTGCCGTAGTTCTACTCTTTTGAGGAGGGAAACATGAAAAGTGGGATGAATGCGTATGTGAGGGGGTAATTGTACGGTATAGGTGACCCCATTTACTTGTCGGAGGATTGGGTAGGGCCCTATGTACCGATGATCCAGTTTTGTGGAGGGTCTGTTTGAAGGGTAGTGTCGTCTATTGATCCATACAAGGTCTCCAGGCTTGAGAGGGGGCGTAGATTGTCAAAATTGATCGGCTTGCTCCTTGTATATTTGCCAAGCTTGCTGCAACACACGACGGGCTATGGTCTGGGTGTGCTGGATCTGTTGTACTAATGTTCCCGCCGCAGGGACTGTGGTGGAGACGGTTTCTATGGTGCCACCTTGGGGGTGGAAACCATATTTAACATAAAATGAGGAGGTCCCCAAGGATGCATTGGGTGCATTATTATAGGCATATTCTGCCAACGGAAGCCATCTGTGCCAATCGTCCTGCAAATAGTTGATATAACACCAGAAGTACTGTTCCATATTTTGGTTGACTTGTTCCACTTGCCCATTTGCTTGGGGGTGGTATGCAGTGGTTGGTTTGAGAGTGACTTGTAATGCTTGAAAAAGTGCCTTCCAAAAACGAGAGGTGAATTGTGTCCCCCAGTCACTGATGATCTCCTGGGGGCAACCGTGAAGTTTAAAGATATGGCAGATGAACAGGAGCGCTGTTTTCTTGGCTGATGGTAGTCCTTTGCATGCAACAAAATGAGCCAGCTTGGTAAAATGATCTACCACTACAAGGACGGTGGTATACTGTCGGGAGGGGCGGTAAGTCCACCACAAAATCTAGGCCAATACGCTGCCAAGGTCCCCGTGGTGTCGGGATCAGCTGCAGAAGTCCTGTGGGGGCTTTGCATGGTGTTTTCGTTTGGGCGCAGGTGACGCAACTTGCTACATATTGGAGGACATCCCTTCGTAGAGTGGGCCACCAAAAGGAGCGTTGGATTATTTGTAGCGTTCGTTCGACTCCGGGGTGTCCTGCTGTGGGGGCATTATGATGGGCCCACAACATGTCCTTTTGACACAATGGGGGTACCACTACCATGGTGTATTGTGTGGGTGGTCCCTCCGGTGTGGTGACCTCTGGTCCCTGGACCTCAGGTATTTCTCTGGCTGCCGTGGTTTGGAGATCCTGGAGAGTATGATATGTGCTGGCAAATGGGCGTGCACTTAGGATGGCTTCCGGGGTTGAAGATCGTTCTGGACGGCCTTCGTGATAGCGGGGCAGGGCGTCAGCTAAGACATACAGTTTCCCCGGTCGACAGCGGATGTGAAAGTCAAATCTCGCAAAGAAGAGGGCCCAACGAGCGGGACGAGCATTCGAGATATGGGCAGTTTGGAGAAATGTCAGGTTTTTGTGGTCTGTTACCACAGTCAATGGGTGTCGGGCGCTTTCCAGGTAGTGGCGCCAAACTTCAAAGGCAACCTTGATCGTGAGGAGTTCTCGGTCTAAAATGTTATAGTTGCTCTCTGCCGGAGTTAGCTGCCTGGAATAATAAGCACACAGGAGTAAGGGTTTTGGTTTATCCGATTCTTGTAGAAGGGCGGCCCCTTTTGCTCATCCTGAGGCATCAGCTTCAACAAAGAAGGGCCTAGTGGGATCCGGGTGCTGTAACAGGAGTGCGGACGTAAAGGCTTCCTTTAGATGGGAGAAGCTATAACATTGGTCTGGGCCCCAGTGATATGGTTGGTTTTCAGTACCCTGTTCAGTATCCCCCTGTGGGGCAGGTCGCTCCAGCTCATGCTCCATCACTGTCCTGTCTCTCCACTCTCTCTTTCTGTCTCGCCATCTCATTCTCCTGCTGCAGTGTGCCCTTTAAATAATCCTCCTTGTTCCATTTGTTGGCTGTTGCCTGGCAGCGACTCTGCATGCATTCGCCATAGCGTGGGATTTTTCTGTGAGATCGCGCCTGGCGGTTGTCGTTCAGACGTTACTTCTGGCCATTTCCTGGTGGGGATTGTATTGACCATGATTCTGGACCTGCTCCTGTCTTGAGCTCCAGAACCGTGGTTGGCCTTGGTCCCAGTGATTGACTGTGGTGAACATCTGGATGCTGCTGAGCAGACGTTCAGGGCTCATTGGCCGCGCTGGGAGATTGAGTGTGGCTCACTGTGGTTGACTGTGATCTTGTAACGTCTGAAATTACCCTATGTAAGCTACCCACAAGAAATTCAACAAAATGTTCGTTTTTTCTTTAAATGGCTAGCTAAAAAACAAACAGGACTGTTTTTAGAAAGAGCAAATTGGCAAACTGGCTTTTATGCTTGAACAATGAAAAAAAAAATCACGTTGCTGAGGTCCCTTTATATTATGGGTGTTTTCAGACGTTACGAGATCACAGTTAACTACAGTGAACCACACACAACCCCGCGGCGGGGCCAAAAGGCCCCGAACATCTGTCGGCGGTTGCCAGATGTTCACCACAGACAATCCCCAGCAGGGGAGAAAGCTAACCACCCTTCTGGAGGTCCAGCCCGGACCATCTCCGAAAGGGTGGTCAAAGCAATTCCCACTGGGAATCAGCAAAACGTAATGACTGAACGGCAACCACCAGCTGGAAGCAATCAAAATGATTCCCAGACGAGGACAAAGCACGGAGCATTGCTGCCAGGCAACGCGCAACAACACAGGCTGGGGAGGGAGATTTAAAGGGCACCCGGCAACAGGGGAATGTGACGGGATGGAGCAAGGCAGAATGGAGAGGAGAGCAAAGGGCGAGCAAGCAAGGGAGGAGGAAGAGGTGGTTGTGCTGCACATGGAGGCAGTAGAAGGAGAGCAGCAGCAGGAGCCTGGACAGGCTGCCCCAGAGCCAACAACTGGCCCGGGGGATGAGGCACCCTGGAAATGGGTAAGGAGAGCAAGGGGGGGCAGCGGCACAGGGACACCAAGGGGGTGGGCGGGTCAGCAGGAGGGGGGAAAGGGGGAAGGCCACGGGGCTGAGGCAACCCGGCAACCAACCGCCCCCCCTTATGACCCACAGACACAGAAACGGGCCCGGGAGCCCGAGCCCCCAGAGGAGGTGGGTGGAGGGCATGCGGAGGAGGAGGAGGAGGACCAGGAGGGCCCACGTGGGAGATGGCTGTACCACCAAGGGGGCAATGGGGGGACAGGGAAACCCAGGACTTCATTAGGATCTGGGGGACCCTGGAGCACCAGCTGGAGCTAGCGGTGAACCAGAGGTATGAGGACGTGTACCAGGAGATCGTGCGGGACATGGAAGCGGCGGGGTACCACAGGACAGTGGTCCAGTGCCACTCAAAGGTGAAGGAGCTCAAGAGGGGGTACAAGGCCATCAAGGACAACAACTGGTGGTCCGGGCACGGAGCCCAGACTGCCCCCTACTATGACGCCCTGGACTGCATCCTCCACATGAAGGGACCCATAGTTGCCCCGTGCCTCGTGGGGAGCGCCGTGGTCCAGGGCAGGGAACGGGCTGATGTACCCCCTCCCCTCACTTCCCCACTAGAAGACACCGGCTCCAGGGGCCCCGCCCCACAAGAGGAACGCCCTGGGACCTTGGGGAGTAGCAGGCCCCCCTTGTGCACCAGCCCTAAGAACCCCCATCCAATGTTCAAACCGGGAGGATCTGAGGCAGGCACACCGGTTGCCCTTGACCAGGGGATGCAGGGAGACCCCAGTAACAATGAGGGACCAACCTCGGAGGGCTCCGAGACTGACATCGAGGGTAAGCAAGTGGGTGGGAGGGGAGATGGACCAGAGGGGATGGGCTGAGTGGGGGAGGGGCACACCTGCCACGGGGCCATCCCCAGCAACCCCTGACCCCCCCAGACCACAGAAAAGGGACCAGGGGGCCACCGGCAGCCATGTTCTGCCTACCCCCACCCACCCCGTCCCATATCTTCACAGGTCACAGCACGCCCTGGCACCTGGGACAGGCAGGTGAGGGGGAAGATGGTGAGCAGCCCCAGGAGCATCCAGAGGTCCCAGGTGTGGCAACTTGACAAGTGGAGAGAGAGGGGGCCGTGGGAGGCTGGGCGGGGGACCCAGTCTGTGCGGTGCAGGGGAGGGGGGGCCTGGGTGAAGGGGACCACCAGGGGAGGGCACCGGCCAGCCACCCGACGGGGGGCGCACAAGACCCCCTAGCTGTGGCACGCGATCGGGGGCAGGCAGCTGGGGAGCCTAACCAATCCCTACCATGCTCCCCAACAGGGCGACCCGCAGGGTCCCAGAAAGTCAGCCTCGTGCCCCCGGCTCAGCGGATGAGGAAGCACCATGCATGGGTATGGTGCCGGAGAGAGGAGCAGGTGGAGGACATAGTCTACACCACCACCGAGCAGGGCGAGCAGATGATAGCGGCAATCGACTGCATGGAGGTAGCCACCAAGAGGGATGTGCAGCAATCAGAGGTAAGGGACCGGAGGCTGCAGGTGGAGGTGAGCCTCGAACAGAGGCGGGAGCACAGCAGGTAGGTGGAGGTGTTTGGGTGCATGGGACAGGCCATCGACCAGATGGTGAGGGAGCACTCTACGAAGATGGACCAGTCCCATGACATAGGCATCTCACTGCTGCTGCATGCAGGGACCATGAGCTCATACGTGATGGCCGCCGCCCTGCCGGGCAACCTGCCTGCCCCGGCCCCGATTCTGGGCCCCTTGGTGCCCCCACCACCTCCGCCACTGCCCTAGCTGCCGGCATGCCTGCAGGGCCCGTGCGTCCACCTACTGGTGACCTCCAGAGGAAGCAGCTGCCCAGGGGGGCCCCTCTGGCCCCGCGTCTGCCCTCCCTCCCAACAACACCTGCCCCTCAGGACACCGAGGTGTCCCAGGATGCTGTCGGGGACACAGACAGCGGGGGGAGGAGAGCTCCCAGAGCTCCACTGTGACCACAGGGCAGCCGAGAGGAAGGCCCCGGAGACAGGCAGGTCATGGGGGAAGGGGGTGGGTGGGTATCTAGGGGCGCAGCCGGGGTGACTGTGGGGGCCTCGGGGTGGTGGTGACGGTGGTGTGTGGTCTCACGCCTCGGCCTCCCGGCTGATCCGCCTAGTCAGGGCAGCATGGATACGCTTTGCGTATCGGTACTCCCACGGGTTCTCAGCTTTCACATAGAGATGCATGGGGCAGGGAGTGCGCCAGGGCACGGGGTAGTCAAGGGCAGTCCCATAGGTCTCGCACACGTTGTGCAGCACATAGCAGGCTCTGATCACCAGGGCCGAGGTCTCCACCGTGTAGTCCAGCCAGCCCGCAAGGTACCTCCAGCGCTGCTTGAGGGCCCCAAAGGCCCTCTCAATCACAGTCCAGCAGGCACATAGGCGGGTATTGTACAGCACCTCCACAGGGTTCCTGGTGACTGGGTATGCCGGGTCCCCCAGGATGCAGGGGGGCATCAGCTCCCCATCGATCTGGGTCATCCCCATGTCTGCAAAGTCCCAGCGGTACATCCGGGCATAGAAGGGAGAGATGGTCATGATCCGGGCATCATGGCTGCGTCCAGAGTGGCCAGTGTAAATGTCTATGAACCACCCCTGGTGGTCCACGACCGCCTGCAGCTGCAGGGAGTGGTACTCGTGTTGGTTGACGTATTCCGCGGCCACCCCATTGGATGGGTGGAGGATCTCAATGTGGGTGCCATCCACAGCGCCCATGCAGTTGGGGAATCCTCCAGCTCCGAAGCCGGCCATCACAGCCTCCTGGTCTACCAGTTGGATCGCTTGGTCCAGGAGCACGCCCTCCACTGCCTCGCAGACGTTCCGCAGGATCCTGGCGACGGTGCTCACCCCAATGCCGAAGTGCTGTGAGACGGACTGGCAGGAGTCAGGTGTTGCAAGGGCCCAGACCCTGATTGCCATCCACTGGACCATGGGAATGGGGGCCCACATGGGTGTATGCTGCCGCTCCAGCCAGGGCGTCAACAGCTCCGCGAGTCGCAGGAGGATGTGCCTGTCCATCTGAAAGTGCGCTCTCCAGGTGGCCTCATTCCAGTGAGCCAGTACCCTGGACCACCACCCCTGTGCCCGCTCCGTGACCCATACCCGCTGGGCAATGGGCATAGCGAGCAGGGCTGCGTGCCCCATGGTCTCCTTCCACCATTGGAGCAGGCTGGCTGCCTCGCGGAGCACAGCAGCCCACTCCCGGGCATGGATTAGGGCCTGTCGGGCCATCCCGGACACCCGCTGGGCCCTGAGGCAGGCCATGGAGCGCTTCCGCCTGTGGTGGGCTCATCGGGCTCTAGCTGCGCTCCTGGCCATGCACACCCACAGCCGGGCAGCCAGGTGCACCTCTGCGGTCTGGATGCACAAGAGGTCAGTGTGCGAGCGGTACCACTCTGCGCAGACTGCTAGGTGCATCCCACAGGTGCCCAACCATCCCAGCTCCATGGTGAATGGTGCCCCGGGTGGGGTGCAGCTGCAACCGTTATAGGCTGGTGCATGTGTAGCCCCACCCCCAGGTCGCAACCTGGCAACTGGGCGGGGAGGGCCTGGGTTGCCTCTGCTGCCCCCTTGGCCGGCAGGGCCAGCTCCTGCAGGGTGGCCAGGATGGGGAGGCAGGGGGCACCCCATTGAGCACACCTGTGGTCCCTGCATGGGGCCTGTCACATGGACCAGCCTGCATCCGGGCATGAGCTGCATTCCTGCTGTCATCACCTCCCACCTATCTGTCTTGGCTGCCTGTTGTCCTTGCTGCCCTGATCTGCGTGTAGGCTGTCCTGTATGTGTGCTCGGTTCCAACAGCTGGGCTGGGTCTGCACCCCATGCCTCGCTTGCTTGCCATGCCATGTTGTGGCCTGTGGCTTTATTGCTTGGCCTTGGAGCTCCCCTGCTTCCCCTCCCATCCCTCCAGGGATTGTGGGGCCCCTCTTTCCTTGCAGTTATTATCTGCCGCTTGCTGGACCATGGCTGGCAGTGCTTCCCCAGGGCTCGCGGGCCCCACCAACCCGTCACCCCCATAGCTGGACCTTCCACGAGACCATGGCCCTGTGTAACCTGTGGCATTCCCCAACCATGGAATTGCTCCTGAGCTGCCCAGACAGCCTCACAGGTGCCTATGCGAATTTGAGCTCTGGCCTACGCTACTTTGGCTATGAGGCAAGCGCCCGCGATTGCCGGCTGCATGCAGAGACGCTGGGCCTGCGTCCATTTTCCAATGGGTGCATCCTGGAGATGAGCTGCTTGCATGTGGGGTGGTCCGCGGCGGCGACCATGTCTGCTCTCTCTGTGTGCAGCCTGGCTGCCTACATGGCCTGTCTGGCGGAGGGGGGTCCTGCCCTGGCTGTGTTCTTCTTTGGCTGCATTCACGGGGCCCATGGGTTCCAGAAGTCATGTAGGGCAGTCTATCACCACCTGTTGGAGCTTGGTCACCTTCAGTGGCCCCCAGCTGCTGACTATGGCTTGTCAAAGCCCACCGGGGTGGAGCTGGTGAAGCTGGATGGTGTGTGGTCCTGATCTGATGTCCAGGTGGGGCTCCCCGTACAGGATCCCTTCGAGGCGTACTACCTCACCGCCCACCACATGTCTGTGCAGGGCTACCATCGGGGAATGCTCCAGTGGCCCCACTACGTGCACCTGGTGGGCCACCTGGCCCTGGGCCCCTTTGTGGCCCCCTGCAGCTGGCTGTGAGGCCCCCTGTGCCTTCCGGGTCCTGGATGCTGGCCCCGCTGTGAGTTCCTGCCTCCTCCCCAATGCCGTGGGTCACTGCCTGTTCCCTCCATGATGTCCCGGGCTCGCTGTTTGCTGACTGGTTCCTGGGGTTCTGCTGCCCCTGCCTGTGGCTCTGGGCCCCCTCCATAGGCCCCCCCTGTCTGCCTCTGCAACTGTTATTCCCCTCTGTGGCTGCCTTACACTCTTATGCATTTTCATCAAACTCAGACTTCGGTATTAGAGGGTAGGTTCCGAAATATTCCCTATGAGGACAGGAGATGCTTATGCCATTACAGGAGGTTGAAACCCTTGTTCTTTTAGCATGTCCACACTATGCTTCCCTGAGAGAAGTCTGGTTAGTTCCCCTCTTATCCAGGAGAAGGGGCAGTCCCTCCCAAGTGTTCTCCTTCCTGTGTACTCTATCTGACCGGAACGACCTAATTGCTGTGGCATCTTTCCTAATACTAGCCTCAAAAAAATGAAAGTTTATCCACACTCAGCCCCCTAACAGTTGAGCGAAAGCTTTGCTGGTTGTTTAGGGGGCGTAAGTGGTGCCTTAAGTTAGGACCTTCTTCCTCATTGGTATAGGAGCCTGAAGTTAGAACCTTCTTCCTCATTGGCATAGAAGGTATATGGACCTTAGCTCATTTTAATTTTAATTATATTTTATGCTATTTATATTTGGAATTATTTGTATTTATGTGTGCTTTGTATTTATGGATATTTTCTTGTATGTTTTCTTGTGGCCATGGTGGAAACCAGTGCCCAATAAACTAAACTAAACTAAGCCTTCTCCTGTGGCTGTGTCGTGATCTCAGAGCTGGCTACCTCCCAGCACCCCGGGTGCTGCTGTCTTTCATCGTCCAGCTGCAATCTCTCCTGTGTCCATGCCCCCCCCCCCAGTTTGACTCTGTGACCGTGGGGTTCTGGGGCCCCAGGACTGCACCTCCCAGCGTCCTCCCGGGGGGAGGGGGTTGGATCGCCTGCTCAGCTCTTCAGCTCTGGCTCGACTCCATTCCATTCATCCCACCCTCGCCGGAACCTGGGGTCCCTGTCAGTCTCCTGGACCATTTCTGGGCCATTCCCTGTCTATGTGGCCTCCCCCTGTGCCTGTGCTCTGCCCCAAGGGGTCCCCCCGTGCCAGGGCTGCCTGTGTAGCTGTGGGGTTGCCCGTGCTGACTGTGCTGTTGTCGGGGTTCTGGATGCCATTGCCCATGTCCTGCCCTGCCTCTGGGCCGGTCCCCCCCGCTTCCCTGGCCCTGGGTCCTCCCTCCCCACTATGCCTGTTGTGTCGTGTGTGTTGGCCGTCCCACTGTGTTCCCCCTTCCCTTCCTTTCCCGTGCGGGTGTGTATGTGCCCGAACATGTGTTTGTGCTGTGTGTTCTGCTGTGACCTCGTTTTCTCTGTGCCTGTTGTACCACCTCAGGGGCTCTTCTCCCTCCTCCCCCTCCCTTCCCGTTTCCCTTGTGTGGGCATTTCCTTTTGGCCCTTCTGGCTTCGTTTGCCCTCTGTCTGCCATGTCTGTTGTCTGCCTCCTGCCCCTCCTCAGTGCCTTCTGGGTGTTTTGACCATGGCCCAGAATCGGCGTCACGTCTGTTGCACTGCCCCGGGCCGGAATCTGTCGGTCCGATTCCCTGCTGTGGTCCCGTCCCGTCCCGTCATGTCTGTTTGGGGCCTTCCTGGACCACGGGGGGTGGTTGGTTGGCTCACCGCCGCTGGGAATCCACTGTGGTGATTCGGGGGCCCGTAACGTCTGAAAACACCCTCAATCATCATTTCTAAAGGTATGGATCTGTGTGGCACAGCCCCAGACCACAGACAAGTCTTAGCTTGCATGCTCTTCTCAAACATTCCAATCTGTGCAGGTAATATTTGAAGCATTTCACTTCATGCATTATTTTATTTATTTGTTTTATTCATGCATTATTACTTGCATTTTGTATCCATGGAAACTTGAGGTATGGAGCTATTAGGCATGCCCAATTTTCAAAACTTTTAGTGTCTCACTGGTATAGGCAGAAGAATCCAGGTCATGTGATTCCCAGTTTCTTGACCGTATTCTGTTAAATTATGTGAACGCTACAAGCCAATTATGGTTTTAGAATGGAATGCACAGCAAATTATTTAACTATGCCATTGTTTCCAAAGTATAGGGGGGTGGGGAGTCCAATGTTGCAGGACCTCTATCAAAATTGGACTGATCAGAAATTCATCTAATGCAGTTGAAAGTTTTTCTTACCATTTTTTCTTCCTACCTCTTTAACTGACTCTGGATGTGGTCCTCCACACAGATAGCAAAGAGGCATGCGCTGATCCATGTGGCGCTCTCCACCAGATGATCATGATGAACATTTGCTGTCTAGTCACATTAAGATCTCTTAAAATTTCATCAGTCAGTGCTTTGTTTCCAGATACAATTAATGAAAATATTAAAATAAAATAATACCCACTACCTGGAACATCATTTTGGAAACTCAACATGTTAACAATGCACACTTTAAAAAAGTGATAATTCCCACATGCAATTATAAAACAACTGAGTACTATAAAACAGTCTGCAAACATGCTGTCTTTTAAACATACAAAATGTTTATTTTTTATTTTCTTGGTTGTAAAGTAGCATATTTTAATCAGAGTTTAACAAAATTAACACAGGATAATATTTCAAAAGAAATATTTAATACAAGTATTTAGAAAATTATATATACATTTGTTTTAAATTTCTACAATGCAGACTAACATAACATGGGTTAAAAATAATAATACAATTAGTTTGTAGATACATATCTGAATACTGTATATACATATACACTACCTTAAATCTAATACCATCGTGCCTATTTGCAACAGCTTTCCAATAAACAAAAGGGAAACCCAGCTTCCTCGGTTGCCAGCAGGTTTGGCTCCAGACATAATAGTATTTAATTATTTCTTTCAGTATTCAGGACTTCTTTGAAAGTATAACTGAATTCCTTATGAAACTTTTTACTTTCCCTTTAAATTGATTGCATTTTGCATTATCCCATGTTAGCATTTCAGATTATCCAATATTCATGAGAAAAGACCATTCATCAGAAAAAAAAAACGTCACCCATGAATGAGTGGTAAGAAACCTACCCCCCAGTGCGACTGCACAGTAAAATAGTTTAGGTGCACCAAAGAGCGGCATGTCTGTGATGAATCTATGCAAACATAAGAGTAATTGATTCCTCCTCAAACATCATAATGGAGGACTTCCAAGTAAATTCTTGTCAATGCAAGTGGAAACATAAACCTGTTCTTACTAAGACAAACATTCCATCAATAGATTTGCAGGCAAAATGTCATAAATAACCAAATTATGCACAACAGGAACCATAAAACAAAATTTGCGTTTGAGGCACAGAACAGGTTACAGACAAAATTTACAGGGCTGCACCACTGTGCAACAGTGGAAAACAAAAAGTGTATAAAGCAAATATTGAATCACTTCCTTTTGATGTAACCAAACATAATGCACATCAACTGATTTTGTTTAAAAAATGTATTATTTTCAATAGATTTAGTCTTGTATACTAAAGTGATCTTTTTAGGCACTGCACATCTCTAGTGTTACAAAGCCACTGAAAATGCTGAATGGCTGACAAATTAGTATTTCATATTGTGATAGGCGTGAGACAGGCCAAAACATAATTATGTGACGGAAATGGGAAAGAGCAAAATGCATTCATTTTTCTCTTGCTCTGAAGCAATGAAGCTTGAATGTATTGGGGAGTGACTCATTCAAGAACCAGGAGGACTGTGTTGATTTTGTTGCTCTGAAGGGCAAAACTCTGTTCTCCTATGAGCATGGTGCACTTCACTTGGATATTTGACTTTCACTATATGCTGGCGTCTAGAATCAAGATACATAATGTTGTATCAGTGGCTACATGAACGGTTTGAGGTTGCTACCCCAAAGGTTCCTTTGGGTCAGTGTGTGGTAATTTCCACCCTGCTATCCCATGCTCCCTTGCAGCTAGCCTTTTTGATTTGCTTACATGATCTGGTAATGTAGGTTTGCAGCAGGCATGCAGCAATTCATCTGAGGGATGACCTGTTCGGGTGGCCACTTGGTGTTTGGGGTTATTAATTCACAGGTAAATAACCACAAACGTTGCATTTCATATGAACAAACCCAGGATGGCAATATGACCCAGCAAACCTGGCAGCCATATGCACAATTAGTGAAGAGTAAATCGTATCGCTGTGTCAATATGGTGTCAGCAAGAAGCAAAGACTGAATCCTCACTCCACTAAAGTGGCAGAAATTTCACTGACTGCAATGATCCCAGAATTTTACCCAGAATGTTTCTTGATTCTTTTCTAGCAATCTGGAGCACTGGATCATACTTATCCTCTACTTCTGCTGTCTTCGGTGGGGCTGATCCTGTGCCGCGCGGAAACCACACACACCACCATTGCGGGCACATTGTGCCGCTTGGAAATCACAGCTCATGGGATCAGCCCAACTGCCTCCATCTTGACAACTGTTACTTTCTTTTCTCCTATTTCTAAACAAAGAAAGTCGCTTCTATCACCCCAGCCTTACTTCATACTAAATCACGTGGTGGAAAATAACCTCATACCAAAATGTGCAACATAAGGACTTCAGGTTCCCCGCTTCCTGTGATGGATCCCAGCATGAGCAAGAGTCAGGGGTGAGCAGGGCAAAAGAGGAGAGGCAAATTGGCCTAACAGTTATGCTTAGCCACCTGAGCCCTCCACTAAATACAGAGTGGCCCCTCCCAGAAACAGACTAAAACTTTTAGTTGCTTTCCACTGCTGCTTATCTGGGAATGGGTGCTGCTTTTTTAAAGAGCTACGCGCCTGATCCTAAACCCATATATGAAATGCTCATGCAAAGTGCATGCAACACGTGTACAACACAGTGTGGATGTGCGCGCAGTATTGCAGACAGCCCTGCTGGATACAGGGCTCACTCTGTATCCAGAATACTGGGTCCTCAATTTGGGTAGATTCACTTGCTAACTTTGGACAGGCGAGATCTTCAGCAGGAAATTGGGCTAAACTGCAAAGATCAGGGTTTTCTGCATCAGGGCCCATCTCTAAACAACACATCAGTTTTCAGATATAAAGTACTGATGAGAAAATACCATCTTTCCAGATAATTTATATTATCTGACAGACAGCATCGTTAACTCAGTCAATGCTCATTCCAGCTCCCATTTATTACTAGATAGCTGCCCTGATCCAGTCACCCCTATCCACTAATAGGTTTCTATTCATTAATTTGACAGCTAACAACTGAACATTTTTCTATACAACGAAACATTCATTTCACAACAACAAGCTGCATATTAGCATATGGGTCTTGTTTGGGAGCCAACTTCCTACCTGGTGTTCTGCCTTATCTCTCAGTGCTTGCTAGGCTAATCCCATCTCATGCTTTATGACTAGAAAGGCATTTTGTAAAACGATACCGTTTGTTTGCTACTAGCCCTCTAAAATGTGTTTTGTAAACAGGACTAGCTTAGATGTTTTTAATCTTTTTAACAATATGTGATTGACTAGACGTGTCAAGCTAAGCCTATGCTACTGTGTCATTATCCGACCTCTGATAAACGATGGTGTGTGTTTGTCTTTAAAACCTGATTCAATACAGGTTTTAAGTCAGTGCATGACTTTTTGTGTAACCAATGGCAGAGTACCTAAATGGGATTCATTAAAAAGTGTAATCACTATTTAATAAATGAATACTGATGGACAATCTCATTTGGGGGAAAGTGAGACTGTCCACTGCCTATTTATGTTTTCTTAGGAAGTTATTTATTTAGAATGTAATAGAAAGATGGGGGGTGAGGGTGGGGGGAATAAAATCTAAACAACTTCATTCTGTGATATTTTAAAACTATTCTTAAAAGGTTTCAAATTAAGGACTCAGATTAACAATCCCAAAGTTTTAAGTAATATGTTTATGTGCAAAGAATGAGCAGTAGCGTTGAAAGCTTCTCTTCACTGCCTGGGCAGGTGTTCTTATATGCTAGATATAACCATCATTACAGTTTTAGTATTATATTATGTGCACAATAAAAACAGATTTTGAAACCAGATGGCCAGGATTTCTCAGAAGAGACTAGTGACTTTGGCTGCTTCAATTTTTGAGGAAGCTTACATAAGATCTTTAAACAGGTTTGGGGAGGGTGTGAGGAAACTTTAAGATGTCTGAAGTTGACAGCTGAGGCACCCAAAAATCACTTTTTGCTTTTGTACATACAGCTAGTATACCAAGAAAAGTAAATCCTACTCACTTTGCACTCGCAAACAGCCTTAGAGAACCTAACCTCCATGAGTAAAGTGAGTGGGGTCTGGCTCAGTTTTCATAACCTGCTCTTGAAAACATTTGTCAGGAGGACTGCCAGTTAATGACTGTGTAATCATTTGTTCTAGGTAAGCTGTAAAGGAGTGGCTCTAATTATCCATTTTCTTAACATTTACAGGGACAAAAATGAGTATTTAAGTGAGTTTAAGAACTGCAGTACATGACAATATCTCATTTCACAAAGTGAACTCTAGAATCTTAACATATATACAAGTTAAAGTTAGCACAGAAAAATCTGCACATTATAAATCAGGCCAGTACTTGTATATATTTATTATTCATAAGAGGTAAATTAATCTTACGCAAGAGTGAGAGAATGTGTTTAATTATTTTAAGAGCCAAATATACAGAACAAATTATCTGTAAATGGCTAAAAATATAGTTTTAAAAATATGGATAGTACACATGATTCTATGTTTAGCATGTGACACTCTTTACTAAATCGGTTTCCCTGCCATATGCACCTTTTCCAAAGAAAGGAGTGGGGAGAAAAAAGTATATTGCGTGCTATTTTCTGAAGATAAATGCAACCTGATGTGGCAAATACATATAAATTCAACTGCTCCCCAGAGGATTTAATGCAACATATACTTTCGGTCTAATCTGAATTTCCGTATTAGTAGGAAAAATTAGACATATGAACTACAGATTGCAGCCTGTCAATCAAAGACAACACCTTCAAAAGGTGTGAATGTTTAGCCTTTTCAAAGTGAGATTTTAATTTATTGCTATGAATTTTTCAAAGACAGACTTCACAATATCAGTCATGCATCAAATGAAAGGGTTCTGAGGGGCTTTAGCGTTCAGCCTGCTCACAGAATTTATTTTTAAACCCCCTACCTATACTATGTTCAGACACCAATCTTGTTATACAAACCAAGGTTTCTGCTTCTTCTGATAAGCCGTCCTTTGGGGCTCTTTTTAAAGGGGCTCTTTTACTGATGTGCAGAAGATACTGCAGTAACAGAGAACCAATATTTCACTTCTAGAACGTGATTTTTCTTTTCAGGTCTCTCCTGTTTTAAATTGCTGGATGGCTGCTCTTGGTTTTTTTTTAATTATTCCATGCAGTCCACATGTGGTGCATTCCATTATTAGAATTACATGACTCATTTGTCACACTTGGGGCTCTGATTCTGCAAACATTATTTACAGTGACTAGTCCTTATAAGTGTGATTCATGTCACAGAAGTGTGACTAGGACTGCTGACTGGAGTGCTGCTTTCCAGGATGAATGCTTGTTGATCGGGCATTTTACTTTGTCAGAACTTTTAACATTGTTTTGTATTTGAAAAAGTGAATTAATAATAGTTTATTTTTTGGGGGGGGAATATGGTTCTCTAACTACTAAAGTGAGGTTTTAAGCTGGCAGCGCAGTGCAATGACAAGAAACACCAACATAAAGGTGACCCAAATATCATGTGAGATGTAAATTATTCCAAGGAAGAGACTGGATACATTCTTTAGAAAACTTCAATGTGTATCAGTTAAGACCCATTAAGAAACAGAAAATAGCCAAGGTGTAATTTACTGCCTACAGCAGCACAGCTAGTGATGCTGTGAACTGGATTCCAGTTCTGCCATTTCAAAATTTCCATTGTTCATAAATGTGGTTTCCCCAGTTTGCTTCAGTTTCCATCTTGGAATTATTGTGTGTAACTTTTCAATGAAAGGTGATGGGCGACAGGCACATTTATCTTAGGCAATTCTTTAGCAGCAGCATGTCATCGTGAGTCTTTCAAACTAGCAGTAAGAATGCCTAACATACCCTTATTTTAATGCTGTGCAAGTGTTTTTCAAACAGCATCAGCAAGAAGTAGTCATCATCAATAGAACCTAACCAGAATTTGGAAAACTATCCTTACTGTGCTAACTTGGCACCTTCTTTTGTGCAAAACTCCTGGATAAATTTGTACAGACTCATTGAGTATGTATGTATTTCACTACAGACTCCTCTTCTGTTTGTGATTTCCCCCCCCCCCCCCCCCTCTATTTTATCTGTAAACTTTGAGACTCTGGTGTGCATAAGAGTTACAGTAAAAAAGCAAAAACCATTCTATTTCCAGAAGGGAAAGAGTTGCAGAGAAGATTCTGAAAGTACAGTTTTGAAGCAGATAGAGGAATGATCATTCGAGTCTTACCTATAAACAAGAAAATGACCCAAAAACATCAGGAACAAAAAGAGATGTAGAAAAGTGACACTACAATATAAAGAAGGGATTCATAGTAGCAGAACAAACTTGGAAGTAAAGAGAACGTGTGAGGCTAGAACTGCATATGAATTTTCTTAGCCCATTCATAACGAGACCACAGATTCCTCTGGGGAAATAATTGCTGCTTTCAAAAGTGACCAGTTTAATCAGAACAATGAACCTTAGTACTGAAAGTCTCTCCTTTCAGCAATTAACTCGCGGCAGCTGTATTCCCCACAGTTTTATATAATCAATTGTCTAGGATAGGTTGGAATCGCAGGGCAGCTTGAACTACATGGTGTTGGTGGTTACATTTAATGCAGAGGGTCAGAGGTCACCACTTTGAGGCTCTGGGTTCCGTGGCTCTCTTTGATGGCTCCGAGATAGTTTTGGAAAGCGCGTAGTCACTCTCGAGTGGTTATTTTTGTTTGCTGATTCTCCAGCAGGCTGGACATCACTAGGAGAAAAAACCCATCAAGGACAAGTTCATATTGTGTTTAAATTATCCTGTAGTTTTTCTTTATGTGAAAAAAGCAGAAACAGGCATATTATTTATACTGGCAAACTGGAATCTAAATTACAAATATGCTCTGGCCAAAAAATAAAAAGAGAACAAGTAGTACTTTATGGAAGCCTCTAATATTTAAGATGAAAATGCAACTCCATGGACTAAAGTTAAAAGGACTTTGAACTACTATACACACAGGCAAGCTAGACAAAAGCTTGATGATACTCTAGTTGCCATTCTTCTAATTATGGATGGATGTATTGTATCATGATGAAGTAATACATCCCTGTTGGGCACTTTCCAGTCCATTCTGACCCACAACAGTCTGACTTTACATGAATGAGTCTTTTCAAAGCAACTTAAACTCAACAACAAGCAGTAACAGAAAATTCTGCTTACCTAGGTGTCATTCAGAGACTATACACTCCTTGGAAAACTACAGTACAAAGGAATAATGTTGTACTTTCCATAATTCTTTAGTTTTAGAGGCCTCTATAGAGCTCAGAATTATACAACGTATGCACATCTCTATAAACTTCACCGATTAACATTTCAAAAACCATCTAAATGACATCAAGGTTAGGAAGAATGTGAAGTCAAAGTTATTTTGACAAGTAAAAATCAACTACTTATACCAGCATTCGAGATAAATTGATACGGCAGGAATAAAGCATAATTTTGCAGTACTATTTTGGGTGAAAAGTAACATAACTTCTTGTATGGAGACACCTAAGGAGACATGCTTTGTCCAGACTAGAGAAGTGTCCAGATGTGAGAGTGTCATCAAATATGTCCATAATAAAGGTAAAGATAAAGCACAAAAAGGTGGTATAAAGAAGTTTCTGAATATGAGAGGTTTAGGCATGAGAAAATAGCTAGATATTTTCATTAAAACAAACATGAATGAATTCCATGAAACTTGCTGTCCCTTGCAGTGGGGACGTTCATACACACCCTATGCACACTTACAGCCTGATTCACATCAAGAGGGCTTGTGCTTGCAAATTGAGAACTATCTCCAGTCGTACTTATGCCTTGTGCTGCCCACTCTATATAATGGCATATTTCACCAGCAGGAGCTGAATGATTTAACACAAATTAGTCAATAGTACTTCATTTTGTCAGGGGTAACCATTAGCTTTGCAACTCTAGGAAATACAGTTGCTAATATTCTCCAATATAATGGGAACTGGTTAAAGGATAGGAAGCAAAGAGAAGAACTGAATGGTCAGTTTTCACAATGCAGAGATGTAAAAAGTGGTGTGCCTCAGGGATCTGTATTGGGACCAATGCTGTTTAATGTATTCATTAATGATCTGGAAAAGGGCATTAAGAGTGAGGTGATCAAATTTGCAGATGACACCAAGTTATTCAAGGTAGTTAAAACACGAGCAGACTGTGAAGAACTGCAACAGGATCTTACGAGACTGGGTGCCTGGGCATCTAAATGGCAGATGAGATTTAATGTGGACAAGTGCAAAGTGATGCACGTAGGGAAAAATAATCCAAACTATGAGTACACAATGCTGGGTACTAAGCTAGGAGTTACCACTCAGGAAAAGGATCTGAGAGTGATTGTGGACAATACACTGAAATCCTCAGCCCGGTGTACAGCAGCAGTCAAAAAAGCAAACAGAACATTAGGAGTTATTCGGAAGGGGATAGAGAATAAAACTGAGGATGTCATAATGCCGCTATACAAATCAATGGTGTGACTGCACCTGGAATATTGTGTGCAGTTCTGGTCACCCCATACCCCAAAAAACATAGCTGAACTAGAAAAGGTACAGAGAAGGGCAACGAGAATGATAAAGTGTATGGAACGGCTTCCATACAAAGAGAGGCTTGACAATCTGGGTCTCTTCAGCTTAGAGAAGTGAAGACTGAGAGGGGAGAGGATAGAGGTTTATAAAATCTTGAGTGGTGTGAAACGAGTAAATAGGGAACAGTTATTTACCCTCTCAAATAGTACTAGAACTAGGGGACACTCCAAGAAAATAGCTGCTGGTAGATTTAAAACAAATAAAAGGAAGTACTTTTTTACTCAATGCATAATTAACGTATGGAATTTGTTGCCATAGGACATTGTCAAGGTCAGTAGTATAGTTTGGTTTAAAGAAGGACTAGAGAGGTTCTTAGAGAGTAGGTCCTTTAATGGCTATTAACCAAGTGGCTTACGGGATGAACTTCTTACTGTCGGGAGCAGGGAGTGAACAACGAAGAACAAGTTGCCCATTGTGACTGTTGGTTCTTCTCCCATGCGATTGAGATTGGCCACTGTCGGAGGACAAGATGCTGGGTTTGATGGACCATTGGTCTGACTTAGGGTGATTTCAGATGTGCCGGGGCGCCCATTGGCCCCGGCACGGAATCACCATTTGATTCCCCTCTGGAATCAAAACAGCCCGTCAACAGACTGGGGGAGGGGGCGGGACTGCGCGGCGCAACGTGCAGCTGCACAGCCCCGTCCCCCATGCTCCCGAGGCCGCCCGCCCTCTGGGAGACGGGCGGGCACAGCGGCCAATGCGGCCACAGTGCCCGCCCGCTCCCAGGGTATTGACCATGGCCCGGAATCAGCGGCGGCCACTGATTCCGGGCCGTGGTCCGGAAGCAGACGTGATGTTGCCATGGTCAACCACGGTGAATCCCACCATGGTTGACCGTGGTAAAGTCATGTCTGTTGGGCCGAAAAATGATTCCCGCCGGGTATTCACCCCTGGCGCGAATTGATTTGACCACGCTTTCAGAGGTCCGGCCAGCCTCAGTTTACTCAGTTGAGTAAAGTTTAATGATGTTTAACTAAGGTTCATGGGTACTCTTATTACTACTCTAATACTTCATGTTCAGCCAGGAAGTCCTTTTTGTGAAGAAGAAAAAAACAATTACATAAAATTCTCATCAGGCACAATACTTGTTAATATCAACTTGTTCCTCTTGAGTATTTAGCACAGTTTACAAACCGAGTTGCTTTGCTTGCTTGCCAATAAAATCAGGATGCTAAAAACCAGCAAGTTACACAACCTTCCTTTGCAGTAGTTAGATTTCTATCCCGACTTCTCATAGATTTATGATATTCCATTTTGAAATACAAATAGTTGAAGAGAATTCTGATTAATAAACAAGTAGATAATAGGACGGTCTCTTAATTTATTATTTATTTATTTTATTTAATAAATTTAATTAATAAATACATTTTAATAAATTAATGCCGCCTAATGTTGCTAATGTTCTCACGCTTTGTTTTTATTAACATACTTGGTCACGAGAAGGAACTTGCTAGTATTTTGAGGATAGGTATTCATTAAAGCACCAAGGAAGATTGATATTGTATCATTTACATTATAGAAAAGGAAATCAAGACATGGGACTGAAGCCTCTGATGATTTATGCTTTGGAAGAAATAGAAAACACATACATTTTTCAGGATATGATGTATGATCAGACTTGCAAAAGGGAAGAAAGAACAGAATTTTCGGTCTTGATGGGCATTTCTGATACAAGCAAGATTGCCACCATTTTGCCAGCATGACAGCCAGTCCTGATACAAATGCTAGAATGTTAAACAGATAGTTACTGACTGTGCACTAGCTTATGTTCTCCGGGAAAAAAATCCTGTGGTATTTAGAATTGTAGTTCAGTGTTGACATTTCTTCTAATACACAAGCTCCTCCTGCTGGCAGATCCATTAAATGATACTAGTGTTGGCCCAGCGGGAAACCGCTTGCACTTTTATTGGGCTGAAACTGATTTAAAAAGGCAGCAAGGGAAACGCATTCCGATAATACAGCATGAGTATATAACTGGGGGTGCAGAAGATATTTGGAGGAGGTAGGGCAGGTGGTTGGAGCACAGCTGGCAAACTCCTAGCTCCCCTCTTACTGAGCTAGGGGGACTCTCTGAAATGGTAGGGTAACAAGGAGAGAGAGAGAGAAGGCGAAAACAGTGCGTATATGTGGTGAGGGGAGTGGTCTCAGTTAACCGACAATAGGAAGGGGGTGGAGTGAGCGATGGTTAAAAAAAGTTTGAGAATCACTGCCCTAAATAAAGAACTCAACAGGATCTGACCTTGGGTGTGAAAGGCTGGATTGTTGGGAGAGTTAAGAACATTTTTTTTAAATTGTGAGAGTTAAGGATGAAAGGATCAAATTTCATTATTCATTATGCTGGTGTACATCTGGATTAACGCCAATGGACTTAAACGGAGCTTTTTCAGCTCTGCAGTAATGCTAACACAAGCCCGGAACATCTGCTTGAATAGAGACATTTCTAAAAAACCCTTTTCACCAGTGTTATTTTATTTAAACGTTGCTTTCTGGTTTTAAATCCCGTGTTTCTTAAAACAAAACGTTCTGTGTAAGTTTTTAGAACACAGAGAAATTGAATTTTCAACCATCCATGTTCTATGAAAAAAGCCACCAACTGAACTTGAATTTGAGCTGTTAGTGGCCAGATTCTGCTTCCATGGAAACACATGTCATGTGGGCAAAAACAAGTTAGTAGCTTTAAAAAACATCAATTAAAAAATAAACAAATGGCCTTATCTTAAGCCTACCCAACTTCTATTTCTGTAGAACTTGGATGGAAAAAATGACTAGGATCTGAGAGTGAAACCTCTCACTTGTCAATTTCTGTGGCAGGCTGCCTGCTGAGCAGTGAAGCTGTTGGTTTGAAAAAACCCAACAACAAATTTTAGGAGTTGCTATATTTGAAAGAAGCAATTTAAATTTAAAAAGTGTTGGGGAAAAGATGGATTTCCCTCCTGCCTTGTGTCCCTTTGATAAATGTAACAATTTTACTACTGCCATGTAGTCTTGCTGCACATCTTCACAGAAGGAATCTTTTCCATTCAAGCTAGATGTCTGCTTAATCGATCGACAGCTGAGCAGGTTTATTACTGTATCAAGTTGAGGTACTAGTGCCCATTTATTTATTATATTAATTTTTACCACACCTTTCCCCCACGGTGGCTCAGAGCAGCTTACATCAAAATATAAAATACAAATTTAAAAAAACAAAAATTATAAAAATATAAAATACCCTACAAGCCTACACCAACCCCTCTCCAGCCTCCTAACTCACCCACACTGTCTCGTGAATAACACAGTTTTACACCGCCTTCTAAAGGCACTGAAGCCCAGACATAAACAAACCTCCCAGGGGAGAGAGTTCCACAGCTGTGGAGCAGCAGCTGAGAATGCCCTCCTTGTCGTGGAGACCAGGTTAAAAACTGGTACCTCCAGACAGGTATCCCCAGCTGACCACAAAGACTGCAATGGGAACTTCTCCATTAATCGTCAGAGTCCTTTCTTCATCTGAGATAACAAAACTGTATTGTCAGCATAAAGTAATGCAGATGCCAGATGGTTCTTTATCTTAGGGGGCCAATGTTCTACTATTTGAATTTCTTGAATTATGTCACTCAGGTATAAATTTAAAAGTAGGGGTGCCAGTACACAGCCCCGCCACACTACGCCAGTAATATCAAAGGGGGCAGACAGCTTTTTATCTGGGCCATATCTAGCTCTATTGTTACTATCTAACAGGATGATGAGCTCAAGTAGTTGATCGTTAATCCCTATTGCTTTCAGTTTGACCGACAATATTCCTCGGACAACTGAGTCAAACGCTTTCTTTAAATTGATAAAGACTAGAAATAGGCTGTCTTTCCTTATACATGTATTTTTGGTCACCTGATGTGACAATATGCTGTGGCCCAGCTCCTCAGGGGGACAGGCCATCGCAAGCACGTTACACCGGTGCTTCGTTCTCTAAACTGGCTACCAATAGTTTTCTGGGCCTATCAAGGTGTTGGTATTGACCTTTAAAGCCCTAAACAGCATGGGCCTCACCTATCTGTGGGTTCATCTCACTCTCCGGGTTCTGAATCGACCCCTGCGGTTGGCTGGGGCACTCTCCTTGAGATCCCCTGGGTTTCCCAGGTGGCGATGATGATGAGGGTGTTCTCAGTGTCTACACCACGGCTGTGGAATTCCCTCCCGGTGGAAGTCTGCCTGGCCCTGGACCACCCCTTTTTCCGATGACATTGTAAGACCTGGCTGTTCTGCTGGGCCTTTGGTGAGGGAGATGGGTGGGGGAGATACTTTTGTTTTTAGCTTTATTATTGGTTATTTTAAATGTTTTTATGCTGTTGTATTTTAAAATATTATAAGCCGCCCCAAGCTGCAAAGGCAGGAGGGGGCGGCATAAAAACTGAATAAAATAAATAAATAATATAAAGCAATTATCTATAGTGGAGCAATATCGGCGAAAGCTGAATTGCTCCTCTGGAATTAAATTCTGACCATATGCCCAGGCGTCCAATTGGCTCAGAATAATCTTCCCAATTACTGGCAACAAACTAATTGGCCAATAGCAGGTAGGATCATGGGCATCTCCCTTTTAAAATAAAGGTACCACTATACTGGTGTTCCACTCTGCCGGTATCCATTTAATTTTATTAATAGAAGAGAAGAGTTTTGCCAGCATCAGGGCCCACCAGTTAGGACATAATTGAAACATTTCAGCTGAGATAAAATCAGCTCCTGGAGCTGTGTTAGACTTAAAGGACTGGTTTATTTCAGTAATATCATCTTCCTGAGCTGTAACTATAAAATCTGATTTGCCCTTGCTGCTATCTGGAGCCATCAAAGGAGGGTGGCTCTGAGTCTCCTGTGGCAATGGTCTGTTATACAATTTGGCAAAATACCCCTATCCATTCAGACTCAACTATATGGGATTGAGAAAAATAAGAAGAGCTGTTTATGTTAATATTGACCAATTTCCAAAATTTCCTGGAGTCATTAACTACTGCCACTACTTCCAGTTCTGCCCATATCTGGTTAGCAAAAGAGTGCTTCTTGCATTTTAATAATTTTTAAAATTGCGCCTTGCCTCCAGAAACATCAGACCTGCTTCCTGTGAATAATCCCTAGCTCAGATTGTCTTTAAGGAAATTAGGAAATTCCTCATCATATCATTTACACCTAACCTGCTTCCTACAACAGTTACCCTGTTGAATTCTATATGGAGCTGTAATTGGTTGGCTTTCACCAACCAATTACATGACATGAATCTAATTCACAAATGGTGGCCCACATAGCCCCAAGTAGTAAGTATATCCTCTGCATCGGTGGGCGATAGCAACTGAAATTGATCCAAATAAAAAGGACAAAGCTGGACCTCCACAGCCCCAAACCTGACTTAGAAACAGCTGTGCTAAAGGGTAATTTCAGATGTTAGGAGACCACGGTCAACCACAGTGAATCCCCTGTGGTGGCCGTTTGTCCTGTAACGTCTGTTGTGCATTCTGCCAGAGGTTCACCACAGTGAATCTCCGGCGGGAATCACAATGACCAAGATTCTGGACCTCCAGCCGCCCAGAGGTCCAGAATCGTGGTAATCTGGACCACGATCCGGGATCAGCCAAAAGTAACATCTGTTACGTTGGTCCATCCTGGATCTGTTATGATATGGCTTGGGCCTAACTAAGATGCTAATCTTCCTGCTACAATGTAACCAAACCAGAAGTGCTTCTCTGGCACAAATGTGCCAGAACATACATTGAATGTTATTGTAACTCACTCTGTGTTAAAATGTAACCAAACCAGAAGTGCTTCTCTGGCACAAATGTGCCAGAACATACATTGAATGTTATTGTAACTAACCCTGTGTTAAAATGTAACCAAAGTATACACTGGATTTATAACACTTTGAATGTGACCTTTGTAGGCCATTGTGGCTGTTGTTTAAAACTATGTAAAATGCTAGAAAGTAGGTAAAGAAGTTATTTGGTACATTCACTCATTGATCCAAAGAGAACAGGAAATATTAGGAAAGATGGTCAAAATTGTTCAGAGGAGGCGAAGCAATGATGTCTGAGAGAGAGCAGAAACCCTGTGTTCCCAAACAATAATTCACAAGAATGTTGAGGGACAAAAGTGGAAGGTCAGAAACTGATAACAGAGTTAAACTGAACATTGGCCTTATCAGACAACCAGATGCCTCTAAGAAGGATGTGGGCAACCCAGGGCCATAAGGGTCAGATCCCCCCCCTCCAGAGGGAGGGGTGGACCAGACCCTACCAGTGAGGGCAAACCCCCAAATGACTAAGCAGAAAAAGCCCCAATGATGAATAGCCATAAGGGGAACATTCTGGAGTAAGAGGCAGGCAGCCCCTTAACATGGATAAGCAATAAGGGAAACTTGTATATAAGGTCAGCCTCTGGATCAGTTCTCTGCCTTCATGGTCCTCGGTCGCTAGCCCTTATCAGGGCACTGACGAGCTCGGTGATCCGCCCACTCCAGGACTTCTCCTTAGAAAGTCCTGCAACATGCCTGGCAGCTAGGCTTTCTCTCTCTCCGCATCATTGGGCCCCCTTCCTGTCTTCCTTCTGGAACCAGACCGTTGACCTCTGATCACGTAAGGATACATGCTTTGTATGTATTTGAAGGAGTCAGAGTAGGTGAGGGCATATGTTGAATGCAAGTGTCTCTGATAATTGGTGTGCTAATTGTTCTGCTATTATTGAATAAATGCCTATTTGATTAAACAAAAGACTCATTACTAGAAATAGAAGAGGAGTAATTCCCCACCCTCTCAAAACAGTAGTATTTCCACTTGATCCCGGGGAATTAAAAGGGACCTGCTTCACCAGGGTACAGGAAGGCAGCTGAACCCCTTTTATTTCATTTCAGATCGTGGCCCAGACTGAGATGCGGGATCGGGCGCAGCAGATGGATTGGCCACTGTGCCCGCCCGTCTCCTGGAGGGCGGGCGACGGGGGGAGCACGGGAAGGACGGGGCTGTGCAGCTGCACATAGTGCCGCGCAGCCCCGCCCCCTCCCCAATCCCCCTCCAGAATCAGGCCGGCACGTCTAAAGGACGTGCCGGTCTGATTCCTGACTGGTATCTGAAACGGATCCTGGTCCGTGGTTTAGCGTGGCGGGCCTCCAGGCCTGTCATGTCTGAAATTACCCAAAGTCATGATGAATACCAGTGGTTGGGTGAGAGCAATTTTGTCTGCAAAGTAATCAATAAAAATACATGCTGTTCAGAACTCCCCAACCCTCTACATTTTTACCCCAAAACTATCCACCAAACCCCACCCTAATTCCTTATTTCCACCTGCCAAATGCCTTTTCAAATAAAGTCTTATACTGCCTCTGGAAGATGCTCATGCTCAGATGCTCAGGTTTAAATGAACTTCCGGGAGAATGGGAGTTCCAAAGCACTGGGGCAGCAACTGAGAAGGCCCCCCTGTGAGCCCTTGTCACATGAACAAGGATTACAGATGGTACCCACAGGGAGGTGCGCCTGGTCGATTGCAGAGGCCATGATGGGACATGGAGGGACAGGCGGTCTTTCAGATATAAGCCATTCTACTACATACATTAACCCATTATCTCTAGCAAATTCCATTGCAATGGGTGTCTCAGCCTATTTTGGGTGAGAGCTTTCTGGGCACTACTCAGGGGCGGCTGGTGGGTTTTGCTGTTGGAGGGGCACTGGGGCAATAAGGTTGGCGGGCCTAGGGGCGGAGCCCGGGGGATGGTAGGCGGAGCCAGGGGAATGGTAGGCCAGTGGCATGGCATAACCCAGGAGAAAGGAGTTCCCAGGTTTAACATCGGATGGAAGAAAATATAGTCTAAATGCACATCAAGCTTAAAATAAATAATTTATAAACCCAAAACACAGGGAAACACCCAAAACACTGGCGCAAAACTGGCAAAACACTGGCGCAAAACTGGCAAAACACTGGCGCAAAACCCAGCAGCAAGGAGTTCCCAGGGTTAACATCAGATGGAAGAAAACACAGTCTACATGCACATCAAGCTTAAAATAAGTAATTTATAAACCCAAAA
>QEPC01007559.1:10084595-10157597 GCA_003113815.1 Sphenodon punctatus | reverse complement strand
AGAACCCAGGAGTCCTGGCTCCCAGCCCCCCCTGCTCTAACCCACTAGCTCCCACTCCCCTCACCCCCCTTCCCCAGTGTCGCCCAGGCTGGGGGCCTGGGATCATGGAAGGGGGAGAGGGTGTGCGAGACTGGGGAATGGGAGGGGAAGGTGGATGCACACCCTCCCCCTTCCCCCCATGCCCCAGTCTCGCACACCCTCCCCCCTTCCATCCCAGGCCCCTAGCCTCTGCTCCCTGACCCCCCCGCACGCGTTTACTTACCATTGTCGCCGAGGTCCCTCCCGAGGACTGGCTGTTGGCACGGACTACAGGCAGTTCACTGTTCAATGGAGGCGCTTGGCGGCAAGATGTGCTGTGGAGCGCATGCTCAACTCAGTTCAAACATGCGCCTGCAGCACCTCCCACCACCGAGCACCTCCACCGAATGTCCAACTGAAGCTTTGCATTGAGCCCATAGGGCTCAATGCAAAGCTGCCGCTCAGGGAAATTTCATTTCCCTAGCAGTGCACTTGGTCTGAACGCTGAGCCGCCCAGCTCGCGTTCAGGCTAAGTTTGTCCCTTCTGAGACTCCAGACTCTGTAGTCCCAGAATGGCAGGCAGAGGCTAGCGCTCACTGACTGAGTGCTCTCTGCCTCTGTCTCTGCCGGTGCGGCAGCTGAAATTGACATGGCATGTAAGCAGTCAGAGCAGCACGGCGCTCCCATGTCAGTTTCAGCCGCCGCACTGGCAGAGACAGAGGCAGAGAGCGCTCAGTCAGAGCGCTGTGCCCTGCCCCTGCTCTCCCCCATCCCCGGTGCTACTGACAGTAGCGCTTATGGGGGAGAGCGGGGGCAGGGTACTGCCCCAGGCACCCTCAGCCTAGGGCCGCCGCTGGCACTACTACATGAAGTGCTCATCCGCCTACTTTTGTTTTTTCTTGTCAGTGCCAATCAGTATTCCAGCATCTAGTTTTAAGGTAAGCATTTTGGCAAGAGTCATCAAGAGGGAAGCAGGATGGCTCCCAGGCTCAGCAGTAAAATGCTTTTTTATACTCTCTCCACTAGCTTGAGTCAGAAAAGATAAATGCCTTCTTGCGCAATCAATTCCTCCTTCTGATCAGGGCACTGTTTTAAGCCTTCAGCATTCCTGATTATTCTGCCCAGCATTGGTTTTGGTTCCCAATTCAGTTTCATTGATTTTGTCATGGTGTCAAGTTCTGCCTGAGGTGCATCTGCAAAGAACAGCTCAGAAAAATTGCACTTTCCCTGCGCTGGTACATGCGTTTCTGACTGTCTACTTTCAGCTTTGTGGAGTTGTTCCACATGTGGCTGTTTGAACTGCATGGTTGTGTTGTCTGATGATAAGACATCTGCATAGGTGAATACTGCATAGTTTATGTATCAATATTATTCTGAAGAGCAGATTAAGGAGAGAGATTTCTGTAAGAACTGAGTAAGTGACAAATTTGAAGTTGGAACAATGTTTCAACCTGATCAGATTCTAAGATAAAATTTGCTGATAAAATGTGTAGTTAATTAGATGTGCTGCCATTCAGCAGAACCTCAATACAGCTTCATACAACATAATTCATTTATATTTATTGTTAATGAGTTAGATTTTTTAAAATTACATTTTTAATATTTGGAATTTCAATTTATATTTTAATTCTTTTAAAAAAAGTTTCACTCCCTCTTTTACTCAGTGATCAGTGCAATATTTGGTGAATGCCTTTTGCCCTATATACTGTACAGTGTTCACCCTTATTCCCATTAACTTCAATGGAAATTTATAGCACAAAGTTTTCTCAGGATAAATTTTTTATATGCAGTGTACAAATGTAAATCTTTGGCACCACTGATGAGTGAACCTTTATTTAGTAGTTTGAATATTAAAAAAACATTAAAAATATATTCTGATGAGATACATTTTGGCAAACAGGGCTTTTAGATTTGTGGATGCAGAACTGTAAGGGAATTTAACTTACCAATCTCCTTTTAAAATGCAGCATTCTGTTGTATCCCAAGAAACCCCCACTCATCTCTCCAACTTCTATCCTACCTCTGAGTGTACATTCCTGGACAAAACAACTGAGAAACCCCCATATATCACATTAGTCTACAAATACCTACATGTGATTTGTGAATAACTGCCCAGTCACATCGTAATATACTTCCCTCATATTGTCATTTAGTAAATGTGTGACACTCACAGGGAGGGTCCTTTGTCAGCTAGGTAGCAAAGACTAGTAACCAGTAAAATCACAGACATAGAAAAGAAATATTACCTTACTTGAGGAAGTTATTTATATCTTGCATGATTAATTCTTTATCTGCTTCAATGAGTGTTCAAAGATTTGTAAACTTAACCTTTCCACCTAGCATTTGCCAACATTTCACTTTATTATGTGGCTGCGTAGTGAATGGTATTTATATGGACATTCTAACCTACTATTTCTCATTAAGACAATTAATTTAGAAGGGGAATACGTTCAAAGGCTTGCTGTAAAATAAGGATATTCAAGGTTTGCTTTCAGCAGACAGTGTTCATTGTGGAGCAGGATTTGTTTAGTTGTTGCTATAATTATCATCTTTACAGTAGAGCACACAATCACTTCATACAGAGCCCATAATATATTACTATTTATTGAAAATATTGAATTAAAAACAGACAAAATCTTATTCATCAAGATTAACAATACTTCTTGTTCATTTATCTGACAAGTAGCAATTTCAACTTGCTGATACAGCACGGCTTTATAGTGACTAGTCAGGGACTTCCTCTTTCATATTCTTAAGTCGCCTGCATACAAAGAATGACAGATGGAGTATAGACAGCCTTAATTACCAATTTAAGATTTAAACAACCCATAATGAATATGTTTGGTATTAGATGTAACAACATAAAGAACAGGACGAGATAGCAAGACAGGAAGCATATGAAATGTTTCTAGAAGCTTCTTTTCACAAACTATCCTACGTGTTTATTTTAAATTTATCCCATAAAACTAGACAAGCCGGAGCTTTGACTGCCTCTGGTTTACTTACTGTCAGAGGCTGCCACAGCCATCCCTGGGGGCGGGGCACTATCCAGGACTCCACAGCTGAGGCGTGCGGAGTGGGGCTAACAGGCCCCGCCCCGCACACACTCGGCGACGTACAGACAGGGCCCCAGAACTTTGGGGAGGAGCCCAGAGGGGTGGGGCCGCTGACAGCGTTACAGTGCTCAGCGCACCTCCGTGCACAGTGGCTGCTGGCTGGCAGGGAGGTGGCGGTAGCGGATCAGGTAAGTGATCCAATTCGGAATCTGAACGGCCGCTCAGGCTTGGGGATGGGTGGAGGGGAGTGCCCCTCTGCTCATCCCCGAGCCCAGACAGCACACTGCCCCCGGGCCGGGGAGCACCCCTAGGCCCACCAACCGCCAGCGGAAGATATGGCGCCACACATTTCTTCCCCACCCTGGGCCCTGCTTAGGCTAAGGCCGGCCCCGTCGACGGCATTATCAAACAAACTGCATGCCACTATATTCAAATCTCAGAGGAGAAAGTGAATGCACATGAAGCAGCCAAAACTCTCCCTTGCCCTCTTGGGAAGCGCAAGCGATAGTTGACAATTCCAACCATATCTTTCATACTTTCTGCCTCTACCATAGCAGAATATATGGAACGTTGTAAGTCTCCAACTGTTAACTTCACAGAATCATAGCTGGAAGGGCTCTTGAGGGACATCTAGTCCAACCTCCTGGGATGACTACAGCTATAACATCCATGACTGAGGATTGTTCAGCCTCTTTTTGAAAACCTCCAGCGATGGAGAGCCTATGCCCTCCCCAGGCAGAATGTTCCATTGCTGCACAGCTTTCTTGTAAGCAAGGTTTTCCCTGATATTTAACCAAAATCTACCTTCGTGCAACTTGAGTCCATTATTTCTAGTGCTGCTCTGTAGTGACGAAGAACACTTCCTTGCCACCTTCTACATGGGAGCCATTTAGATACGTCTCCCCTTAGACTTCTCTTCACTAGGCAAAACATACCCAGTTCCTTCAACTTTTCTTCATAAGACTTGCCATTCAGTATGTATTGGTATCGAAGCAAGGGGCTATAGTGAAAGCTTTGCCATTAATAAATTGACACTTGACATAAGACATGCTTCCCAAACCCTGTTAATAAATGGGCCAATATCCCTGTCTGTGAGCTGTGAGTGTCATAGGACACTCAGCCACTGCCTGTGAGTGACGGCACCTAGTACACAGGAAGTGGGTGAGTGTTACAGGACACTCGCAGCTCAGAAATGGGGCTAGCACCCTTCAGGCCCCCTTCCTACCCCACCAGGTTCCTCACAACCCCTCAGGTCCCCGCACTGTTCCAGCCCTCCCAAGCTTCTTGCCTCAGCTCTGCTGCTACTGCAGCTGCTCTGGCGGCCTGTCGCTCCTGACAGGCACTGCTTCAGCCACTCTGCCAGCTGCCCCATCCCCCAACAAACAACCTGGCAACATGGGTGCGCACACTGGTGCACATTAGCCACGATTACCCTGCCTAGCATCCGCCCCGTTCCTTGGCAGGATGCCGTGGGAGGGGCTGTGGGTATGCACCAGACAACACGGGTCCAGATGAGTGCGCACTACTATAAGAACACCCACTGCTGGCTGTTTATTAAGTTGTTCGTTTTCACCCTTTTTTGCCCTCCTTTGTACCTGTTCTAATTTATCAATGTTCTTCTTCAGATGAGGAACCCCAAACTGGACACAATGTTCCTGATGAGGTCTGACTTTTGCTGAATTGATTGGAATTATTACTTCTGCTGACTTGTAAACAAGGCCTCTGTTAATGCAGCCTAAAATTGCATTACCCTTTTTTCCAACCACATCACATTGCTCACTTATGTTCAGTTTATGATCAACCACAATTTCTAGATGCTTTTTTCCACATGTGCTGCTACTAAGCCAGGTGTCCCGCCCCTCCATCTTACACTTGTTCATTTGGGTTTTCTTCCCTCAATGCAGAACTTTACATTCATCTTGGTTGAATCTCATTTTGTTAGTTTCAGCCCAGATTTCCAACCTATCAAGATTTGTTTGAATTCTAATTCAAACTCTAAGATTCTATGATTAATTCAGTCTTCAATTAGCGCTGGCTAATCCTCCCAGGTTTGAGTCATCTGTAAACTTGATACGGTTCTTGCTTTGCCCTCTCCTGTCTATCTGCACTCATGTCCTGCTACACTTCTGTCCAGGAGCTTCACTCCTCCTCTGCCACCATCCTCGCCTGCTCGTGACTCCCCTGCTCCTTGAAATGTATTTGCATCTTCTCCATTGCTGTCTCCCATGCCTGGAACTCCCTCCCCAAATACATTCACTCCACTCCCTCCCGAAAACCTACTTCTTCCATTAGGCTTTCCTTAGCTCCTCATCCCCTCAGTCTCCTTCTTGATTACCCAACATCCCCTTCTCCTGTGTAACGAACTTAAGCACGTGCATCTGTGACTTCTTGACTTCATGAATGTATCCCCGGCTCTCCCTCTGTTTCCCCCATCCCTTGTCTCTCCTAGAGTGTAAGCCCCAGTCTATATTTAACAATTGTTAAATATTTTGTTAACAATTGTAAAGCACCAAGTATACTGATGGTGCTATATAAATACTTAATAAGTATTCCCTTTGCGCCTTCATCCAAGTCTCATTAATTAAATTGGTGAATAACATCAGACTCAGCACATACACCTGTGGGACACCACTCGATATCTCAACTAGGTGAGTGCGGGTGGGGAGGCTGCCATGCTCCGAGTGGAGTGGGCACTGCTCTCCGTTGCACCAGCGGGCAACTTCTCGCCCAAGCTGGTTACTGTGAGGCTTTAGAGCTGGCAGTGCTTTGAAAAGGAGGGCAGGTTGGGGCTGAACACGGAGAGTGCTTTGACAGGGAGAGTCGCAGCGGTGAGCTGCTTCCTACCCAGGTGGGATACTTTAAAGCTTGGGAACTGGTAGTGCTCTGGAGGGGAGAAATGTTTGGGGCTGTGCACCGTGGTGGTGGCGTTGCTTTGATGATGAGATCCCCAGCGGCAAGCTCATGGCTATGGTGACTGCTATTGTGTGGGAAGGTGTCACGGAGAAACATAGGGTCACACACGTGTAACACGGGAATACATGTAGACTACAAGTCTGGTAAATATGTAATGCCAAAGGGTCCACATGTATGTAAGGTTACAGTGAGAGCTGTAGAACTCAAATTAAGGCTCTGGCACCAGGCTACAGGAAATACAAAGAGATAACAAGATGTGTATTGAAAGCTTGCAAGACAACACTGTTGACATTTGGATGGGCCTTTGTGTTTGCCTGGGTTGACTACGTGTCCTGACCCACGATTCCCCAAAGGTGAGAACAGAGACAAAGACTATTTAAATGAGCCAGTAAGTCACCAAGGGTAGGGAGAGATTCTTGCAAAGCTTCTTCCAGAGAACATCTACATGTGAAAGCCAGCCTGGTAACAGCAGGCTGAGGAAACATGAGCAGAGAGACATGAGTTTGCTCTTTCCCAACTAAGAAGCCAGCGCCCAGCCATTCTACCTTTATGACTGAGGAACAAGAAGCTTATGGAACTTTATAGGGTAAGATACGTAATTTAGGAACTCATCCAGTATAAGTTAGGAATGTGTATGTTTACCTTTCATTTCTAGTAACCACTCTGTATCAATTTTCTTGCTTATGTAATCAATAAACTTACTTCTTAACTTTATGAAGAAGTGTCAGTGTCTAAAATTGGAACACAAGTGAGCTACAAGAGCCCTCAAGCTCTTGCAAACCCAGAGAGTAAAGAGTCTGTAAACGGGAAGGATCGGGTCCTTGTGTGACAAAGGAGTTTCATTGTGGCACACTTGAATTAGCCAGAGAGAGAAACTGATTCAAGAGAACTGTGCGCAAGGGAAACTGAAACCTGGTAAAGTGGGGGTGCGGACCCCCAAACCTGTGACAGAAGGCTCCTGCCCTGAAGGGGGGAGGCATAAGATTTCAGCATGGATTCAGCCTCCAAGGGCTGGCTAGGCTGGGTCCCTCTCCTCCTTATTGGTTCCCCTTGGTTCCCCCCTTTGCCTCCCCCTGCGCACGTGGCTCACAGGGATTTTGTTGCTTCAAGGAATCAGATGGGGGCTTGCGAGGGGCCCCTCCTCCTCTCAGAGAAGTGGCACTATTGGTAAGTCTGCACACCCGGAAGACTGGTTGCATTTTGTCAGCTTAAACTAAGGTAACATGCTTGTACAGACCTAGGTGTAGACCAGCTCTTAGTCTGTTTAGTTCAGGGATTCCCAAACTTTTTGCCTATGTGTCCCCATTTCGAAACTTAAATAAAACCCCACAACCCTGACATGCAAAATATATTAAATGGGACCAGAGTTTGGGAACCTCTCGTTTAGGGAATACAGAATTTCTCACTGATTGACAGGCAAGCAGGGGTATAGCTAGGGGGGAATGGGCCCTAGTGCAGAAGCTGGAATGGGGCCCCTCCACTCCAGTGTGCATATGCACTTTACATGTGTTTCATCCCCCGCAGGCTTGTGGGTTCCTGTGCAACTGCACCTGCTACACCTATTATATGTGCGCCCTTGCAGGCAAGTACTACTATTTGATTGGCTCAATTTATCAGGAAAATTCAAGTCTTATTACAACTCCACACTGAGACACCTTTTATTGTGCTCAAAGAGAGTTCACATCTACATGAGCTCATTCTCTCTGCATCATCGAAGCAGCGAGAGGCACCCTGACAACATAGAGCCAGTGTGGGTCCTGGCTAAGTGCGTAGTACCTGGACCGGGAGGTAGCGGGGAGACCACAGTTCAAGTTTTGCCTTATTCAGAAACTCACTGGGTGACCTTGGGCCAGTCACAATATTCTCTCAGCCTAACCTACCTCACAGGGTTGTTGTGAGGCTTATAAAAGTTGTGTTAAATTGTTCTATTTGATGCACTCCAAGTGCCATGGCAGAGGGGCACTCTATAAAAATTAAAATGATTATTAATTATAAAAAGGTATATGAAAGGACTAGTAGATCTCACACTGTGTGGGTCCAACTGTGTGATCCTGCTTTGGCAGCTGAGACACTGACCAAAGAGCTGACCCATACATTGATCCACACCCTTATGTGGGCACATTTAATGTAGGGAAAGGACTTGGTCCTAAACAATGACACCCACATTTTCTAACCCTGGGTGCAGCCACACGAGACACCCAGGGAGGCTTGTCCCTCCCTGGGCAAATGAGCCATGGGATGCAGTGGCTCATGTGTCCAGGGGCTGCCAGGTGTTTGTCTTGCCCTGGGGTGGGACAAGCAGGGCAACCCTTTGAGTTGTGAGCAATGGGCACTAGTGCTTGTCGCTCACAGCCATATTGCAGCCGGGGTGGGATTCTGGTACGTACAGGCTGATGGGGAGAGGGAAAGGGGAGTAGGAATCCAGAGAAGCCTTGCATGTGCCCCTCTCCCTGCTCCAACAAACAGCTGAACAGGGGAGGGGGGCCTAGAGGAGCAGCCATGCCCATTCCTCCCCCAAGTCAGCTGTTTGTCAGGGTGGGGAGAGGGGTGCATGCAGGGGTCTTATCTGGGTTGTCCCCCATCAGCTTACAGTCGGGTGGATGGCGGGAGGGGAGCCTGAGCTCTTCACAGGCTCCTCCCCGATCCACCCGACTGACAGCTGATGGGGGGAGGGAAAGTCTGCTATGCACTTCCTGGGCTCTCCTTCCCCATCAGCTGTCAGATGGGAGGGGGAGTAAGCATCCTCCTCTGCCCCCCGCCCCCAGCTGCATATGGGCCAGCAAGTCTGATCCTGCACTGCAGGGGGTTGAAACCTCCAGCCCCCAACCATGGAGGTGGCTCCGCGATGGGCCTAGCTGCCTGCCTTCCCCCTGGTCATGTGCCCAGCTCCCTGCGCTGGTCCCGCAGTGTGGTGGGACCAATTGTCTGTCATTGTCTGCTTATTTTGCAAATAAGCTTCTCTGATGGTCTACTCTGAGATCTGCAGATAGGCTAATAAAAATACAAATAAATCGTGGCAGAAAAGATGAACAAGAATCTTTATTTTTAATAATGAAGCCCTTCTTTTTGATTATCCTGAGTGAACCCATAAAGAGACACTGTGATCAAAAAACAACTTGTTTTGATCATCCAGCAAGTTCTTAAGTTTTAATTAGTCCCTCAAATAAAGGAGTTTCAGCTGCTTTATTTAAAGTAACCTCACTATGCTGCCTGGGATGACGTTAACTTATGCAACAACAGAAGACAGTCAAAGCAACACTTTTTATCCAAGAAAGGTTAAGATTTCATTTAATCTCAAAGTAACAATAGTAACTATGACAGAGAAAAAACCTGAGTTAATAAAGGAGCACTCCATTCTTAAATATAATTCCACCACGCAATAACTCACCCCTAAGTAAAATGTAATAAAGAAATAAATGAACTTTGGCTATGAGCAGAATTTTATTTCCTATTCTTTTACTATGAACACACTTGTTAGTGACAGCAACGTACTTGACACCAGATGTGTTAAGATGTCTGAGTGAAAGAGGTAACAAATATACCAAGGCCTCACCGTGACTAGGGGCTGGGAAATAGAGGTTACTTTCCTTTTCTTTTTCTATTGTTCTGTTCAAATCTATTGTTTTTCATTTCTTTTGGGTGGGGGTTTCATGGAAATGGTGTACATGTATGAGGGATCTGAATGAAGAAGCAGGGATATGGCATACCAAAACTGGGAGGGGATTCTGTAGACAAAGACGAGGCATTGTAAAAGATGCCAGGAAAAGGAAGCAGAAAGGATATGGAGGCCGGGATCATTGATGCAAGTGAAGTGGCTAGAATAAACATCATAGGTGATGAAGGAAGGGATGAATTGTGCTGGGTTGTACATGTTTAACTCTAATACAGAGGGAAATTAGAAATATGGCTGACAAAGAAGAAAGGCAATTTGGCTGCAGAATATGAGACAGATATTAGGGGAAGTATATGGACAGTGGGGAGAATGGGTAAAAACAGACATGACAGTGGCCCGCTGTGGCCAGCTTTGACCTGGGACCCACCGGCACATGTGATCATGTGCCACCAGATGTTGGCCCGGGACTGCCCCAGGGTGGGTAAATGGCTAGCCCAGGCTGTAGCCTTGAAAAATCTCAGAGAAAACAGCCTGGGCCAAGTGCCGCCCATGTGGGTCAGCACGTTTGTTCGGTGCCACTATTCCCACCATGGGGCAGGGGCTACCATGGCTGAGCGCCATAGTTGGTCACCATGGCTATCCCATCATGGCCGCACATTTGTTGAGCTCCCCACCGTCCCTGGGGCACATGGGCAGTGGGACAGCTCTCCAGCTGCTGGCACGTTAGTTTAGTGCCCTTTTCCAACCCAGGGAGGAGTGGCCGCTGTTACCTGGGCCGTACCGGAGAGCCGCCGTGCTGCCCACACCTCTGTTATTACCCAAAGAGGATGCAGTAATCAATAAAGAAGAGAAATTTCAGCTCATGTTCCTTCCCCGACTTTGGTAACAAAGAGAACAAGGGACAGATATTTTGGCAGCTAAAAAAGCCTTTAATGACATTCAGGAATGGCAAATTTATCCCTGAAAAAATGGTCCAGATTTCGGAAGGAAACACACACAGTTTCTTTCACTTCCTAGGAATTTATATCCTTGCCACTGTTTCCTAAATATAATCCAATAGAAACAGGTTTGTATCTATTGGTTTTTCAAGTGTGTTGTCTTGTGTGCTGTTACAAAGAGGAAAAAACACAATGCTGAGCTGTTCTGCCGCCCTAAGGAGATAAATAAATAGAGGTGTTCACCAGGGGCCCATGTCATTTTCATTTCTGTTATTTAAATATGTCATTTTCATTTTCATAAATATCAAATTTTCATTTTCATTTTTGCTTTCCTTTTTGTTTTCCATTGGTTTCAATGGAAAACCCATTTTCGGCTGTAAAGTTTTTGTTTTTCATTCTATTTTGCTGAACCTTGCAGAAAGTGTACCTCCAATGGAAGGCATTAAGTGTACCAAAGTCCAAAAAGATTTGGTAAAGGAATTCAATTTTATAAGCAGTTTAATTATATCATTTTGCAAAAATCTTCATATACATTCTTAGCTGTAACTTCTTTGCCTCACATTTAATGTAGATGAAGCTTGGCAAGTTTACACCCCTTCCCATATTTACTAACTCTGACAACTTTTAGAAGGATTGGATAAAGGGTCCTGGTGGTATAAGCAATTAACTTATAAATGTATGTCTGACTGTAACATCTTTGTAGTCCAACCAGTGTACAAACATGCAATTTGGCAGGGCTGTATATCACACTTTCACGATCATCTCTGCTAAATATCAGAAAGATGTGATAAAGGGTCCCAATTATATATGCCTGCACAGCATATGCAGAGAAGGAGCCTATGCCAGGGATTCTCTTACGTGTCACTGTGGTATAAGATCGGTTTGCGATGCCAATTGGCCAGCAGAAATGTCAACCAAATATCCTCATTCTGTTATGTGATCATCCCAACATCTCTCCCCCACTTATTACTGGTAAGTCAGAAACATCTGTTTAGGAAAGAGCCAATAGAGATTCTCTTATGTCCTCTGTCACAGTGCTGCAGGATGTGATTGTAATGATAATTGGCCAGCCTAGATGTGTAAACAATGTCTCCTGATTGCTGGGATGATATCCCCAAAGTCCCAGTTATGTCCCTTCTATGCCAGCCCCCTATGCCCGTCTCGAAGCCACTACCAATTGGTCCTGTAAAGCTGGAAGTATGCAGTAATTGGCCAGTGAATGTGTCTGTCAGTCTTTTGGGTTGTTTCACATCCTCCCTTTGACTGGCACTGCATGTGCTGCTATTTATCTGAATAATGGTCTTCAAGGGGACAACTTCAATTGCTTATAAAATTGGGTCCCTTTATCAACCTGTCCTGTAGTTTGGCAGAGATGAGAGGGATTGTATGTGATACATTCCTGCCCAATGTCTTGTAAACAAGATGGAATATAAAACAGTTACAGCTGGAAATGTATTTTCAGGTCAATGTCTTATACCATCAGGACCCTTTATCCAATCTTTCTGAAAATTAGCAGGAGTGTTAAGCTTGTGGAGGGACAGAATATTGATGGGTTCTGTGCAAACATGGATGGAAGATAAAGAAGTTGTAGCCATGAATGTGTATGGAGGTTTTCTTAAAATTGTAATGTTCAATTGCTTCTAAAATCAGTTCCCTTTATCTAAGCATTTCAAAAATTGGTACACATAAGGTCATCCATTGGGGGTACAATCTCCCCAATTTCCATCACAATTGAATATGAAACAAAAAGATTATAGCCAGAAATACATTTTGCAGTGTTTCCTCTTTATTTAAAAAACAAAATGTCATTATCATTTCTATTTTCATTATTATTTGTTGTTTTTGTTATTGCAATAATGATAACAAACACAACAATTTTTGTTATTATTGTAATAACGAAAATGACATGCACACCCCTAATGATGACAAGCTAAATCCAGGAAACATGAGTGCATGAAATTAATATTGCATAGCCTATTGAATTGTCCAGAGGAATAAACTTATTTCGTTTTGCTGTGGGGGTGGGGAAGTATGTGATGGCAAAAGTGCTTCACAGATATTGAAGAAGACACCTCAATTCTAGTCTGATCTGTCTATTGTTTTAATGCTAAATTGGCTTGCGGAAGAGTTTGGTGTCAGTATCCATGAAAGCCAAAGTTCTCAAGTATTTCAAAAAGAACATTTAATATTTTAAAAAATTTCTCAGAAGCACTACAGCCTTATTAGTTGGTTTTTTTGTCAGTTCAAAAAGAATTTCAGCTCAAATTTGACTTGCAAATGTAATGTGACAAAGTAGGATTCAAATTGAGGACACAGTGAAAAGTTTAATTTACTTTATTGGCCAACTGATTTACCATCTCAAACTATGGTGTTTTACTAGCTATACTGCCCAGGGGAAAAAAGATAAAAGACCAATTAATCAAAACTCTACAAAAATAGGAAAATCCAGAAACAAACAACCAGTTTTAAAAAACCCACAAAGGGTAAAATGGTCAATGTGCCTGAACAGAAAGGCTTTAATGGCAGTCTTTAGGGGAACCCACAATAAGACACTGACAGGTATCCACTGTAGGAGTTTTACAATCTTGGCAAAGAGACTGAAGGATGTGTTCTCACAAGCTTATTTAATCAGAGTTTCATTTCTCTGGAATAACTAACATGCTTGAACCACACCTCTGGTGAGTAGTACAAATCCTTCATTTAGCCATGTTTTAACCACCCTGGTGGCAAGAACAACAGGATGGTCAGAATGGATTAAGGGGTTGTTTTGTCACACTGAGCTCAGATACTTGATGATGAAGAAGAAAAACGCTGAACAAAACAGTACTTTACATTTTAAAGCCCTTTAACACACAAGGAGGTATGTTATATTTTCCGTATTTTATAAGATCATTGAGAATTTGTGTTAGAAGGGTAGCTATTGACCCTAAGGCCATGTACAATCCACTGTTCGGAAAATGGATTCATTTCTGTTGTGCAAGTAGGATGGGTCTGGGAGGGAATAGATTCATGGATTCTCCCAGTGTAGTTTATTTGTATCCCACCCTTTCCCTTAGGCTCAGGGTGGCTCACATTTCAACTTATTAACATTTAACCATTAACATTAAACGAATCAATTTATTCACTTTAACAATTAATGTCTAACCATTAACACTGAATTAATTAATTCAACTAGTAATCCTCATAACCCTGTGAGATAGGTTAGGCTGAGAGATCTGTGATGGGCCCAAGGTCACCCAGTGAGTTTATGGCTAAGGCGAATCTTGAAACAGGACCTCCCTCAACAACTCAGCCCCAGTATTGCACTCTTAACCACAACACCACACTGGCTCTCTTGTGGTGCAGCCACAATCTTATGCTGGTCATAAGATTGATATTTCCCAATAGTGAAAAGGTACAGTGGCTGAGTGACTAAGGCACTTGCCTATGTCCCCAAAGGTTGTGGGTTCAAGCCTTGCTTGGTCTCATGTTGGATGGCTGCCTCCAATCCACCCAGCTGTGAATGGATACCTGATTCACGAGGTGGGGAAGTCAAAGGCAATCAGACATGGTGTTGGTCACATCACTCCCTTTTGCAACAAAGGCCACAGAAACCTTAACCACACCAGCCTGATGGGCCTCATGGCTCGGGGTGGACTTTGACCTGATTTCAAGTGGGTTGCCTGGATTACTTGCAAAGTTTCCCACCTTTTTTCTGTCCAGTGATCAGATCAGAATCACCCCAAGAACTTCCTCATGCCTCTTTTCCCTCTGAGATACCCCACTTCCACTTAGCAATATATGATTGCAATCCCCAACATCTGTTCTGTGACCCTCAGCTATTTCAAGGTATTGAGGGAAAATAAATACCACGTTCCACAATCTTGACATAATCAATGGGGTTTTGACTGAAATGAATGTGATGGCACACACCATTTTGTGTGAGCCACTGGCAACCACTGCTTTCAATGGCCTGCAGATTTAGGCAGGAATCCTTGATTTGGTTTATGCAGTTCAAGAATCTGTGGGCTATACAGTCATCTCCTCCCAACAGTAACTTCTTTCCTGGTACATTATCAGGTTTTGTTATCTTGTAGCAGGCTCCCAGCATTGTTTGGCTTCTACAGGGTTCACAAGACAATGGAGGTCATTAACACCTCATTAATCAAGCTGGAGAAAGAGCTAGGTGACAGGAAATGAAATTGAAATTGGAGACCCTGACTCATTTATTGCTGGGAGTGAGACACCTTTTCTCACTTTAAACAGTACTATTATAAAAGAACAAAGCAAGATAACACCCAAGCAGGAGGGAGCTGAAAACTAAGAGAAAAGTGGGTGTTTGTGAGAGATGATTCTTTAGCTGCTGAAAGAGACTGTGGCAGATACAAACATATTTGTACACAGAGCCTCTCAAACAGACATTCTTTTTTCCCCAGCTCAGTCCCAAAGTGAATCAGTGGGCTATTACAATTTTTTGTATAAGAATACATAATAAAATGCAAATTAGGGAAGGCATGAAGTTTCTCCATCTAATGTTGGAAGGTATGTACACTGGAATACAATAACCTCTGCTCTGTAAACTTTGCTCTCATGCCCTGTACTTCTGCCACTGCCTGGCACAGCTTAGCCAGTTAAGGGCTGAGGACTGCGCTACAGCCACAAACAGGTTTTGGCAAACCTGAATTAAAGCCTTTTGCTGATCAGAATTAGCATCACTTTTGCACTAGTGATAGTAAGTAATCTATTTGGGGGCATGCATACTCCGGCTGCTGGGAGCTGTTTGTTGTAGCTTGTTTTATCCATGAAATTGTATATTGACTGGGATAAAAATAATACTTTACTGGCAGCTGAAGGAAATCCCTCTCCCCAAACTTGCAAGTACATTAATTCTGCTTTCATCTCAGCAATGTTCTCATGAGTGTTTCAAGTTCCAGTTCAGCCTCTAGAAAGAGACATTCTATGCTATTTTGTTGTGTGGGCAATGTCTGGCTGGCATTAATTTAGAGCCCCTTTCACATAGAAGAGAGCTTATTCTAGTACATCCAGAACTCCCTGCAGTATCACTCATTAGGGCTCCCCTTCCTGCTACAGATAACATGCATCTTCCCACACACTTATTAAAAATTGAGTAATGCTGGTAGAATGTGAATCTAGCTGTGATTGTTTACAGTGTACCAGGTGTAAACAAACCATACACACAGTTATTCAATTTACAAGCTGCAAAGAGAAATCGTTTCTGCACAGAGCTGAGAGACTTTGGGGCTCGGTCTGGTATGCTAGGGCCAGCTTTGGCTATGCTGAGATTTCAGTGAACAATGTAGATACAGTGAACCTCCAAGGTGGGCAGGTTTACTTGAGTACAGCTTTCCCCAGTTTCCAAGGCCCTTTTAAAATGGGCCGCGGCAGAGGGGGTGGTCCATGGGCGCACCAGATTGCGGAGGGGGAAGGGTGTATACAGGCGCACATCCATCCTCCCCACATCTCCATGCACAGAGCAACCCACATTGCCGCCAGTTGCTCGGTGTGTGTGGGGTGGGTGGGAATGCGTGGGTCATGGGAGTGCGCACCGACGCACCCCTACATTTATATGAGATGCTTCCCCGCGTGGACGATGAGTGTCCGTGCAGGGGAGCGTCTCATGTAAAAAGGGCTAAAGTTAAGTAAATGGCACCATTTAACATAGAAGAGCCTGATCTGACAGTGCGATATAGTGTAAGGTGTCACAAAGGATGAACGCAAGGACCTCCAAATAACTCAAGTTCCATGGGGGGGTGGGGGGTGTTGTACTAGGAATAGGCATTACAGATTCGGATTAATCTGTAATTGTCTGAAAATGGCAGTTATGGATTAATCTGAAAATACTGTGCTGATTATGAATTCCTATTAGGATCTATATTGAAAATAATAAAAATATTTAAAAATTCATTGTTCAAGCACAAAATGGTCACCAGGCTGTTTTACACACATGCAAAATAGCTTCTGTGCCACCCTTAACCACAATGGTGGCAACAGAATCACTGCCATTTTGATTAATGGCGGTGGCCTGACCTGGTGGCCATTTTGCGCATGTGGAATGATTATTTTATTTTTTTAATATGGATTCATAGTATAAATCCATTTAAAAAACTGTAAAAGAAAGAAAGAAAAAGATCTGAATCCGTAATAGATCTGAATCCAGAAATCCATCTGAAGTCCCATCCCTAGTTTGTATGGGAAAGTGGATAAAACAAGCCTATGGGATGCGTCTAGGAAACCACTGCATTCTTCAGAAAGCACAGAATGGGGTATGGTGAGCAATGGGAGGGGCCACTCAACACACACTTGATTTTGAGGTTGCATAGACTAGTGGTTCTGGGCGACTTAAATATTCAAGCTGACACCAGTCTCAGAGGGGCAGAGCATGAGTTCATGACCTCTATGATAACAACGGGCCTGTCTCAAGTCATCAGTGGCCCAACGGATGAAGGGGAGGCATACCCAGGATTTGGTGTTCTGTACTGGCCTTGAGTTGGGTGATCCGATTGGGGGCGGGGGGAGGGGAAGGCGGTGATTTCTTTGTCATGGTCAGATCATTACCTCCTGAAAGCTCATATCTTGGTGCATGTCAGCCCCCGGCAGGGTGTGGGACCTATTCCAATTCAATTCAATTCAATTTATGTTTATTTGGCCGAGCCGATGGCTATAGCCGCACATTTAAAAATGAATACAAAGTGGAGTACAAAACCCCAAAATTACCATACATTCCTTCAAAAATGAAAAATACAAACATAAAAATATTTCAAATAGAGAAGGTCCAACAATACATTACCAAAGACTAAAACAAATTTCATTTCTAAGAAACATGCCCTACGATCTTAATCTGATTGAGACATATCAGTCTTAATTTTACCTTCCAAAAATAGTTGCCTCATAGGGACTGCATAAACTAGAAAGGCATAAATCAACAAACTATAAGCCGACTTCCCCGGATGGTTTTGTAAAAGGGGATGCAGATATTTATTCCTCACAGCATCGTACAGAGGGCACTCAAAGAGGACATGCTGAACAGTTTCCACAACTATGCCCTCAAAGGGGCATAGTCTCTCTGGAAATGGAACACCCTCTAGCCTACCCTCCAACACCCTAGAGGGTAAGGCATTGAGTCTCGCACACATGACCAGGTATTTTGCTCTTGGGGAATGGGACCTATTTGAAGAATGGTCTGCCGTCGGAGACTTATGGAACTGAACTGGTTCCAGAATGCTCAGAGGGGGGAGGTTTCCTACAACTTTGACAGTCGCTCAGTCGATGACCTTGTGGCCTTATGAAACACACTTTTGACCGAGGTAATTGACTCAGTGACTCCTAGGCATCCGCTCCCATCCTTTTGGCACCAAGGGTCCCTGTGGTTCATGGAGAACTTGTGGTGGCTGAAGCAGGAGGGGAGGCAGTTGGAGTGAAGGTGGTGCTGTACTCGTGATGAGTATGACCAATTGCGGCATAGGAGCAGTTTGAGGATGTATGGCGTGGCTGCTCTGGCAGCAAAGAAGAGTTTGGGTTTGGTCAGTCCTGCCTGTCTCCACCTGGAGCAATCTAGTGCCCACTGTGACATCTTTATTGAGTACGTTGTGGACAAGATTGCTTACATGCACCACAACTTCGGTGCAAAAATTAAGGCGATAGGAGAACTAGAGATAATGAATGCCCCATCTTGTCCAGTTTTATGGGATCAATTTCAGATGGTGGTGCCCACTAATGCTGGGGATGTGTTTGGGGCTGTCAGAGCCACCACTTGCGAGTTAGGTCCATTTCCATCTTGTCTGGTGAAAGCCAGCCAGAAGACATTATGGGCATTGCTGACAGGGGTAGTCAACTCCTCCCTTAGGGAGGTCAGGGTGCTGGAGTGTTTGAAGGAGATGGTGGACCTAAGAAGTCATCTTTGAATGTTGACTCCCTGGCCAGCTATCGACCAGTCTCTAACCTTCCCATTTTAGGGAAGGTTATTGAATGGGTGATGGCTTGGCAGCTCCAGGAACATCTTAATTGCATTGGGTTTTGGGATCCCTTGCAGTCCGGCTTTTGTCCGGATTATGGCACTGAGACTGCGCTTGTGGCCTGACCTCCACCCGGCTATGGACCCGGGTCGACAGATCCTGTTGATCCTATTAGATCGGTCTGCTGCATTTGACACTGTTGAACATGAGGTGTTGGTGGGCCACCTGCGGGACCGTGCCGGGGTGGGTGGAATCATCTTAGAATGGTTCTGCTCCTTCCTGGTCAAGAGATCTCACTGGGTGGTCCTGGGGAATTGAATCTTCTCCCCGGGACCTCATGTGTGGAGTCCTGCAGGGTTCAATTCTGTCCCCCTCTTGTTTAGTGTGTACATGCAGCCACTGGAGGAGGTCGTGAGGGGGTTTGAAGGTGTGTGGTGTTACCAGTATGCTAATGACACCCAACTCTACCTCTTATTTTCATCAGACCCAGGCCCGGCGATCTCGTTTCCTACCCAGTGTTTGGTAACTGTGGGGGACTGGATGAGGGCAAGCCATCTGAAGCTGAATCCTGACAAGATGGATGTGATGTTGGTGGACAAGGATTTGGGGGGTCTAAGAGTGGTGGAGTCTCCTGTTAATGAAGGGGTCCGCCCTCCTTTGGTCCCCCAAGTTTAGAGTCTGGGAGTGTTTCTCAATCTGCAGCTCTGTCTGGAAGCTCAAGTGGCGGCTGTGGCGGGGAGTGCGTTTCAGCAATTACATCTGGTTTGACGGCTTCGGCCATATATCTCAGATTGACCTTGCTTCCATCATCCATGCCTTTATTACCTTAAGATTAGACTATTGCAACATGCTCTACGTGGGGCTGCCCTTGATGCTGGTCCGGAGGTTGCAGCTGGTGCAGAATGCAGCGGCTCATTTGCTTATGGGAACAGGTCGCAGGGAGCACATAATGCCAGTGCTCCGAGCACTGTACTGGCTGCCAATAGTCTACTGGACCAAATTAAAAGTGCTGGTGTTGACTTATAAAGCCCTACATGGCCTAGGCCCTATGTACCTGTGGAACCGCCTCACTTCCCGTGTTCTTGATTGGCTCCTGTGGTTATCCGAGCGGGGGGACTTCTTGGAGGTCCCTCGGACAAGGGGTGGGGTGTGTGGCCACCAGTCATAGAGCTTTTTCGGTAGTCGCTCCTAGACTGTGGAACTTCCTGCCTGAGGGGGTCCGAGTGGCCCAGAACCCTGTCTCCTTCTGCTGTGATTGTAAGACCTGGCCGTTCTGTCAGGCGTTTGGTGAGGGAGAGGTGGAGTTTTATTTTCCCAGTTGTAGGTTTTTGTTAATATTAATTTGTACATATTTTATATAGACGTTGTTTTTATTGATTTTATGTAATTGTATTTTATATTTACTGTTCACCGTCCAGGGCTGCCAGAGGCAGGATGAGCGGGATAAAAATATATTTATTATATTATATTATATTATATTATTATCTTTTATATAGCACCAGCGATGTACCTGGCGCTTTACAGAGAATAAGATAGACACGGTCCCTGCCCGAGAGCTTACAATCTAAAGACAGGGGGAGGGGAGAGAGGGAAGGAGGAACAGAGGGAGAGACAAGGGATGCAACATTCATGAGGATGCGAGAACTCAGGTACACGTACTTGGCTTGGTTACAGTACATTGGGAGTAAATAAATAAATAATAAATAAATAAATAAATAAATACTTCCATTGATCCGGGGAAAGTTGCCTATGTAGTTACAGCACGAGAAGGGCTGTGCTGCAGTCCTGTACCCTGGCCCCAGGTATGTACATAAGCTATCCACATAGACTACACTTCTGCATGTCTACTCATACTTTATGTTGAGGAACTTGGGATTTTTAATTTGTCTTATATCTGTTTTTATATGTTGCCCAAATGTACAATTATACAGCTCTTTTCATTGAAGACCTTGAAACAGTATATAAAATTAAGTGCCTCAGCACCCTTTGAGATGATTACTTTCCCTTGTTGACAAATGAATGGAGCAAAGCATAGGTGCACAAAGATGTGCCCATACTTTAGAGAATGGATGAGGAACCTCATGCCCGGGGGTCAAATTGGCCTGTGGCTAGTTTTTATTTGGCCCCTTTCTAGTTCTTGGATCCTAATTTCCAAGCACTGAAAGCGTAACGGAGCAAAGATGAGGGCCATGTAGACAATGATTCATGATCTGGACCCTCCTCTTCCTGAGTGCACCCTTTTCTGAACACCCACATTCAACTTCTATGTGGCCCTCAAAGCTTGTACTAATTCTCAAAGTGGCCTCTGGAAGGGAAAAATATTTCCTTGAACCCTCCAGCTACAAGTGAATTTTATGGGCCCACAATAGCACCACTACAGAAATGCCAAATCTATTAAAAATTCGCTATAGAAACAGAAACTGAAATGCCAGAGTTCCATAGGCTCTGTTTATAGCAAGCAGGCTAACAAAACCACGGAGCAAAGTTACTGAAAGATGCTCTGCGTTTTATTGGTGGCCTGGAGCTAAGGCATGCTGTTTTCACATCAGAGACTGACAGCTGCCGGAATATTTTTTCAATACAAGTTCAGATGAGGGAAAGAAACAAACAACTTTCTTTTGCCAAACTGTGCAGCAAAGCATAAACAATCCCATTAGGTTCTGGATAAAAGCCAAACGCATGCACAAACACAATGCCACCTCACTTCAGGAAGATTATTTCATTTATACGTCTGAATGGATGCATACATGCTTACATTCTAAGGGTAGTGCCTAAATTGAGCCACAGATAGGAGCCGTGCGTGAGTAGCCACTGCAAGATGAGATGAAAGATTGCATCGATTTGAACCTATTTCCCTATGTACTCTCTTTCTGAAAAATAAGTGCTATACATAACTGCATGCATATTATAAAGCATCTTAATTGCTACCAATAAAAAAAAATCAGTAATATGTTGCTGATCACATCAATTACCATTCCAAAAATGGAAAAGACTAAGTTCATTCTGTTGTTTTCAGTGGAATCTCAAAAAAATGCAGAGAGCTTTCTATAAACAACCCATTAGTGCATGTAAAGAACAGAGAATTATGCCTTTTCTATGAAAAAAATTGATTTTGAACTGATTACTATTCTACCAAATATGTAAGAGGCGGTATAGTGCACTTTTACATATCAATTTGTTTATATCAATTTAAACTGTAGTCGTTCTGAATGACTGATGTATTGCAACACTTAAGCTCATTTTGAACAACCCCAATTAAATTTCCTCATTACACCAGTCTCTTTGAATATATTCCTAAAGGGCAACTGAACTGTGATACTGACATTTCAGCTGGCTTGTAACAAACATTATGTACTCATGTTCAAGGGCTTTGCCTGAGATAGTTCTGAGAATGAATTATATAACTACATTATGCCAAAACTACTTGCAAATGCCCCACTTTGCCAAAGAAGTGTTTGTAAATAATCATGCAGAGCACACGGACGTAAGTACTGTTCTTCTCTTCACCTATACAGCTAAAACTGATTGAGCTGGGGGCTGGGCACTATTTGGAGCTGGCTAGCACCTCCACACAAATCCATGGGAAGGGAATGGTTTTTCAATCTCATAGAAAATGCTTTGGATTACTAACCTCAAAAATGCAAAACGTTGGAGTCAGGACTCCCCAAAATCATACTAGTGGCGCCTGACATTTTTAAAATTTAAAACATTTGTTTTTGTCTTATGTGCTTGAGCCTTGCGGGCACGCTTCAGGTGCATTTTCAAGTTTTTCTCCATAACCATGAGGGCTAGACACTGACTTGAAAAATAAAGTTTAGACCTCACCATTTTGTTGTAACTCACATAGTTTTAGGCTTTGAGTTACTACAATTTCAAAATCCACAATAAAACTATAAGAGGTGGTGACACTGGTTGCTCAGTACATTGCAGGATCTGTGAGAATAAGACAGATCTTGCCCCCCCTCACTCCTAGAAGGTCCAGTTCTGTAATGTGGAAAAGGAGATTTGGAAAATTCTTCCCCCACCTCCCCCAGATTTGTGCAGGGGAGGATTACTGTTCATGTCAGGAAGTAGCGCGCCCTTCCCACCCCTCTGCTTGGCTAGGTCTTGGAGCACTGAGGCAGCGGGGCTGCGAGTGGGGCTGCTAAGGAGCTTCAGCTCCATAGCGCAGTTAAGGCTTCCCACCCCCTATTGCAGGTCACCTAAGCACAACAGGAGAGTTTTGGGGGACTAACCCACGTTGCGTCCCATGCAACTCTAATTAGCCAGGTGGGCACAGGCGGCAAAACAGCTAATGGCTAGACCCAACAGCAAGTGTACAAGGGCTTCTCCCTCACACTTCTTAACCTGTGGCACGTGTTTAAAACAACCACCACCACCCCACAGGGAAAGTGTTGGTGGGAGTAGGAGTGACCTTATTGCCAGCAGCCATGGTCAAGGACAGGTGCAATATTAGGGCACCAAAAGGCCCTCACAGGGCCCCCTGGGGGAAGGGCATGGTATCACCCCCCAGGAGCCACAACCAGGGCAAAGTACCAGTAGATGAGCGATGGCCTGCTTGCCCACCCCCTACGGTGTGGGGAATAGAGAGGAAACCAATGGGCTGTTGCAGGCCCTGATGGCTGACTGGGATGCCATGATAGCACAGTGTGCAGGGGTGGGAATGGCACCAATGCCCCTTCCCTCAGCAGTAGGTAAATAGGTGGCAGTCCCACATAGTGCAGAGGAAACTTGTAATGTACCACAACGGGGTGGGGTGGGGTGGGGAGGGGAGGGGAGCAGGCACTCCCCCATGCCATCTCATTACAGGGATGACACGCAGCCAGGTCCTCTCAGGTTCAGAGCACAGGTGAACATGGAAGTCATCCAGGTGTTGCTGTGGTGAGCAGACATCATGGAGTATCACACAGTGAGGCTGGCTGGCACCATGCAGGACCAGCGCTGCCATTAGGCTGCTCAGGCAACCATCTGGGGTGCCAGATGAAGAGGGCAGGGGACTAATGGTAGTGTGCTGGCCCTGCAACAGTCCTGGGTTTTTAAAGGGCTATCCTGGGGTCCCTCTTGCTGCTGCAATGTCCCAGCAGCACATGAGGGGAGTAGAGTGATAGCGGCAGGGGAGCAGAGAGAGAGAGAGGCTGCCCCAGTAAGCAAGCGAGGGAGCGAGAGACAGGTGTGCAAGCAGGGCTGGCCTTACCCACCACCGGCCCACCCCCATTCAGCCCTGGCACCTGTGCTTCTTCAACTTGCTTCCCACTGGCATCTAGCCCCCATGTGATGTAGAGCGTGCATGGTGGTGCCTGTTGGGCTGCCCAAATGCTTTTCCGCGCTGTCTCACTCAGAGCGGGGGACTCTTGTGTTGCTTCAGCTTGTTGCTACTGCCCTACCTTGAAGCCTTAGCCAGCCACCCTGAGTGAGTCTGACTGGCGCTGCTGTTTTCTCAATGCTGGGTTGGGAGGGGAGTGGCTGGGGCCATGATGGGGGAAGGGTTGCTGCCTGGGGTCATGACTGTGGAGGGTGGGGGTGGAATTGAAGGAAGGACTCGGAGCTGAGGATCCATGATCTAGGGCTGAGGGAAAGGGCTGGCCTGGGAGGGTTGAGGGAAGGGGCTGAGTGTGGGGGGCAGTGATCTGGGAGGGTTGAGGGAAAGGCTGGGGCGGTTGGGTGCAGACAGGGAGTGCCATCTGGAGGGGGGCTTTGGGAGTGGATTGGGGCCATCTGTAGGAGGGTTTGGAAGGGGCAGGGGGTTCTGTGGCAATGAGAGGGTTATTTAATCACCTGAATCTATGTTTGAACTTCTGTGTTGGCGGGTTTGGGGCACAGTCAGCTCAGCAGGGCCTTGGAGCCTAGGGAAACCCTTCCCTTGGATTATAATTTGTAGGCTTGCCTGGGTCTGAGACTCTGACCTCTCTCCCCTTGGATTAGGGCTCCGGAGGGACAATGTAGCTGGGACATGATTCGGAGGCCAGCCTGAGGCCACCTCGATGGAGCCAAACCAGGAGACCTGAACTAAGGAGAAGTTCAGGGGCTCAGGATAGTCTGAGCCTGAGCTCAGGGAAGGAGCTAGGACTTTGTTAATTTTGAAGACATTTACAGGGGCCAAGTTGGTCCAGACTTGTGTTCCATGTATGTTGTGCTGACTATTTCTTGAATGTAATATTGAATTTATCAATTTACTAGTGATCCGACTTGTTGTGCTCATTCTTGCTGAATTATTTTCTCAGTGCTGAGAGTGTATAGTGTGAGGGCCTAGTGTGGATGGTGTTTTTTCCTTAGCAAACTTGGTCTTTTGTGTGTTTTTATTGGTGATTGTTCCTTGGTTTGTTTTGGTTTATTGATTTGCTTTTAGAAGGTCTTCTAGCAAGAAGTATTAAATATCAGGTGTTATAAATGTTGGAGTTTTGTAATATGCAGGGTTCCTGGTTTTCTGTTCTCCAGCATCTCAGGCCAAGCGGCTTCTGCCCCTTTGCCAGCTGCTTGTTGTTTTTGCAAAGGGGTGAGGTGGGGTGGGGGTCTCCTCCTTTAGGCTGCTCCTTTGCCAATGCTGCTGTTCTTGCTGTTCAGTCATTTCCACTCTCCCCTCTTGCTCCCCTCCCCCATCCTCCCTGCAGCAGTAGGAAGGAGGGAGTCACTGAGATGGTTCTCTAAGTTGGCAGGATCATGGAGGGAGTAGGCAGCTGAGAGGCAAGTGGAGAGGAGAGCTCCAGCACCACCTGAGACCTGGCTTCCCCAACCCTCAACCCAACCCCCAGACTAGATTGGTAGTCTGTGGCAGGGAGGCTGGGATGGGGTGGTGGTGACGGACCAAGCCGCCTAGAAACCTTTGCACCGGCCCTGGTACCACTACTAACACTGGACAAGCCCCAGTTTCCCAGCTACCACCCAACGAGACACCAGATCCAGGTGAGGTGAACCCACTGGTGGGGGTGGGACAAGGGTCATGGGCAGGAACCTGAGTTGACTGTGTTGCTGCAATTTGCAGTGATTTTTGCAGAATCAGCCAATCCTCGCAGTGCTATGCTGAAATTGCAGTGACACTGCAGTGGGGGCTGTCTGCAGGATCTTTAAATCCTGGCTCAGGCATAAACGTGTCGCCTGACCCCAAACTAAAACTGCTGCTGCAGCTGCAATCTGTCCGCGAGGTGTGACCATGACCTGAGGGTAAATAGGCCCCATGGAGATGAATTGTGGGTGGGTGGGGTCTGAAGGCCCTATGTTTTCATGAGGGAGGTCTGGGGTTTTAATACAAGGTGGGAATTGTGTTTGATTAGCAAAGTTGTGATTCTATGTCAAACCTGTTGCAAATTTGCTTCCCAGCATGCATAGTTATGCAAATCAAGTTAATTATGCAAATATTAATGCTTGCAGTGAATTTTCAGAATTTGGCTTCACTGGTTGCAGAATTTAAGATTTTTTGGTCTAGTGAACTCGGATCTCTGGTCATGGGATTGAGGAATTTAGCTTTGCATGAGTCCCTCTAGGGGCATAGTAGCTGGGCCAACAAGGGTTTCAGGAATAGGGGGTTCAGCCTTTGGGCAACCAGGGGGTGTACAGCCAACAAGGGGCCCAGCAACCAGCCCCCAAAAGGATAGAACAATCAGTCCAACAGGGGGTGCAACTGCTAGTGCAAGAGGACCTCAACAGGTTGGTATGGCTGGGCAATGTATGGTGCCCACAGTGAGTGGGCTCAGTGCCCAGATGACTAGTGGGCAAACAGGAGTGACAAGTGTGGGGGTGGGAGTCCCCCTGGAGCAGTGGTATAGCCCCCCTGAAATTGTCTGGAGGGGTGGCAGGTGGTGGACAAGCTGGCCAAGTCCTGCTTCTGGCTATCAGATATGAAGCCCCACCCTCCTGGGGGGTACGCCCCCATAGCGATACATCTTCTGCCGTCCACATGGGAAAAAACCTGGTGGGGCAAATACACTGACATATTCACTCTGCTGTTCAGCAATCCCATCCCTGGCCCAAATGCAAGGACAGATTCCAGGGAGTTCGAGAGGTTTAAGAGGAGGAAGGTTGACCATAACTGGATCAACTGAGAATCTGTCTTTATAATTTACACAGGTGTGGTGATGCAGGCCTATCCCTCAAGGGACATGGCACTGTGGAAATATTTTGACATAGTGTGCCAGGCATATCTACCAGTGGAAGGTTAGGCTTTGCTACAATGTAGCCTTTCACCAGCACGCTGCAGTTATGCCTGGAATCCAATGGGAGATGCATGCACATGACCTTTGGTTGGAGTGAATGCAGACTAAGGAAATGCCCAGGACAGACAGTGGTCATGTTCTGGCAAAGAAAGACAAGCTAGCTTTGGATGGATCACATCCCTCCAGACCTAGGAAAGAAATGATTCCAAGGCTTTAGCGTGTTGGGAATTTAACAACAGGGCATGTTTTTTTCGCACAAACTGCAGGTTTTGGCATCTCTGCCTGCAGTGTGGGGATTCCCACCCAATCTCCAACTGCCCCAAGTGGAAGGGATAGATGTCGATTCAACCTAGGCCAGCAGAAAGGGGGAGGAAGCAATGCTCCCTCAACAAATAGAGGAAAGGGTGTCAACACTGGTCAGATATGAGGTCCTGGTGGACATGTTATTTGAGGGAGACAAGGAAGTATGCTATTGAAAAGTTTTGCTGGGGTTTCAGGATCCCTTTCAGAGGCATTAGGGAACACCAGATGCCCCCCAATCTGAAATTGGTTTTTGGCTTTTAGCCCGTTGTTGAAGCAAAGGTTCTCAAAGAGGTAGTCAAAGGCAGGGTAGCAGGCCCCTTTATTACCCTCCCAATGGAGAACCAGGAGTGTTCTCATTGGGAGTGATCCCTAAGAAGGCACCAGAGGAATATTGGCTAATACGTCACCTCTGTCCTACCCTTGAGGGGCATCTGTGAACAATCGATATCTGCTGAGCTATGCTCAGTTCATTATGCTTCCTTTGATAGGGCAGTTGAGATGGTGAGGCTATGTGGCAAAGTAACAATGATGGAAAAGAGTCATATAAAGTCAACATTTTGCCTGCTCCTTGTTCATTCTCTGGACTTTGACTTATTAGACTTTACTTTTCAGGGAAAGTTCAGCTACTTCACGCCTTCCATAACATAGTAAATCAGACTGGCGTACCTTCTGCTGAGGAAAAGACAGAGGGCCCCACCTTGGCAATTACATACCTAGGAAGGTACTGAACTTAACTCCAAGATGGAATTATCACGGTTATCCCTTCAGAAGCTGGAGACCCTACAGAGGAGGATCAGTAAGTGCACGGTTGCATGAAAGATTATACTGCGGGAACTTCAATTCCTGCTGGGTAATCTTAATTTTGCTTGCAGGGTGGTATCTCCAGGGAGAGCATTCCTCTCTCTCCTAAGACGACAGGCGTTACAGCCTCACATCATCATAAAAGAGTTACTCAGGTTATGAGGGAGGATTTGGCACTGTGGGTAATTTTCCTTAGGGAACATAATGTGTTGTACCTGGAGGGCCAGTGTTGCTTGAAGGGGAATTTCAGATCCACTCAGATACAGTGGGCGGCATTAGTTAGGTATATATTTTAAGGGTAACTGATGTGCCAAAAGTGGCCACCTGAGTGGCTAGCAACTGGTGTGGTGTGGAATTTGACATTTTTGGAACTATTCCCCATTGTCATGGCAGTCCATGTATGGACTGAGGAGATTAAGGACAAGAGGATAGGTTTTTTTTGGAAGTCCATGTTATTAATTCTTTGGCTGGAAAGGGTAAGTCAGAAAGGGTTATGAGACTGGTGCGTGTATTCGTTTTGGCCTGCTTTAAGCATAACATCTTTTTTTTGGCAAAGCATATTCCAAGCACCAACAACGAAATAGTGGATGCCCTTTCTCGGTTTCAGATGCAAGCATTTCTGGGACCTTTCCCCAAGGCAAGACAAACACCAGAGAACATCCCAGCAGAGCTGTGGAGCCTTGGAGCATAGATTTATTCCGCACGGTCTGCAGTTCTGTGGCTTTTTGCACCAGGGTAGTATATGAACAGGTGTAGGAAGTTTCAGAGGTTTAGAATGAGCAAGGATAGGGTGAAAACGTTCCCTATTCCCATGCCACAAATAATACAGTATGGGTTACACCTCCACGAAAGAGGGCTTGCTCCAGGCACAATATCAGACAGATGGTCTATTTGGGTCCCACTCTTTCAGAACTGGGGTGGCATCGTCAGCAGCTGCTGCCAGTTTTGGCAACAGCGGTATCTGGGTGGTGGGCAGATGGAGACCAAGGACCTTCTGCTCCTACATTTGCCCTCTTCCGTGCCAGTAGGGCAAGTTCCCAATTGGGATGGGTAATGGGGTCTTTAGTGGGGGTTTACATGTTTGGCGTCATCTTACCCATTTTGGTATGACTGTTTCAGGAACAAGCCGGGCCATATTGAGGAAGCTAGTGTGGATCCTGGAGCACAGTTTTGTCCATCTGGGCAGCAGATACAGCAAGGCACACTAGCTGCGGCTCACAGCTCGGTCTAAGCTACAGAGTGAAAATATTTTGCAGAGAGAAGAGCATGTTGTGGGTGCAATGGATACCAATTATATTGGGATTACAGGCGAGGGTTCAGCCAAACATAATAGTCTTGCACCTCGGGGAGAATGATTTCTGTTGGGGCTCTGGTCTGGACCAGTCTATAATGATTGGACAGAACTGGCAGCAGTTGAGGGAACTCTTCCCAGGGAGAAGGTTCATGATTACCCAGCTCTTGCAAAGACAGGTGTCGAAGGGAGCATTGAACCCACATCAAGTCAACAGAGCCAGGAAAAGTAAACAGAAAGGCCAAACCGTTTATTGACCTGCATGGCGGTGAGTGGCTTGAGCACAAGGCTATTAAGTGGATGAAGCCTGAGCTGTACTGGGAGGACGGGGTCCATTTGTCACAGCTGGGCACGGATTTGTACTTGAACTCCTTAAAGGAGACCTTGATCAGGCTACTTTACTTGCAGTCTGGGGAATCATGATGTACTTGTGTGTGTGTTTGGGGAGGGGGATGGGGGCGGGGGCAAGGCACCAAGCATATGTTGGCTGCTCTAGAGGTAATAGTCCAGTGCCAATGAAAATAGAGAGTTCACAGATTTTGGGTTCCAAACCAAGAATGAAATGGACAGCCACCTCATAGGGAAGTGAAGGAAGGGGGAGTCAATCAAGGGATAAGCAACCCACAGCCTCACCCAACTCTGGGGGTGGGGACTGTCCTACTATGCTGAATACATGCTGTCCCTATTCAGTGCAGGAACCGTCACTCCTTCCTCAGGACCCCAACAGGGGTGGGGGTGGGGTTTAGGTGGCTGGAATGGATTTGGGATAATCCATTCTGGATCAGTAAGCTGAAACACTGGACATGCCAACTTATGGTTAATAAGGAGTTGCAGCCAGTTTAATGCAACTTTCTGCGTCTGTAGCCTCCTTCAGTGAGCATGTAACAAATGGTGCCTGCTTGGAGACAAGGGAGCACCCTTCTACTTGTCAGTCTTCAACCAAGATGGAAACAGTTCAGATATCAGCTGACCACCAGGGAAGTAGGACTTAGTGCTCAGATCCATTTTTTGGAGTCAGGGCCCATCCCTGCTAGCCAGGGTAATACTCTGGGAAGGCAGGAGGCAGTTAGGCTCTCCCAGCTGTTTCTGCATGAAGCTACAAGCCTGTGGATCTGAAAAGAGATCCATTAGCCTTTCAACTCCAGAAACTCCACTGCTGGGAGATCCACCTTTGCAGAAATGGAAAGCAAATACTTGGCCCAGCTGAGAATTTGATTTGAATTCTCTCTACAGGAACTCACATCTAGTGAGTTAGATGTTTTGATCCTCATAGAACCCATTCTGCTTTTTGCCTGGAAAATGGTAGCTGGGGGTTTGTAGTGCGTGTGCCCCCAAACCTTTTGGGCCATCCTGCCAGTACACTGCAGTTCTTGCAAAGAGTGCAGTAACAGAGGGTGTTTTTAAACGAGATGTGTCCACACATGGGTCCCCACCGTCCACGTATCCAACTGCTTGTGTAGCGGTGGTGCATGGGAAGGCGCACTCCCATGACCCAGGCCCCGTAAAGCGAATCGCAGAAAAATCCAGAGTGCCCTGTGCGGGCCAGGGTGGCTGCCTCCATGGATGGAGCAGCTATGCTGGGAGCCACCCATGTGAAGCCCTCCGCACACACTTCCCGTGTGTGGGTGCCCTGTACCTGTCCCACTCACTGGCCATGGTCCGCCCCCTCCCATCGCTCTCGTTTAAAAACACCTGGCCTAAGAGTTCTCAATGGTTGTTGAAGTCTTTCCGATTTGGGGAGTTTCTAAGCTTAAATGCCTCTCAACAGGAGTCATCATGCTCGTTGCTAGGGAAGACATTTCTAAAAAATCTTTTTGTGTGCAGATTTTAAGAGACTGATAAAATATGTACTGGAAGGAGTAGGTTATTCTAAATTAGGTTAGTTTGAATTAAAGTTACACAGTTCAGTTCATTTAGAATAATTTTACAACTCATAAATAGCGGACATTAATAGCGGTTGATGTTTTGTAACTGCACTGGTCATTAAATTTATTGGAAGATATTTTTATGCATTACTGATTATATTATCTGGAAGGGATAATTTTGGATCTTTGTTTCAGTCATGAATTTCTTGTTAACCAATTTCCATACACAAGCATTTAACTATTGTGCTGTATGTTATAATCTCAGTAGATCTCTATTTTAGTTTTGAAGAACCCCCTAAAATAATTGTGTAAGAGATAGCAGCCCCTATGGCATATCACCAAGTTAGTATGATAGTAACAAATCACCACGACCAGATGTTTTCATCCCACAGTTCTGAAAGAACTCAAATATGAAGTTGCAGAGCAGACCTACTTTGGTAATTTGTAACCTATCGGTAAAAATCTGTTGCTGTACCAGAGTATTGGAGGGTAGGAAATGTAATGCCAATATTTTAAAAGGGCTCCAGAGGCAATCATGGAAATTACAGACCAGTAAGCCTAACGTCTGTGCTGGGCTAACTAGTGGAAATGATTGTTAAGAACAGAATTACTGGGCAGTTGATACACATGGCATAATGAGAAAGAGCCAATATGGATTTAGCAAAGGAAAGCCATGCCTCACTAATCTACTGGAAATTGTTGAGGGTATAAATAAGCATGCAGATAAGGGTGAGCTGGTCGATATAGTGTATCTGGATTTGCAGAAGGTTGATACGGTCCATCACGAGCGACTTTTGAGGAAATTAAATAGTCATAGGATAAGAGACAGTGTCCTATTGTGGATCGGCAACTGCATAAAAATAAGAAGCGAAGAGCAGGACTAAATGGTCAATTTTCACAATGGAGAGAACTAACTAGTGGAGTGCCCCAGGGATCTGTACTGGGACCAGTTTTGTTTAATATATTAATGATCTGGAGAAGGGAGTAAAGAGTGAGGTGACCAAATTCGCAGATGACAAAGTTATTCAAGGTAGTTAAAACCCAAGCAGACTGTGAAGAATTGCAGGAGGATCATGTGAGACTGAGTGACTGGGCATCCAAATGGCAGATGAAATTTAATGTGGACAAGTACAAAGTGATGCACATATGGAAAAATAAACCAAACGATGACCCTTTTCACACAGACACTCTAAAACTGATAAAATGGGTGTTACATTTTATTATACATGTTGCAGGGTGCCCATAGAGCACACTTGCAGCCCTGCTACATGTATAATAAAATATAACACCCATTTTATCAGTGTTAGAGTGTCTGTGTGAAAAGGGTCTATATGTATACAATGCTGAGTTCTAAATTAGGAGTTACCACTCAGTAAAGGGATCTTGGATTCACTGTGGACAATACACTGAAATCCTCAGCTCAGTGCACGGTGACTGTCAAAAAAGCAAAACATTTTAGGAATCATTCAGAAAGGGATAGAGACTAAAACTAAAACTATTGTAATGTCTCTATATAGATCTAGGGTACGACTGCACCTGCAGTATTGTGTGCAGTTCTGGTCACCCCATCTTTTAAAAAAACAAAACAAAAACCCAACAACATTGTAAAACTAGGAAAGGTACATAGAAGGGCAACAAAAATGATCAGGGGTATGGAACAGCTCCCGTACGAAGAGAGGCTGGATAGGTTGGGGCTCTTCAGCCTTGAGAAGAGACGACAGAGGGGATATAATGAAGTTTATAAAATCATGAGTAAAGTGGAACACGTAAATAGGGAGCAGTTATTTACCCTAACAGTACTAGAATAAGGGGACACTCCATTAAATTAACTGGCAGCAGATTTTTTAAAAATAAGAGGAAGTATTTTTTCACTCAGCGCACAATTAACTTGTGGAATTTACTGCCAGAGGAAGTGGTCACGGCTGGTAGCGTAGCTAGTTTTAAAAAGGGATTGGATAAGTTCTTGGAGGATAAACCCATTAATGGCTATTAGCCAAGTAGGTTTTGGGGCTGTAACCTCTTACTGTTGGGGGCTAGAACAACAGGGAACAGATTGCCCATTGCAACCTATTGGGTACTTCTCCCATTGGTCTGACCCAGTATGGCACAACTTATGTTTTTATGACATCTCTACCTATCTTAAGGGAAGGGTTTTGGAGCCCAGTAACCTCTTCAGTGAGTCCTGAAAAGTGGCACCTCTTTAAACTCCTATGATTTTAATACTTCAGAATCTGTAAGAAATTATTATTATTATTATTAATTATTATTTTAAACTTATTATCCCGCCCATCCTGCTGCAGGCAGCTCTGGGTGACTTACAATTACAATTATCAAGTTTTAGAGTATTTTTTAAAATGCCCAAACCACCACAGATAATTTGAATTTGCAAGTGGAAAGCTTTCTGCCCATCCAATATTAATCAGCAGGCCAGATGGCCTCCTATAAAGCTACACATTAGATTCAATAGCTTCCAAAACTGTGGTATAGATCAAGAACATAATTTTTCTAGGCTTTATTTTCTGTAATAATAAGACCAATTCCTCCCTCTATGCTCTGAGTTCTCTGAAACATTCAGCTGGTTGCTGCTATGAAATCTTCAGTCACATACATGCATATTCCTCTCAGCAGTTCTACGGCTCTCATTCTTCTGAAAATATTCTCCATAAAGAGCTAAAGCAAGCTAATGTAGCTTGGCTGGCAGTGGCTGAACATCAGTTGTGGGGAAATATTTTACCCTCATTTTGTGGGATTTAGGGTGGGAGGGAGGTTGTTTCAAAAACCTAATTTTATTACAGAGCTGACAGGGTGTTGGGAAATGGAAAACCTGCTTAAATAAACTTGTAGGATGGTTTTGAAGATTTTACACTAATAGTAGGCAAAGAAAGCGCAGTGGGTATCATTTCAAGATTCTGAAATAGAACCATGAGATTCCACGTTATATATAGTTTGTTAGCTAGAAAAATGGCTCAGGAACAGCAACCTTCCAGAAACATCATTACACAGAAAGAAAGAAAAAGTTGCCTGCGGATGGAAGCACGCGCTATACAAATGTGGTGCCCATGCAGCTTGCCCACCTTTTTCACACTCAGCACCCGCTACATTAGCACTACATAGAATCAGTCTAACAGCACCAGTCTCTAAGTCGCTTTAAACAGCTGCCATTTCAAAGGTGAAAATATAGCCAGAGCAGTATTTCCTTCTCATTTTTCAGAACATTTTAAAGTTTTCCCCTTATTGTTTTCTTCACAATTTGGTCAATTGGTGTGGGTCTCTGATAATTAATAATAATGCATCTGATGCATACATTATGCATATTCTCCCATCTTGGAATGTGCTGAATTGTGTAAACACTTATCTGAAGCTCTCAAGATGATGTCACTCACCCAGGGGGAGGCTGTGGGTTTGAGCTAGTTACTTAGCACACACTCAGCACACTCTGGGCCTCTCAGCAAGCCTGGCTCAGCTAGCTACACAATGAGCAAAATCTAAGCACTGAACAGCAGAGATAAAAGGCTAGCAGAATACTGGGATACATCAGAAAGATGTGGAATACAATTGGAATAACCCATGGCATGCTTCTGGCAGAGGTGCTGTTAGATTGCACAGATTATTCTGTTGCAGTTTGCCACGATTTCCAGAATTTTATACTATTTTCATAGAGGACAAAAGAGGATCAATAAAGATAAAAAATCACTGGTGTAAACTGCTCTCAACCACATGTCTTGTAAGAGATAGCTTAGGTCAGGGGTGGAGAACTTTAAGCCAAGGACCAAATGTGGCCCTGTTTAGTTTTTATTTGGTTCCTTTCCAGTTCCTGGATCTGCCCCCTAGATCCAGTTCCTACCCCCAAGCACTGAAAGAGAAAACTCAGAGGAAGGGAGCAGAGATGAAGACATGCACTCATAGTTAAGGGACAGGGCCATGAGACAGATCCATGACCTCCTCTTCATGACCACACCCCTGAAACACACCCAGTTTCTATATGATCCTCAGAGCTTGTACCAATTTTCAACTTGGCCCCTGGGAGGGAAAAGGTTTGCCACCCTTGGCTTAGGGGATGGCATATATACTTGCCTGTATGTCTACTATCTAATCATCATAGGGTGATTTCAGACGTGAAATCACCCTACACCAGGATCCGTTTCGGATCCTGGTGAGGAATCAATCCGGCCTGATTCCTATTGGGGAGGTGGTAGGACTGTGCGGCGCGACGTGCAGCCGCATAGCCCCGCCCCCCCGGCCGTCCGCCCTCCGGGAGACGGGCAAGCGCAGCGGTCAATCCAGCCGCTGCACCCGATCCTGCAACGTGGTCTGAGCCACGATCCGGCTGGCAGAAGGTAACAGATGTTACTTTCCGCTGATTCCGGATCGTGGCCACCGTGACCATGCTTGGGGCCCAATCCCACCACGCTTTCGGACCTCTGGGTGGTCGGAGGTCCGAAAGTGTGGTCAAAGAGATTCCCGCCGGGGGGGTCACAGGAGTGAGCATCTGGCGGGAATCTCTTTGGGTAACATCAGACGTTACGCTACCGCGGCCACCACAGGGGGTTCACTGTGGTTGACCATGGTATCGTAATGTCTGAAATTACCCATATATATAGTGCTGCCTATTTTTTTCTATTGTTAGACTCAGTTTTCAGGTAATTGTAAAACTTTGCCAAGCTCACAATTCAGGATTAAGTTTTCCAGAATTGACGGCTGTCTCAAGCTGAATTTGTTGGGGAAATATTTCAGAAAGAATGGTTAAGCCATTACCAGGAACCATGTTTAAGGACAGGGCTGGGGTCATTCCAAGGGAACAGATTTCTCAATACAGCCCAATCCTCAGAATGATTTGATGCTCAAGCCCTGTTTAAGTGAATTGCCCTTGAGTCAGCAGAGTGAATTGAGGACTGGACTCCCTGTGACTTTTTCCATCTCCAGTGTTCCTTTATCTGCTTAGAATGAGCTGCTAATGGAAAGGCTTAAAGGAGCCCATTAACACCAATTTGAAAAGAGTGCTAATTCCAGCCATACAATCTATTTTTCGAAGACAAATTAGGGCCTAGGTGTATAAAGGGCGTAAGAATTGGATTTCTATCTTTTTTACTTCTTTGTAATGCATGAAGTTGACTGTTTTACTGCTATCTTGTCAATTTCTTTTCTGTTGGGTATTTACCTAAGAAGAAATATCAGGAATGGCCTTTCCAGAGTTTGCTAGACAGAGCTCCTAGGTGTGCGTTACAAGAATTTTCAGTCTGCAGTGATGAATTTGAGGGTGTGTGTGGGGGGAGGGATCAAATCTTTAACAAAGTCATTCTTCCCCCCCAAAGTTTATTATGTTTTAGTGTGAAAACAAATATAAATAAATATAAATAGATTAACAATTCAAGAGAGTGTTTAAAATTTCCTTCCTCATTTTTGGCAGTACTTTTATCTCATTAATTCTCTACTTATCCATAGAGTTGGAAGAATGTCAAGACTACTACTAATCATTTCTATAGTGCTACTAGGCCTAGGCAGCACTTTACAGTCACAGATTTTGAAGACAGGTCCCTGCCCAGTGGGCTTACAATCTAAGATGGACAAGGGTGAGGGGGAACACATAGACACACACACAGTCCCATTTTACAGATGGGAAACTGAGAGGTTGTGGCTTGCCCAAGGCCATCCCCAGTGAGTTCATGGTAAGGTCAGAATTTGAACCCTTGCTTCCCAGGACCAAGTCTAGCACCTTATCCATTATACCACCCTGGCTTTCTAGACCTCAGTTGTCTATGGTGTGTGTGTGTGTCACACACACACTTAATATGCCTTCCCCATACATAATAAAAACACTTTAAAAAAAAAAAAAAGACCCTCCAATATTTTTCCTCCACAGCTCAACATCAACAGCCTTTACTATCAGAACCTTTTAATCAAAGTAGCAGTAGTGAAATCAGACAACTGCAATCCATTTTAAAAGCTGACTGCGATTTGTGTAAAAAGCTACAGTGAGATGCTCTATAATTTGACTTTAATTATTAGCTCAATCACAAACTATTTTCTTTCAAAAACAAAGCAAACTGAATTCTAATCAATTGGGCAGATACCTCTAACACCATCAAGCTCAAAATCATTATTTAACATCCGTTTGTACACACAGTCCTGTCTCCAAATCAGAAGCACCATAAAAATAGAAAAAAGGGTGGTAGGAAAGTTAACCTTTAATTATGAAGGTCACATTTAACTTCTATAGGAAAATGCTAAGACAAGCTACCAAATGGGTATAGCTTAATGATCTGCTCAGTTTCTAGTTTTAAACTTCCATGAGAAAAATCAATACACTTTTTATGAAAAAGAAGTAGCCAAGTATTTTTGACATTTTGGCCACACTGAAATTACACGCTGAAATTTGGCTTGCAAATATACCAGACACGCTCCACAAACTAACGCTACAGACTGCTTTGTTTGCCTGATTGCTGCAGTTAATATATACCACTTTTGAATAAAACACTTTGTTATCTTCTCTGTCACTGGAGCGTTTGCTGTCTCTAAGATTGTGGCAGAACAGCAGCATGCTCAGATGTGTGTTGAAAGCTGGCTTGGGCTAGATTAGAAGCCTGGATAGACTCACTGGGTGCATGGATTGTACCATGGACACTAGTCTCACCACTGAACCAAACATGTTCACGTTTTGCATTTGGCACGATATGTCAATTTCCACACCAATATTCTGCAAAACTTTGTTCGCTCCAGTTCTTTGGACAGCATGTGTAACTAAAATTAAAATGACAACTTGCTACTCAGTAAAGATTATTCTTATACAAAACACTCACTTCTAGCTGTTTTTACAGGAAACCAGTTTGATGTTAACTGTTGAGAAAATAAGGCTTACCAACCATTTTCTTGGTTGGCCTTTCAGCTTTCAGCACATTAAAACCCAAGCTTCCCACATAAGATGACAGACACCAGACCATAGGTGACTTAACTATCAATGGGGGGAAGGGCACAGGAGTGGGGGCTGGGCAGGGGTTCTATAGGGGTTCCAAAAATCTGGGGGGCACATACCCTTGTGCCCCCCCCCCCCCAAGTCATCTATGCACCAGGTACCTAGACCAAAGGAAAGGGACTTGAGGTGGAGAGGCACTGTCAGTGTTTTGGAGGTAACAGAGCTGGCTCCATGACTTGCTGCACATCTTGTTCTGGCTGAAATAATGGTATTAAATGGAATTTTTTTATGTCTGAACTGTCTTGCCCAGAATAAATAATTTCCTAATGGTATTTAGCTAGTATTTATTTATTTATTTATTTATTTCAATTTGTATCCCACCCTTAGGCTCAGGGTTGCTCACATTTCAACGAATCAATTAACATTTAACCATTAACATTAAATTAATTAACTAGTAATCCTCTCAATAATCTAAGATGGACAAGGGGGAACACATGGACACACACACAGTCCCATTTTACAGATGGGAAACTGAGAAGTTGTGACTTGCCCAAGGCCATCCCCAGTGAGTTCATGGTAAGGTCAGGATTTGAACCCTTGCTTCCCAGGACCAAGTCTAGCACCTTATCCATTATACCACACTGACTCGCTAGACCTCCGCTGTCTATGGTGAGGTAGGTTAGGCTGTGAGGGGCCCAAGGTCACCCAGTGAGTATATGGCTAAGGCGAGTCTTGAACCGAGGGCCTCCCCCTTCCTCCCAGTCCCATGCTCTTAACCCTGGAAACTAAGGAAAACTGCCTGTCAATTTGAATGCGCTTTTCCACATGACAAAATGTGCCTAAGTTGTCTCCTGGAAAAGCTTCAGGAGGAAAATCAGGCACAGTTTTCATCACGTGGAAAAACTAACCCCCGCAGGATTGCCGCCAAAGCTGTGCAGGTGGTTTTCGACATGATGAAACCCACACCTGATTTGCCTACCAGAGCTTTTCCCAGGGCAAAGTAGGCATATTTTGTCACGTGGAAAAGCGGCTTCAAATTGACCGCCAAGGAGAGCCATGTGAGAACTCCTTAAAGTTACTCCAGTTTACAGGTGATAATCCAGCCCTTGACTGTGTTTCATGCCCCGAGACTGCATGGTTCAGAGAGGTGGAGATGAAGAAAACAGATATTTCCCTAATGCCCATCTCCAGCCTTCCTAGCATGAAGACTCATCCTGACAGGGTATATATTACAGTATTTTGACCACATGCTGCCAAGTAATCATTAATACAATCAAAGGTACTGATAATTTTAGCTGGGTTGGTATACTCTATACATCTTTAAAATGTGAGTTATCAGTAGGGTTCCTGGTTTTCTGTTTACCACAGAAAACCATAGAAAACCACAGAATTCCATGATTTTCTGAGAAAAACACAGAATTCCATGATTTTCAGAGAAAAACACAGAATTCAATTTTTTTTTCCAGAGGAAACTGCGGATTCCATGTTTTTATCTGATGTTCCTGGCCACAAAAACTCACCTGCAGCTGTCTTTAATCAGCTGGAAGGTCTGTGTTTGCTGGTGGCACACTCGGAAGTTCTCCTTGCACATGCGCTGAACAGCATTCCAATCTCTTCAAGAGTGCAGCACACAACAGAGAGAGCAGTGGAGAGACAAGGGTGCAGCATCATATTCGTTCTCCGCAGGCAGTAAGAAACTCGCAGGGCTCCTGCAGCTCAGGCAGTTCTGTCTCTATCCTGGTTGGACTGGGTGGATGGGTGTGCGCCCATGTAAACACCATGGGTGGTGGGTGTTTGTGTGTGCACGCTCCCACCACACACCCACCAACACCCGCCGCACACCTACCCACACCCACCTCCACCCACGGAGCCCTCCGATAGAACGGAGGATGCCCCATGCGTGGAGGTGGGTGTGGGTAGGTGGAGGTGGGTAGGTGGGTGTCCATGTAAACGGGCTCACACCCACCTACACTCACTGCACCAAAACACCACCCACCCCCGTCTGTGTAAAAAAGGCCTTAGTTTGACTTATCCAGAAATTCAAGTTATGCAAGTTCAACTTAAGTAGAGTCCACTGTATCTCTTATTACTCTTGGTAGTTTACACCTAAACCTGAAAACCTGACCTATAGTTGAGGTTACCCCACAAAGTCCACATAAAAACAATGTTCTTTCAGAATACCCAGAGTTCTTTTGTGTTGCCAGCGACCTTCTAATACAATGCTTGGCAGGGCAATTGGAAAGTAAAATAAAGGGTGGGTTTGAGTGGTTTTAAACCACAATACTTCCTAGACATACACAAATTGTTCCTGTACTTTTAGTGGCAGAATAAGCCTTCTGGATTGTTAGTGTTTATAAAATCACTGAGGTTTATATCCATTTTAGAAATGATGCCACTCTCGTGGGAAAAATGCAAAAGGTGTCAATGTTTTTGAAAAGCAAACAGTGTTAAAAAATGATTATTTTACAGTCTTTCATAAAGTAAGTTCTTTCATGTATTCAGAAACAAGGAAGGTACTTTGACCCAGTGCATACTTAATTGTATTGGCATCTCCAGTGTTTCACATCTTATCATTTGGGTGTGAAAATTTGAACCAATTGCAAATTTAGTATAAATGACTTTGAACACTGATTTTATTATTTATGAATTCTATGTATGTAAAAGAAGAATACATGAAAAATGCTTTTTTGTATTACTAAACAAAAATAGTTGTTGACTAGGGTAGCAACTGATCCATATAGTCCAGTTTTTTGGATTGTGAAAAACAGATGCAAAATGTGTAAAATATATAGTGCGCATGAAAAATGGATGAAGCTCTATTAAACACAGTGAATATCTGAAGCTCTAAACACAACCTGGAGGCCCAAACCCCATTTGTGCCTGGCTTTGAAGGGTGCCTTACCCTTTACCTTCCCTGCCATCTCACACACATCTCTGTGCCTGCTTACAAAAGGGAAAGGAGACCAGAGCTACCCACCTGAGGAGTCCGGGGTCAGGGGGTCTTCTGGTGTGGGCAGAAGACCCCCTGGCTGCAGGCCTGAGCCTCTGCTTTTCCTATTGGCATTCACAGGCTAGCTGAGTCTGGGAATGCCAACAGGAAGTGCAGAGGCACAGATGTGCAGCCAGCTATTATGCCCCCCCCTCAAGTGGAAGTGCATCAGGAGGGGAGGGTGCCAGACTGCCTCAAGGAGGCTGTGGTCCAGCCTCTCCTCAAAAAATCATCACTTGACGTTGGTGCTGTAGCGAGCTATTGGTCTGTCTCTAACCTTCCCTTTTTAGGGAAGGAGATCCTTCCCTAAAACATACCAGCTATGACATACCACCATTCTCCAAGTCCCCCCACCTTCCCTTCCCTGCTCAGGGTGACTTACAATTTTTAAAAAACTTATTAACTGTAACATTAACAACTAATTAACTGTAACATTAAATCTGTGTGATCTAAATGAGCCTGCAGCTGACAGGCCACCACCCATTCAATAACCTTCACTTTTTAGAGAAGATTATTGAATGGGTGGTGGCCCGTCAGCAGCAGGCACATTTAGATCGCACAGGTTTTCTAGATCCCATGCAATCTGGCTTTCGTCCAGGTTATGACACAGAGACAGCGCTTGTGGCCTTGGTCAATGACCTCGGCCTCCTGGTAGAGCTAGGCAGAGGTCATATGACCCCGCTGGTTCTACTACATCAGTGGCTTTTGATACCGTGAACCATGAGATGGTGGTGACTTACCTGTGGGACCTGGCCGGGGTTGACGGAGCCGTTCTGCAATAGTTCTGTTCTTACCTCGTTAATAGATCGCAGCGGATGGTACTAGGGGACTGTATGTCATCTCCTGGGGAACCTCCCATGTGGAGTTCCGCAGGGTTTCATTTGGTCCCCTCTCTTGTTCAACGTGTACATGCAGCCACTAGGGAAGGTTGTACACAGCTGGGGAGTTTGTTGCCATCAATATGCCGAAGATACCCAGCTGTATTTTTGTTTTTCAGTCGACCCAGGCCCTGCTGTCTCGCTGCTGTCTTGATGTTTGGTGGCTGTGGGGGATTGGATGAGGTTGAGCCGACTGAAACGCAATCCTGACAAGACAGAAGTGATGCTGGTGGGGTCGGTGATCTGGGAGAGGGGGCTGCCCCCATTATGGGAGGTGTCTGTCCTACTTTGTTTCCATCTGTGTGGAGCCTGGGAGTGCTCCTGGATTCTCAGTTGCATCTGGATTCTCAGGTGTTGGCTGTGGGGTGCCTTCCGCCAAGTCCATCTGGTGAGGATGGGTAGGGGTGCCTTCCGCCAACTCCATCCATATGTCTCAGATACCGATCTCGCCACTGTCATCCATGCGTTTGTCACCTCAAGGATGGACTACTGCAATGTGCTCTATGTGGGGCTGTCCATGTTCGGAACTGTCACGTTCGGAAGCTGCAGTTGGTGCAAAATGCGGCGGCCCGTCTCCTTACAGAGACGGGCCAAAGGGAACACATTCGGCCAGTGCTCCAAGCATTGCACTGGCAACCAATTGTCTTCCAGGCCCAATTCAAGGTGCTGGTTTTGACCTTTAAAGTCCTACATGGTCTGGGTCCTGCTTACCTGAGGGATCACCTCACCCACTGAGTCCCGGGGTGGTCCTTGCTGTTGTCCAGGGGCGCCCTCTTGGAGGTTCCGTACTATTGGCAGGTTCAGACCAACAGGTGGGCGTTCTTGGTGGCTGTGCCGTCACTGTGGACTGCCCTCCTGGGTGGAGGTTCGCTTCAGCCCAGATCTCCTTTCTTTCTGTTGCAATTGCAAAACTTGGCTCTTCTGTCAGGCATTTGGTGGGGGGGATGGGTTGGGGGGGGGATTTTACATGCAGATCAGGGTTGTGAGGTACTATGTATTTTTTACATTTAAATATTTATATTCTTTAATATTTATTTTTATGCTATTGGTGTTTTATTGTTATTATATTTTATATGACACTGTTAGCCACCTTGAGTCACCATTGGTGAGAGAGGGCGGGACAGAAATAAAACAAATAAATATCCAGTGGATTCCCCACCCCCAGTTTCTGGTACATCCGTTACCCCCCCTTCCCCTCCAACCCCTAGGTTCTCAACGTGGCTTATTGCTATGACATACCACCATTCTCCAAGGCCCCCCAGCTTACCTTCCCAGCTCAGGGTAGCTTATAATTTTTTTAAACTTATTAACTGTCACATTAACAACTAATTAACTCAACTCTTAAGCCTCACAATGACCCTGTGAGTTAGCTTAGGCTGAGAGATCTGTGACTGGCCCAAGGTCATCCAGTGAGTTCATGGCTAAGATTGGTCTTGAACTGGGGCCTCCCCCTAACTTCTGCTCTGAGTACTGCACTCTTAACTACTATACCACACTGGCTCTCGTTACATCACATTAGCCTTCATTCGCCTGTACTGTGGGCTCCGTAGGCTCCAAGACTCTGCCATGAGTGGGGGCTGCATGTTTAGTGGGTGGTGGCCACGTGGCTGGTGGGGGTGAACACCTAGTAAATGGGCAGGTGGACACCCATCTGGTGTGGGCTAACGTAACATTTGTTAACATCCAGAATTTATTTATTTTTTCACATTTTTAACCCACCCATCTCCATAGACGCAGGGCGGTTTACAGCATTAAAAATATAAATTCCAACAAGACACACTAAAATCTCTTAGAATCCCAACCACCCACTCACTCCATCCTTTATTCACCCCTACCACCCATCAATCCTTGCCCCCAAACCTCTCTACCCAATCCCACCCAACCCTATCCCTGCCTGCCAAACACCTGCCCAAACAAAAAGATCTTACATCTCCTCCAGAAGACGAACAGACTCAGGCTGAGGTGGACCTCCAAGGGGAAGGAGTTCCATAATTGTAGGCCAGCAACCAAGAATGTCGCCCCCTCCCCGTGCACCCTCATTGTAACAACTACACAGAGAGTTGGCACTCACAAGAGGATGCCTTTAGCTGACCTTAGAGGCTGCGATGGGATATAGGGGAAGAGAAGATCTTTCATATACCTGGGGCCCATGCTGTTTAGGGCTTTATAGGTTAAATCCATTGTGTGTCCCCATTCTGTGTAGATAGAGGTTTGGACTAGTTTGGTGGTGACTGTTTTCTTAAGCTGAATTTCCATTCTAAATTAATGTTAACCCTCAGACAACTGAAAAATGAACTGTATTAATCTGGTATTGAGGTAAAATAGACCCCAATTAAGTTACAATTGGAAAAAAATGTGATTGATCTGAAAATGACTTGTTTCACACAAAAATTTTAAATTTTATCAAGAGTTATTGTTTGCGGTACAGAAACAATACTAACACAAAAGGTATTTGGGGTCAATAGTACCCAAACATTCCCAAAATTACTGTACTAGGTGTTGAATTGACTGGGGCTGAAGTTATTTTATTTATTTATTTTGTCATATTTATTAGCCACCCCCTCATGCCTACGGCATCTCGGGGCGGCTTACAACGAAAAACAAACAACAGTCATAAAATTATCAATTTTTAAACATTTTAAAACAACCCCCCATTACTTTAACTGAATATTTGGGGTGAATATGACTCCAAGAACCTTAGGCATATAAGTACATTCATTTTTCCACTCATTAAAATTGGGGTCCAATTTACCCACACTGCCGTTTTAGTGAAATTCTCAATTAAAAAAAAAAAAAATACAATAGGGGATGGGAAGGATGAACCAACACAGGACAATTGACTGTTGAGAAATACATGGAGTATGAAGTGGTACTGTTTTTCTAAAAAAGTTTTATTAATCTTTTTGCATAACAGCTGATAGACAAAAGCCCTGGGGTCTTTCCTCCCTGGTTTATCAGTTTATAGACTGGGAGGGGAAAGCCAAATGAATCCCTTTAAGGTTTACAAGTATGGCCAGCACTTCCAAACCAAAGGCTGGGTTTCTTCCCAGCCTTATTGCTAATAGGCAAAATGCTCTGGGGCTCCTTCCCTTCCCTGCCTATCACAGGAAGGAGAGTGCCATAGGACTGCCCTCCTCCCCCCCCTCCCCCATGCAAAACTAGTCCCAATGCCACTAAAACCTGAAAAACCAGGGAGGCTTTGAGGAATTAACCTCACATTTAGAGAGAATGCAGTGGGCAACCCAGCCAAAGTACAATAGCTGAACTTTCTCTCCTCTAAAGAGATATGTGTTCAAAAGAATAAGTTTGTAATAACCAGGGTTCCTAGTTTTCTCTGCCAGAAAATCAGAAATTCTGTGATAAAAACCCATAAATTCTCTGATTGAAAACACAAAAATCTGCATTTATCATTTTTAAAATTGTACATCTTTATTGTTGTTCATTCATTTAAAAAGCCATTTACTTAAGCGTCTGCTCTATGCCAGAATGCTTTAAAATTCATTTTCAGATCCCTTTTATTGCAATCCATAACTTTTTTTGCCACTGGAGAATTCCAAGCTATGCAGAGGAGATGGATTCCCTTGCCTCTTTGGAGTCTGAGATGGAGGGAGACACCAAAGACCCCTTTTATAACTGCAACTCCACAAACAGCATGACAGAAACACACAAGTCCAAAAAGAAATCTTTCCTCCCTGTCTTCCTCCTGTGTCTCCCCCCTCCTTGTTATTTCCACCGAGTCTCTCTCTCCCTGCCCCTGTATACGACTCTTACCCCTTCCCCACCCCCGTGTGTGTCTGCTGCTTTGGACAACAGCGCCAGCAAAGGTGTGTGTGTATATGTGTGTCCCCCTTCATGACAGCTTGCCAGGCTGCTGGCGCTATACAAGCAAAGGAGACAGAAGCTGCCTGAGCCGTCAGAGCTTCACAAGCCCCCCCAAAAGGAGAACGGTGCCAGAAAAGGGGTGTGTGTGTCTCTTCCTTCACGACAGCTGCCCAAGCCGCCAGAGCTCCACAAGCCCCTTCCCCTTCCATGAACAGCAGTCCAACCAGCATAGGAGCAGAAACTGTCCAAGTCGCGGGAGTCCTGTGAGTCTCTTACCACCTGCGGTGAAAGAATATAGATGCTGTGCCCTGTTCTCTCCACTGGTTTCTTTGTAGCGCATCGAGCTCTTGAAGAAATCAGAATGCTCTTCAGCGCATGCACAAGGAAAACTTCCAGGTGCAGCACCAGCAAATACAGACCTTCCAACTGATTAAAGGCAGCCGCGGGTGAGTTTTTGCGGCCAGGAACATAAGATAAAAACACGGAAATATGTAGTTTTCTCCGGGAAAACTGGTATTCTATGTTTTTCTCTGGGAAAATGGAATTCCGTATTTTTCTTTTTAAAACATGGAATTACACGTTTTTCCATGGTAAACGGAAAACCAGGAAACCTAGTAATAACAGCCTAACTAGGCTGGAAGTCACCATCCCCAACACCTTTTAAAGTCATGGTGTGTGAACCAAATTTCTGTAACTCAATTCCAGTACTTTGCTGCTGTCAGGGACCTTTCCTGCCTCAGGGAAACAAATTCTCTGTTGTCCATGGGGGCTGAAAATTGTCCCCTTCCCAGCAGTTCCTATTTATTTATTTACGTGGCCAAAAGCCATAGCAATTACAACAAAATTCCATACACAAAACAAGAAAGTGAAAACTTGACAAGGAAAAACACGTCCTATAAATACATAAGGAATCTGTAATATAAAACATATACAATAAAAGAAAACAAACTTTGAATAAAAACTAAAACCCAAAATTAAAATACTACATATTTACCACATACAATCGCATATATTATAAAACAGCTACTCCAATTACAAACCGTGTCATGATTGCCTCATTGACTTGTCTCCAATGACTTCGACTGCTCGAAACGAGTCCTCAAAACAAATGCCCGGATCAAATAACTGGCCACATCAAATATAAAATCTGGGTCATTAAGGGCATAATGGAGCTTAGCATGCCCGGGAGTCCATCCAACAAAGGTGTTAAACATTTGGCTCTTACATCATCATACAAATGACAGGAAAACAAAATGTACTGAGTGCTGAGTTGTTTCCACCTCCAAGCAATCAAAGGGACAGAGTCTATCTGCAAAGTCTATTATCTAATTCCAGGACCAAATATAAGTGGGATATTATGGGAAATGCCATCCAGCAAGTTTTTGTTTTTATGTATTTGGGCTTTCACTTCCATGCATCTGGAAAGTGGAATTTTCATGTAGCTAGGGCGAAGGAATCTTCTCTTCCCAGCATGCATCTGAACCATTAATTTGCAAGCATGGCTTAGATTTATGTTTGCACATAGCTCTAATTTGCAAGAGCTCTGGGGCTCTCTCTTCCTTTTGATAGGCAGGGAATGGGAGGAGCCCCAGAGGCTTTTGTCTATTAGCTGTCAAGCTGGGGAGGAAGCCAGCCTTTGACTTTTATACATGCTGGCCATGTTTGTAAACTTTGAAGGGATTAGTTAACTAATCAGCCTATCAGCTAACACTAGGCAACCTCAGCTGATACTCGGCAACCTCAACCAAGTTCAGAAGTTTCGAAACTTGGAAAATTGAAGCCGAATGCACCAGTCCTTGGTGTTTCTGAGTCTCTAGGCTGGGTGATAACATAAGAACGTAAGTAGTGCCATACTGAGTCAAACCAATGGTCCATCAAGCCCAGCATCCTGTCCTCCCACAGTGGCCAATAATGATTGCATGGGAGAAGAACCAACAGTCACAATGAGCAATCCATTCCCCGTTGTTCACTCCCAGCTACCGACAGTAAGGCGTTCATCCTGTAAGCTACTTGGTTTATAGCCATTAATGGACCTACTCTCCAAGAACTTCTCCAGGCCTTTTTTAAACCCAGCTATACTACTGGCCTTGACAACATCCTCTGGCAACAAATTCCATAAGTTAATTATGCATCGTGTGAAAAAGTACTTCCTTTTATTTGTTTTAAATCTGCCGGCAGCTAGTTTCATGGAGCATCTCCTAGTTCTAGTACTATTTGAGAGGGTAAATAACCGTTCCATATCTACTCGTTCCACACCACTCAAGATTTTATAAACTTCTATCATGTCCCCTCTCAGTCTTCTCTAAGCCAAGGAGACCCAGCTTGTCAAGCCTCTCTTTGTATGGAAGTTGTTCCATACCCTTTATCGTTCTCGTTGCCCTTCTCTGTACCTTTTCTAGTTCAGCTATGTCTTTTTTGAGATGGGGTGACCAGAACCGCACACAATATTTCAGGTGTGGTTGCACCATCGATTCGTATAGAGGCATTATGACATCCTCAGTTTTATTCTCTATCCCTTTGCGAATAACTCCTAACATTCTGTTTGTGCTGTACCCAATATCCTAAGGATGGTAAATAAAGTTATCTTTACAGTTTTCCAATCTTTGGACTGGCAGTCCTTGAACATGTGATTTGGGAGCAGACATCTTACACTTGAGATCTAAGCCTAGTGACTAAGTAGTAAGTCTACTAAGATGCCAATGCCATGGCCCTCAGTCTAAATGCCAGGAGGACACTGTTTAACCTATTTTATGAAAATATGCATTATTTCCGTTACACATTCTCTGTACGACTGGAGAAGAAAGTCTATGCTTTTTGTTTAGATTTCCAGAACAAATACAGACTTTGGTTCTCATTGCAGTTACACTTAGTGTCAACCTGCTTGTTTCTGATTTACACCAGTGTGAGAAAGATATAGATTATCTTTATGAATAAACTACATTCTACTCAAGATTTCCTAGGCCAACTCCTTATCTTTTAAAGAAAATTTTCAATCTAAAATGGATTGAAAGTTGCTCGGTGTGTGTTCATAGTTCCTTTTTTTAGAAAGTAAACTTTTATTTATGTTGTGCAGACTTTGAAAAGATACAAGGCAAAATCCAAGCTGCATTTTTAATGACCTTCAAGATAACAAGGAGGTGTAAATTACTTTCAGAAGAATCATTAACTGGGCTTTGCTGTCCTGCAGGAAAAACATCATCACTCCACTAAAAGTGCAGAACTTTAATCCACTTAGGAACCAATAGGCTTCAAGCCAAATAGTCTTACAGCTTATGCTGATTAAATTGGTGCAATGGGAGTTATTTGTGGCTATGAGAGTCTTGGCACAATGAATTTCATGGGTGCCCGAAGCTGGTGCTCCTAACCTCTCTTCATTATAGTTTTTGTGTTAGTGAAAACAGTAATTCATTAGGAGGGATGAGCATTCAGATCGAATTACAGATTTGGATCCATTACAGATTCAATCTATAATTTTTGGATCTGTTATGGTTCTGATTCGGATCCCATTGAAGTCAATGGAAAACCAGTCTGAGTCTGACCTCCCTCATCCCCACCCACCAGGGCTCTGGCATATACTTACCGACCTCAGAAGACTTGATTGAAGCTCCGCTGGCCTGCCACTGCTGTGGGGGGCCTCTGAGCAAGTTCCTTTGCTATGGCATGCTGCCGAGCTCCCTGCTCTACAGCACACGTGTGGAAAATGACTGGCGGCTGCTACCATTAATCAAAATGGCGGCAGTCAAAATGATATCACTGCCTTTTTGGTTAAGGGTGGTGGCCATTTCGTGCATGCCCTGTTGGGGGTTGTTTTACATATGTGCAAAATGGCCTCTGCCCTTAATCAAAATGGCAGCGACGTCATTTGGGCCACCGCCATTTTAGTTAAGGGTGGTGATCATTTTGTGCATGTACAAAATAGCCCCAGCAGTCATTTTTCACATGCGTGCTGTGGAGCATGGAGCTAGGTAGCACACTGTAGCAAGGGAGCCTGCCAGGAGGCTCCCCACAGCAGCAGTGGGCTGTCGGAGCTTTAGTCTAGTCCCCCGTCCCCCCCCCAGTCCGTAACTCCAAATTTGTAACTTGCATGGACTGAGTTCAGATTAATGAACATCCCTATTCATTAGTAAGTAAGTGGCAAGCTTCCTTTCTATGAAGTAATGTTCTTTATGCAACATATAATTAAATTATGAAAAAAACTGCTATGGACACAAAATTTGCAATAGGAATATATTCAATCACATTCCGTACTCTGTTCTGCACCAACAGTGTAAATCTATGGCAGGGGTGGGAAACCTCAGGCCTAGGGGACAAACACAGCCCGTGAGTAGTTTTTATTTGGCCCCCTTTCAGTTCCTACCCTGGAGGCACTGAAAGAGTGAGCTCATGGTAAAGGAACAGAGATGAGGGCATGCACTGAAGGATGGGAGACAGGTCCATGGCACAGATCCATCATCTGGACTCTCCATGAAGTATATGAATTATCAATTGGGATTGTGACCTTTATTGGCAGATGGTGCGACTCCACTTGGAGCCATGGCCTGTAACTTGGGAGCTTCTGTGTGAAACATGACAACAAACGGTAATCTCAGATTTATATATTAGGGACGTGATCCACAAATCACGTGCTCCAGAGTAAGTGATTTGTGGCCCAGATTTCTATCTATTTTCCCATCACCTCATGCTTAGAATACCAACCACTTATCAAACTGCTTAAATCCCTAATCCTAACTGCCTTTGGCATATTTATCCACGAGAATCTACAATGTAGGTATGAAAACGATTTGGGAAATGCTAAATGCAAGGGATGCAACAATCATGAGGATGCGAGAACTCAGTTACATGTTCTTGGCTTGGTTACAGTACATTGGGAGTTTGCAGACAACAGGTGGGGGATAATCCTGGGTGGGGATGATTAGCAGGAGTTAGGAAGAGCAGAGCGGAAGAGGTGGGTTTTGAGGAGGGACTTGAAGGTATGAAGGGAGGGGGTAAGGCAGATGTGGGCAGGGAAGGAGTCCCAGGTGTGCGGGGCAGCGAGGGAGAAGGGATGAAGGCAGTTGGGGGAGCAGGGGAGGCGTGGGAGGGTGAGGGAGGGGATGGAAGAGGAGCGGAGTGCTCGAACAGGAGTTTGGTGGGAGATCAGGGCAGAGAGGTAGGGGGGAGTGAGGTTGTGAAGGGCTTTGTAGGTGAAGACAAGGAGCGTGTGCAGAATGTGCTAAGGAAGGGGGAGCCAGTGGAGAGAGGAGAGGCTGCACATAACCAAAGCGACGGACTAGGTGGATGATCCTGGCAGCAGAGTTTTGAACAGAGATGAGGGAAGAAAGGTGAGAGCGGGGAAGGCCAGCGGGGAGGTTACAATAGTCGAGGCGTGAGATGACTAGGGCATGGATGAGAGTTTTGGCAGAGGAGACAGACAGAAAAGGGCGGATCTTAGCAATGTTGTGGAGGGAGAAACGGCAGGATTTGGCCACAGAGTCAATGTAGGGTTTGAAGGTAAGGTGCGAGTAAAAAATGAAGCCCAAACTACAGGCTTGGGGGACTGGGAGGATGGAGACCCCGTCAATGGCAACTCAGAGGGAAGAGGGAGAGGAAGGATTGGGAGGGAAGATAAGGAGTTCAGTTTTTGCGATGTTCAGTTTGAGTTGGCGTTGAGACATCCAGGTGGAGATGTCAGAGAGACAGTTGGTGAGACGAGCTTGAACAGAGGGAAAGAGGGAAGGAGTGGAGAGATAGAGTACAGTGTCGTCAGCATATAGGTGGTATTGGAAACCATGGGAGACAATGAGTTTGCCTAGGGAATGGGTGTAGACAGAGGAGAGGGCCAAGGACAGAGCCTTGGGGAACCCCGACTGACAGGGGCAGGGAGGAGGAGGGGGAGGAGTTAGGAAAAGATACATTGAAGGAGCAGTCAGAAAGGTAGGAGGAGAACAAGTTGAGGACAGAGTCCCGGAATCCCAGGGAGCAAAGCGATTCAAGCAGGAGCGAGTGGTCAACAGTGTCAAAGGCAGCAGAGAGATCAAGGAGGGCAAGAATAGAGTAAAGGCGGTTGGATTTCGCCACAAGAAGATCGTTGGTGATCTTAGTCACAGCAGTTTTAGTGGAGTGAAGGGGGCGGAAGCCAGATTGGAGGGCAACAAGGAATCATGTGGCAACAAGGAATCACTTCTACCAATCCCAACACCACTGAGTTGCCAAATTCCCAACAACTTTCCTTAAGATGTTACCAGTGACATACCAGATAGCTGTCCTCACTGTTCACAACTAAGTACACTGCACACTGTGTATTTACAAACTTTTCACTTCCTGTCATGAGGCAAATGTTGTCCCAATGCATACCATTGGTGCTAATGGGTTGGCATGGAATATTTTGTACGTATTGTCAATATTATTTGTATGGATAATGACTATCAATTGGAGAAAGAAAATCCATATTTAATTTAAATAGAAAACCCTCACTAGGAGGGGAAACCAGGACTTATTTTAGGAGGAAGGAATTGCCTGAAATTGGGGTGTTTTACATTCATTATATGTTTAAAACAAAACAAAAACCCTGCAAACAAACTAAAAAAAACCAGACATGGACATTCTCATCAGGCAGAAGGTGATGTAATTTACTTGTATTGAACTGGTCAAATAGCCAGTACTTTTAATTTGTGCTGTATCTCTATTAAGAGGGAAAATAGGACATATCGCTGCAATTAAATTACATGTCAGGATGCGCCAAGTTCCCAATCCAAAGAGATGCACATATCTTCATATAGTCAAGAGTCACCTTCAAATGTCACATAGGCACTCGCATAGTGACACGTGCACAGCGTCGTACAGAACTCCTCTCTCAGAATCACACATACAGATTGCCCTGGGGCTTCTGCCTCCCATTGCCTCTGCCTTCTCTAACTCAACTCACCCACCGCTCACCTTTCCCCTGCCATCCCCCCACCCCCACTGCCTCTGCTACCCGCAAGGCACAGGCTGCCCATGGCTGGGGTTCACCTTACCTTCCTCATCTCCATGTATGAGTAGGGACCACTGATGCCAATGCCCAGCCCGCCAGGGCAGGCTCCATAGGCCTGCAGAGGGAGTAGAGGGGTGAGCGACCAACACTAAGAGGCGCACATGAAGCAGGTGAAACTGAGGGAGCTGTACAGCTATTTCTTCCAAGAGCTGCAACAGAGGAACCAGAGAGCTGCATGCAGATCCTAAGCTCCCACTTGCCCACCTCTGTAACATGCCTAGCTCAATTCTACTTCTGGTATCAGAAGGATGGATTAAAAATTATAGGCAGCTGCAGAAGTTTATGATTCCAATTATTTAAGATTAAATTTTATTTTGTGTTAAAATCATGATCTTATTGCTAAGTAACCACAGCAATGGTAACTCTGAAATATTCCTTATTCACTCTGTAGAAGTTCTTACTGCTGAAACCTTTTTCTGCTAAGAGTAACAGATGCTCTCCAGATGTACCTTAGTCTTTTCTGCTTTTCAAACCAAACCTGACATTTATCTGCAGTAAGGTAAATTTAGGAACTGGTGCCAGGCTTATCCAGTGTTAAAATTAATCTCAGATACATGGTTGGTGTATGTTCAATAAATCCCAATGCAGAAAATGCCCTCCTAAAAATTAAAATCTAATCTAAGTCAGCTTTGCAAAAAATAAATCATTTGTCCGTTGGCTCAGGGCAAATGATTCCTGCCCCCCACCCCCCAAAGTACAGTAAAACTGAAGTATCATTAAAGTAATAAGGATATTCTATGCCTCAACTAATAAGTTTCTTTGAGTATTTCACACGGCTATTATAATGAAAGAAAAAAAAATCAAGATCCTGTAATAGCAAGAGTCCATGACCAATAATAATCACATTCCCCTTTGGTTACAGCTGTTCTACTTGTCATTAACTTATGTCCATCTAAGCCAATGGGAGCCTTTTTGTTGTGACTCTGGATCGTGCCTTTAACCCATCTCTTTAGAACCACAGGTGCATTCCATGTTTTATTCTACACTTAAGAGCTATTTCAACATTTTAAAAACCTTCGCTTTTAAATTCATAGTTAAGGCGAATTAGTACAAATAATAATTTTACTACTCTACCACCTAAAAATATGTTACTATTATAATACATCCTTTCAACTACATCAATCGTACTCAATCTCATACCTTTCATTACAATCCAGCTCCATACAAGTCACTGGGAGTTTAGCCATTGACTTCAATGGGAGCTGGACCATGCTCTCTGTTTATATCAATGTTTCCTCAACATCATAACTCTCATTCTTCCTTAAATACCATCAACATTATAATAACAAAAAAATCCCACTTCACCATCTCTACTAATTAATGAATTCATTTTAATTCAAACGCCTTAATAAGCTAAGGTGTTGAAATTGTATAGTTTGTTTGGAAATCCAGAAATAAAATAGAAGTTTATGTAGTGTATTAAATAATTTACTTGTTAAGGCATCTGAATGAAAATGAATGTATTAATTAGTAGAGATGGTGAAGTGGTGGGAATTTTTTGTTGTTGATATAATGTGGATGGTATTTAAGAAAGAATGAGAGTTATGATGCTGAGAAAACATTGATACAGACAGAGTTAATGAAAGGTAGGAGATTGTGTACAATTAATGTAGTTGAAAAGGATGTATTATAATAGTAACATTTTTAGGTGGTAGTGAAATTACTATTTTTACTAATTTGTCTTAACTGTGAATTTAAAAGCAAAGGTTTTCAGATGTTGGAATTTAATTAGGTTTTTGAACTGTTAAATGTAGTATAAATGCATTAAATAAAGAATTTAAATATTAAACAGTCACTTCTCCTAACTGATCCACCTTACTCTACATTTTTGAGAAATCATTGTTAATTAGTACGCTGCAGAGTCCTATATGTTTTGACATTGTATTTATCCTGCCTCCCAGGATGAAAGAGTAAAAAAATAATTAGTTCTCTTAAGATAGTCAGTTTGGGAGAGTCAGTTCCCCGCCCCCCTTTGGATGGGGTGGGAGAGGGGATTTGACACTGAGGGGGGTTTTGTTTAACTTCTAAAATGGGGAATGCAAGGTGCTACCCGGGACATGTGTAAAACAAATAGCGTATTGACTGAAAGCAGAGGAAAGTTTTATGGGGGGGGGGGGGCAGTGGAGGTGGTAGTATCTACAGGAGATATTTTAAACAGCAGCTACAGACAGCAGCAGTTTTCTCCCTGTCTTTGTGCAATTTCAATCACATGCAGCATCCTAAACTGATCTTAAAAAGGGAGACACTAGTAAAAATAAGATACATTTTCTTTACAGATGACCACTCACTGCCACCGTTCAGTGAAAATGGAAACAGGTAATAGAGGGTCTTTAAGCTTGAGACCAGGTATGGAAAGTATCTTAAAGCCGCTGGAGTCTGAATATCATTCTCCCTTTGGTTTGATTCCTTTGTTTCTCCTGAACTGGGGAAGGTAGCTCCCAGATGTCTCTTTTGTGTGTGCTACCTTTGCAATGGATTCCTTGACCGATCCTCCAAAACACACATTTATGTGGCATTTATTTGTGATTGGAACTTTATGCAAACTTTACAAATAAAGAAAAAGACACAAGAGAGAGAGAAGGAAAGAGTGAGGGACTTAATTTTATTAACTAGTGCCAGCCCACACTTTCCCTACCAGCTCTTGGCAAGGATGAGAAGTGGTGTGGTTTTTTGTTTTTTTTTCCAGACAATGGGAAATATTTGTTTTCTCTTAAACATGAGTGGGGTTGCAGATATTTGAGGAGGACGAGAGAGAGGAAGATGCGGGTCGGGGTGTGTGTGTGGAGTTTTAAAAGCCTTCAACTATTCAATGAAAGGGGCCCCTCTTCCCAGAAAGCAAGCATGAGAGAGTTCTCTCTCTAGCCAGGGAATGATACACCTCTTGCTCAGGACCCTGTAGTTCTACACAGGAAGTCAGAGAGCGACGGCTGCTCCCGCACACTCAGTTTGCACTGCACTGGCCACTCCCCAGCCTTTCAGTTTCACCCTCAGGACAAGGAGAAATCAAGGCACCATTAAACTGGGGATACAGGAACATTACGGAAAAGGGAGAATCACCATCAGTCTGGAGTAGCGTTCCTTGGGGATCTTATGAAGTCCTGGAATTAAGTCCTCTAGGTTTGTGACGCTGGGTGTGAGTAGCAATGGGTGGGGGAAAGGGGATTCCATGCTTTGAGTCTCCCCTCCTCTTCTCAAACATCCAGCAGCAGCACAAGGTGGATAAAAGCCACCCCTGCTGTGGGTTGAGTGGGGAGGACTCTGTACTGGGGGATCCCGCCTTCCCCTTGATGTGTCTGGGGCCACCTGCTCCCCTCGCTGTGAGCCTCTGCAGGGAAAGTTCCCCTGGACACAGCTTTGCAGAAGTGTTAGGGGTGGGCGTGGATCTGGCCCCAAAAGGCAGCTGTGGGTAGCCTGGTGCCTGGGGGGACTTTCCATGCAGAGGCCCTTGGCAAGGGGAGCAGGAAATTTACAACCCCAGGTGAAATTTACACGCTGGCTAAAAAGCCAGCACCGGGACTGCTCGTAACTCCAGACAGCTGGGAGGCATTAAAAAAGCTGTCCCCGCTCCTGGTCCTGCTGGGAGACATTTAAAAGCTGTCCACACGCACACCTCAAGGGGAGAAAGCTCATGCCACCGGTGGTTCCCGGATACATAGCAGCCCCAGCTCGGCACCCCCGCCCAATCTGCCCTACTCCCCGCCAGCTGTATCCATCCCTGCCCTTGGTGCCCTGCTCCCGCCAGCTGTACCCACCCGTCCCCGCCAGCTGTACCCGCCTCCTGAGCTGCCCGCCCCCCCCACCAGTTCTACCGCCTTCCCCCCGCCAGCCATTCCTACCCCCGTCTGCAGCCTCCTCCACCCCTCCTTAGCAAATCCAAGAGGCAGGTTGGTGTGCAGGTGTTCTCCCGGTATTCGCCAGTCAATACCAGAGACATTTTTACAACGGTTAGAGATGTTTTTACAATGGTAAGAGAGAAAATGTGCATACACAACTTAAGGATTTCTTCCATTCATTTTAACCTGGTCATTTTTTCCATCTAACTTTTTCTTACCACCACCATTCTGTCCCATTCTTACCACCACCATTCTGTCCCAAAATTCACCAGTGATGGCCTGACGGTGAACTTTAATAGGTGGAGATTGAATGAGAACTGTGTCTCACCTTAACTAATATAGAGGGTACTATCGCACCCTCTATAATTTGTAGGAATGTGATTATTTAGAAGACTGATGTTTACACTCAATCTATGCTTGTGCAAGAAAGATGGGTATACTGGCTTGAGCTGAATATGGCAGTTTTTACACGGATGACCCCACCCACCACTGGGTGTTCTGGCAGGTGTGTGGTGGTGGGACATCTGTGTAAACGGGCCTGGTTAAACAGAAGAGAGCATGTCAGTTGCTTGTTACCAAGGAAACTAGATCATTCCTGTAATGACCCAAAACTTAACTGGTTGCATGTTCTATTTTTTTTTTTTTTTTTTGGGGGGGGGGGATGTTAACCTGTTCCTAGGATGCTAGAAGTTAGGCACGTTACAGAAATAATCTGCGTGACAAACCCATGGATGATAGTGGCGAGATCGGTATTGGAGACATTTGGGTGGAGCCGTTTCACGGCGAAAGGCACCCCTGGCCACAGCAAACATCTGAGAGTCCAGGTGTAGCTGCGAATCCAGGAGCACTCCCAGGCTCTGCACAGATGGAGCCAAAGGAAGACGAACATCCCCAATAATGCGGGAGACCTCCTCCACCAATCCCGCCAACTAACATCACCTCCATCTTATCGGGATTGAGCTTCAATTGGCTCGACCTCATTCAATCCCCCACAGCGGTCAAACACTGAGACAGCATGGCTAGGATCGAACGAAAATGACAAATACAGCTGGGTATGACATTCTGCATATCGATGACAACGGACCCCTTAGCTGTGTACGACTTCCCCGAGCAGCTTCATATACATGTTAAACAGGAGACGGATAAAAGAGACCACTGCGGGACCCCACACAGGAGGCCACCAGGGGACGAAGTACAGTCCTCTAGTACTACCCTGCTGACATCTGTGGGGTAGGAATGAAACCATTGCAAAATGGTTCCATCTGTCTCTAAGGGAATGTTAGAGACAGGTCAGTAACTAGCTGGGACACCAACATCAAGTGATGGGTTTTTGAGGAGGGGTCGGACCACAGTATCCTTGAGGCAGACCAGCACCCTTCCCACCTGAAGGGAGGCGTTGATAACCCCCGCCAGTACCAGCACCACTGTATCCCTGGTTGTTCTCACCAACCAGGATGGCAAGGATCTAATTCACAAGTTGTGGCTTGAACAGACCACAGCACATCAGCTGCATCGGCAGGCATCGCCAATTGAAATTCATCCCACAAAGCATGACAAGCCAGGGCATTCCTAACCTCTGGCTCTGCCACTCCCTCTGAAATAGCGGAGTCGAAGTAATGCTCAATGCGAGCAATTTTGTCTGTAAAGTACTTCAAAAACATATCACAAAAGGCCGTGGATGAATCTGGTTCCAGGCGGAGACAGGCTGGACCAACCAGCCCTCTCACCACCCGGAACAGCTTTGCGGGACGTGACTGAGCAGATGCAATGAGTGCAGCGAAGAACTGCTTCTTTGCTGCCCTCACTGCCAAGGCATAGGCCCTCAAAAATGTTCTATGTCACAACCAATTACCTGAGGTGCGAGGACAGCACCAATAGCACTCAAACCACCTCCCCTCACATGTCAGACAACCCAGGTCCTCTGTGAACCACGGTGACCTGTGGAGCTGACACCCTAGAAACAGATGCCTAGGATGCACCTGATCAATGGCCTTGACCAGCCAGCTGTTCCATAAGGCCACGAGGTCATTGATGGAGCATCCATCGAGGTCAATAGACATCTCCCGAAAAGCATTCTGGAACCCTTCTGGTTCCATAAGTCTCCTGGGATGGACCATCTGAACTGGTCCTGCACCCCTCTGGTCAGGCAGGCATGCTAGGATGGAGGTTTGCAGGAGATAATGGACCGACCATGGCAAGGGTGAGCATATCACAACCCCCAATGATTGGACCCCCCTCCTTAAGGTCAGTGCAGAAAAACAAATCCAGAATGTGCCCCCACTTATACGTCGGGCCCCTTGCTACGAATTCCTGCTCCACCCCATGCAATCCCACCTCTGCATGGATATTGAAGTGCCCCAAAACAATTAGTTTGCAGGGCCTCAAGACCAGGTCCAAAATGAGAGCTGCTAGAGCAGACAGGGATGCTGTTGTGCAGTGGAGTGCATGGTACACCAGCAGAATCTCCACACTGTCCCTGGCTGGACCTTCTAGTTCATCTCCAGCCAAATCAATCAAAAGGTGGAGGCACTCTATCCCAGACTCAGTCTGCACTGAAAACCTCAGTGTGACCAAACCATCCCTAAAAATAATAGCTCCCCCTACCTCCACCCCACCCCCTGCCGACCCTCTGGCCTGGGCTGGTGCTGGACAGAGTACCCAGCTGGAACGAGAGTCAGAAAAATTGCCACAGAACATTCGTCCTCCCTCACACATACGAGGCCGGTCGCCCACTCCAAAATGGCTTCATGGATGGCAGATGATTTGTTGCAGATGATTTATTGATTTAGAAAACACTCTCCGGCTGGAAGCAAGAGTACTGCTATGATCGTTTGTTGGCAGCAGGAGGTGGGAAAAAGAAGAAAACAAGTGCTGTAAGAATGACAGCCATTTATCTCTCTAGAATGATCTGCTTCTGCTTCATTACTAATCCCCTTTATGACTGGAAGGAAAAGCTAGAAAAAGCCCATGTCACAATGCCTGGGGTCACAACTAATATACGAAGCATATAATCATGCTGTTTAACTAAACACAATTATTTAATGCAACTCAGCAGGGGTGTAGCTACCACTGGACAAACAGGGACATTCATCCCTGGGCCCATACTGGCTGCGGGCCCAATATCCAAGGTAGTTAAGCCACCCTTCTCCCCCCTCCCTCTTTTTTCTTTTTTTATATTGCCACCTGAGCTGGCTGGGGGCCCTTCCGGCTATTGCGTGGGTCCCCTCCCTGCCCACATTGCAACCACGGGCAGGGAGGGGCCCCATGCAGCAGTTTGCATCAGGCCAGGTCATGCTTACAAACCTCGTGGCTCAGCTCACCCCCCTGGTGCCGCATCGCAGAGGAGGAGTCCTTCCCATCAGTCGAGACTTGGTGCGGGCAGGACTAGCTCAAGGGAGGCCCAACCCGAGCGGGAAGGTGCCCAGTGGTGGCTCCACCCACCAATGGGCACCTTCCCGCTCCCCGCATCGAGTCGACCCAGCCTGCTCCGGCCTGCTGGACCAGCCCCCATGGCTAGTTAGGTGGGCTGGAGCAGCAATGGCACTGCTGGTGGTGGCTGTGGTCGGCCCCAGCAAGCAGGCAGCGAGCCGTGAGGGACAGAGTGCATCATGGGACCAGCTCACCGCTGGCCCAGAAGACAGATGGACCCAGCAGCAGGCCATAGACTCTGCAGACAGCAAGTAAGTCACCGGTACCAGCAACCCAGAGCCCCTAGTCCGGCCACGCTGGGAGGCGCCCCTAGGCTGGCCAGTGGATTCACCACCGACAGGAAAAAAGAGGGGGGGCATGGATATTTCTTGTCCCTGAGCCCACCCCAAACTAGCTACGCCCCTGCAACTCAGCATGGACTTGATATGTACTCTGTGCAAACTGGCAGGCAGGTCTTGCTCAGCAGCAACCTACCCCTAGGTGCAGTGCAACACTTAGGCACATCTTCTCATTAAAAGAAGCTTAAGAGGAACAATGGTTGCTTATCTTCATGATTTTTCTTTTGGCATTCTTACTCTCTCATTGGGTTGATTCCTCAGTATGCTAAAGGGCAGGTGGAACAGAGACTATAGAGAGAGTCTAACTGTAGGTAAATACTGCATACTGAATACAAAGTTTTAAACCAGCACTTAAAGTGCAATGCAGGGAGCTTGCTGTAACAGTATTATTTCTTGCCTTCATATCCATATTTTATCTCAGGGGCTATAAAGTCACACATTTATAATGAAAACAGAGTCATGTTTTGTAATGCTTCATGTGGAACCTTACTGTTAATCTTCTTGCTATAAACATTTGCCCATAGGACCTCCAATTACAGCAACTCTTTGCAACATTACTGGTATATTTCTAAACAGAAATGCACACACTGTCTTTGCTTCCTGCCAATAGATGTATACACATAAATGTCAGTATTCTTTATTTTCTGATACAGTGCTCTCAGCAACCACTTCTGCTTTCCTCAAAAGGCAACTGTAAAAGCTGATAAGCCCTTACATGCTTCTAACTCTGGACAGCATTCAATGAAAATACAGTATGCACTAAATTATTCCACCCCATGAGTCCTGTAACTTTGCATACAAAGAAGCTCAACAAAATTTGCTTGATGGGAATATATTCATAAATACCCATGCTTTATCTATTTGTGAAGTTTTCAGAACAATTCCTAGCAATTAACTCTGCAAAGCTAAGTCTTATTGTACTTATTTAGATGCTAATCTAGTTCAAGCGTCATACTGCTTGAAAGTGAAGCCGATTTCTGTTTTATAGAAAGATTTAATATCAAGTGAGGGATTTTATAATACAAACAAAACCTTCAGTATTACACTGCTGCTGCACAACGTGTCCATTTAATAGACCACCACATAGACCACTTTCACACCTTCCACCTGTGCATATTTTGGCTGCGGGAGGGAATGCGCAAGCCAGAATATGTGTGGGGTTCGGCCAGTCTGAGAGCCCCCCTGCGCGGCTTTGTCAGCAAAAAACCGCAGAGATACAGAGAAGGAAATTCAGCTCTGTATCTCTGCGTGTGTTTGCCAGCAAAGTCACACAGGGGGGCGTTCAGACCGGCCGCACTCTGTGCATATTCTGGCTTGCGCATTCCCTTCCGCAGCCAAAATATGCACGGAAGGGGGGAGGTGTGAACACTGTTACAAGGTTAGGTGTTCCAGGCTGGATTACAGTGTTACACTTTGATTATGGGGGGGCGGGGGGGGATCCTAAATGATTACATGAGGAGAAAGAATGGTGAGAATCATGCTTAGCCTGGTTAGTATGAAACTGCTATTAAACATTCAGTACATTTCTCCAAGGTGTTTGGATCAATTTCAGCACACACTAGTTCTACTGTACACTAGTGATCTGCCCTCTCCTTAAAAAAAGCTACCTAAGCTGTGACAGTGGAATGGGGTAGAGCTTGGAGGATACAGCAAGGGGTGCATTGAGACTGAGACTCCCCCCCACCCCCAAAGTTCAAATTCCCACAGATGATAAGGGAGCATGTCCTATATGACATATTTAATAAGACTAAATTCAGAATAGTTCTTCTGAGCTAATCCAGGATACTGTTTTTAATAGTCACCTAAACTTTAGAAAACAAGACAAACATGCTGGGAGAATTCCTTTTAAAAACAACAAAAAAGAGGTGTAAACTCTAAACGTTGTGAAAATTGGGGCCTATATAGAGGCAGATGGTTGACTGAAGAGGGAACTCCCAACCTACCTACCAGGCTCCACCTACTTGCAGGTTTAAATATTTATACAGGCAAGTCTTTTAAAAAAACAAACAAAAAACAAAACAACAAAAACACCACAAAACAAAAACTCGGAAGTTACAGGAGAGTCTACTATGCCTGGCAAGAAAAGGAGTGGGACAAAATTTAAGACTGTCCCTAGTATGAGGGACAGTGACTGACTCTTCGGCCAAATCCAGAATGACTCTTGTCCTGAGTTCCATTGACAGAGTCAATAGGTAAAGGGAAGAATCTGCAGTACTCCCAAGAAAGAACTAGTTCTGGAAATATTTGAAATTAAGATCTGATCCTGAACATTTGAAATAAAGGCCTGATATTGCAGAGCGAACTTTTGAAACTTGATGCCGCCTTATCACCCACTTACCCAGTTCTCAGTACAAGACTGAACCTGCGTCTTTCCCCTGACCGTCGCAAAAAGCCAGGACCGGCCCCAGGGTTTGTGAGGCGATGTGCAAAGTCTTGGTGCACGGCCTAATTTGCAATATTAGGCTCCACCTAATTATGCAAATGTGTAAGTTTACATAAAATTTACTCCCTCTGGACAGGAAGGATTCCCATTCTCCACCCCTCTGAGCAGCCATAGACAAGCATGGCCTCCAATGCTTTCCCCTCCCGGTGTTGCCTGTGCCTTGTGCATGCACATGATGTGACTAATCCAGAGATGCTGCTATCAAACACACAAACACCCAAAATGCAGCTAGCCTATTAAACACATTATAGTTCAGTTGTGCCCCCATAATCAATTCACACTGCCCTCACCCCATAACCCTGTTATTTTATTGTTTTTTATACTGTTGTTCGCCGCCCCGGGCTGCCCTGTGGGCAGGAGGGGCGGGATATAAGTTTTATATAAATAAATAAACAAACAAACCAGTTCATTTGCATCCCCGCCCCCATACAACCAATTCATGCTGCCCCGGGGGCACAAATTAAATTGTTATGGGTGGGGGGCAACGTGAATTGATTATATGGGGGGTGCAAATGAACTGGTTCAATAACTTCATTAAGAAAAGCTAGTGCAATAGCAGTCATAATAATCTCAAAACCATATTTGCAGATTTTCCAAGATAGAATAGATATTGCTTTTCATCCTAAATTTCTACCTAAGGTAATATAAGTAAGACAGTTGTGAGAATGTGGCCCTTTTTACATGGGCCTCTCCCACCCATGAACACGCAGATTTTACCTGCGTGTTCATGGGTGGGGGAGCTCCATGTGAATGACGTGGTGCATGCGCCCATGGTGAGTGGGAGTGCGTGCGCGCCTGCCTAACACGCATCCTCACTCACCCCCCACTTGTCCCCACGCATGGAACAACCAGGATAAATGGCAGTTACTCTGTGGCTGTGGATGAGTGGGGGGGTGAGTGGGGATGCGTGTGCGGCTGTGTGCACATCTCGCCCACACACTGGCACGCCCACGGACCCCCCACCCAGCGTAGCCATGTAAAAATGGCCTGCGAGGAGCCAGTCGAAGATGAACAGAAGGCTGCTACCTTGTAAAGAAGGTTCTTTGAGATGGCTCCGAACATTCTCACAACAACCACCTTTCCAGCCCCGCATGGGATTTTTTTCTTATATGCCTACAAAGTGTTGGAAGGAACTGTCATTCTGAGGGGGAGAGCGCTTTTTATACTAGAGGAGCTCAAGACCATCATGTGGTCTATTATTTTAATAGGGTCAGCATGCACAATCCAGTTGTGAGAATGTTGGTAGCTATCTCAAAGAACCTTCTTTACAAGGCAATAACCTTCTGATCACTCACGTGGGGAGGAGTTGTTTGTAAACAAACAGCTTTATCTTCCAGTCCAATTGGTGTGTCCCAGCTGCTGCTGCTGCTGCTACTGCAGCAGCGCTACTAGGAAGGAGAGACAGGTGAGGGATGGGGACCAGAGCCATGAAGGGGAGGCAGAAGAACTTATTGGGGGAGAAACTGGCTGCAGTCTGCCACCCAGCCAGGCAAGTGCGGGGCCCTAGCTGGCCGCGGGGCCATGTGTAGCCGCACATGTGGCACATGCCTTGGGCCGGCCCTGCAAAAAGCCATAGGAACGACAGGGTGTTTCAGAGGACTGCCAACCAGATGGCAGAGCTTGGCTACCACCAGAACAAGAGCCAGTGCCGGCAGCAGACAAAGGACCTAGCAATCAAGTGCCCACCAAGCTATTTGTAGGTCAGAAAGGGTTACTGAGGTATTGGGAAGGGAACAGAGATGGTAATGAGCTCACTGTAACTTGCTTAGAGGAAAAGACAGCAAGCTGCATTTCCTACGCTTGTGGCCTAGGGCTACTCATATCCCTTCCCCACCTTGCCTGCATGCAGAACATAGAGCATATGCGGAGACATACTCCAACGAATAAGTATTGACCACTGGAAAGAATACGGATGCAACATGAATGCAATTTGGAATGTATGGAGCTCCGTGACTGACAATGGACCTTCCTGGCCACCACAGCAGTACAACAGAACTGCATCTCATTCTCTTAAAGGAAGGGAGAGTGCGAAGGGAGCGGACTGCTGAACAAGTGACAGAGGGGTGTGTGTGTGTATGTTTGGACTGGTTGCCATTCACACATTCCCTTATTTCAGCTGCTCGCAGCGGCCACCCCATTATTTCATCCAATCTCTGTCATTGCAGCTGTGCTTTAAGATGCTCTCTTTGGAATTCCACTTATTCTCAGAGCCCTTCTCCCTGTCATTTCATCCAGCCCATCCACAGTCTAGTTGCTCCCAATGGCCTTCTCCTCCATGTCATCCCAGTCACTACCCTTCATTCCAGGTGTTCCCTGTGTTCTATTCCCTGTCATTCCACCCACCCCCACAACCCCATTTCTGCCACTCCCTCAAGCCCCATCCACATCATTCCACCTGGTCCCCCTTCATTTTAGGCCCTCCTGGCAGCCTCCTCAATGTCATTCCACCCCGTAGTCATTCCCTCCCCAGTAGACAGTTTTCTACAGTAGCTACTTCACAACAATATGCAGCCCTGTAAAATAACAACTTGGCTTTACACATTAACATAATATGTGCATTAATTACTTGATGCAATACGTGAAATGAGATATTTTGGCCAAGTTATTCTGTACAGGGTCACTATGCCAACCTCTGAGTTCGGCCCTCCCCCTGCAAAAGCCTTCTGGATCCAACCCTGCACGGCTCCATTTTATTTACAACTATTTACATGTTGGTATTAGCCATGCGACTTATGTGCAGGCACAAGGTGTCCCATATCTCCTTAGCTATGCATGTCTCAGTCTGGTTGGTCTTCTCCGTGTTTGTGGGAAATGGGGGACACCCAGGGCAGGAAGACGGGACTACGGAAGCATACAGCAGAGCCTGGGATCAACTCCAGTAGATCTACTGATACCTACATCCTGTCTTTAATTACATGGACTGTGGTCTGTGTAAGGCCCCGGAACGAACCCTGTTCAACCCACCAGCTGAGTATCTCCTGGTGCATGGTGGAACATGTGTTTGGGGCCTGAAACAATGCTGGCAAATCCATTTCGGGACAGATGAACTGGAAGGTTCACCTTCCTGATGACCACAGCTACATGTGTCCTGCATAACATCTGTTCGGCATCTGCATGAACCTTCTCCTATGGTCACCTCAAGCCTACTAGGCTGTAGGCTTATACAAGCCTCGCACATGCCCAGTGAGGTCAGTTCCATCTGAGCATGCCCTCGGTCTTAGCCTCAGTCCAGCCTGAACTCTTAGAGAGCATGCCAAGAGTCTTAGCCCATGCTCTTAGTGAGCATGCTTGGGGTCTTAGCCTCCCACCGAGGCCAATTCCCCTACACACCGCTACAGCAGGGTTCCCCACCTCCCAGGTGCCAGGACTCCAGTAGTCCTTTGCAATATGTGCTGCCAGTGTGACTGATCCATGACCTCTGCTGTTAGTGGAGGTTGGGAGGGACTGCACTGGCACAATACATGGGGACTGATTGCTTGGACTGTGTGGAGCTGCTTTAATTTCTTCCTTCTACTTTCCCCTTTTATTTATCTGCTTTGCTTCCTACAACTGGCTTTCTGTGGGAGGCAACTGGTTCTTCATGTGGCTGGCTGGCACCTCCGTCAGCAGGGATGCCAGGGGTGCTTCCCCAAGTCTCCGCACCTCTGCCCTACTGGAGTACTTTGCAGGGTGGGCGGAACCAGCTGGGGCAGCTTCTTTTGTCCGCAGTTCATCGTGGCTTTACGTCATCGCAGGGGGGCAAGGTACTGGGAGCAGGAGAGGGACGGAGTCAAATGCCCGCCCATGTGTTTGGTTCCTTGGCTCCACCTGTGGCGTGGGGACAGCGAGACAGCTGTCCATCCACCCGGGCTCACCAGCACATTTGTTCTGCACTGCACACTGACCCGAGAACTGGTGGCTGAAGTGGCACTATATGGGGTGGGCAGGGGAACCGTCTTACCCGTCTCATTTGTTTTCACCCATTATTAATATTTCTGTGGTTCAAAACTTGCGTTATAACTGCTTGTTATTAAGATCTGTCGCTAACAAATTTTGCAGGTCATCACCATTACTGCCAATACAGACTTGATGCGTATCACCTATTCAGATATTTGGGCTATATTGGGATTTATGGCTATATGAATTAAGGAATTTAAGGAATATGAATTATACTGATAAGAGGACTATGCCATGTTTAGAAAAAGAATCAATCTGAAGATGTCATTTTATTGGAAAGGAGGCGCACAAGTTGCCTGGTTGCAACCTGTACGCACTCTATATTATTACTGAAAGAATAAAAAACTGCCTGTAGCAAAGATAAGCCATATAAATATGCAAAAGAACTTCCTTCCAGCTCTAGTTCCCTGGGTGGAGGACTAAACAGGGAAATGGATATTTAGACTTGGACGATCGGTTTTCATTAACTTTCTTCAAGGTTCTATATACATGGAAGAATAAGCTATCTTATATTTTGGATTATAAGGGCAACCACCTGCAGAACTGATCTATGTATACAGATATCCCTAGCTCAATCCACACTAGTAATCACTTGACACTGGGAGAGTTGTAGAGAGAAATGTCTTTACAAACTGGGAGATTAAAAAAGCAGTGTTTTTGAGCAAGAAGTATACAATCAAAAGGTAACCACTAGATATCTGGTCTACACCACAACAACAATGTACCATCCAACATTTGACAGAGAAAAATAAATACATTTTATACCACCTCTAATTTTCATAAGTGTGCGTATATTTACAAAAATTGATATCCCATTGACTAACTTTGGGGCTGAGCTGAAAAAGGATGTCTCTTTGTGAGGCTCTGTGTACACATTTGTATGTGCAGGACTGATGGTTTAAGTTATAACTCAGCATATTAAAAATTCTCAAATGTGTGCACTGACTTTGGCTCTAAAGTTTTAGTTCTAAAGTCACGCAGACGATCCCAGTTGGAAGCTCAAAGTTTATTAGGATATCAGCTTCTGCCATAATTCACTCCATTTGGAAGCAGTGACAGTCCCTTTTAGCATGCTAAAGAAACATCCCTCACAAATACACATTCCCCCAACCTTTTTTAGTTTTCATCTTGATCCCAAGCACACAGCTCCCTCCTGCCTTGGTGTTAACTTTCTTTATTTGATAGTAGTGCTATTCCCAAGCTTGTTAAAGTGAGAAAGGAAGCACCATCCACACAGACCAGCAATCAATAAACCTAACAGCCAATGCTGTTTGGGTTGAACGGGAAATGTCTTACCTGTGAATTTTCCTTCTTCCTCCTCTCAGGACAGATGTTCTTTACTGATGGGATGTGTCCCTCCTTCCTTTGGATAGGCAGGATCAATTTGATTGACAGCCTCACCCTGTGGGAGGGGCACAGCCCACCATCTAACCCCAGGATGAAACTGCCAAAGCCACTTAGGAAACTAAACAAACCAACTGAAGCAAAAATGAACTGTTAAACAGAAAATGTAACATGACAGTAAGAAAAAGACACCCTGTCCCCCACCAGAAAGATCAGAGAACATAGCAACAAGCCCAGAAACAGTCACAAGTGTGACCGCATAAAGGAGAGAGAAGGAAGACGAAACCACCCCTTGGTACTTGGAATCCCACAGAGGGCGGGATGAATACCATCTGTCCTGAGAGGAGGAAGGAGGAAAATGTACAGGTTAGAAATTTCCCGTTCTCCCCTCCTCACAGGACAGATGGTCTTTATTGATGGGACGTCCCCAAACAGAACCTCTCCAGGGAGGGTGGATTCCCACCAGCAAACAAGCGCCCTGACACCCCCGGTGAGTCCAGGTACTAATTCAAAAGAACCCTCTGAAGGATCCTCCGCCCAAAGGCCGCATCCGTTGAGGCCAAGGACGTGAGTCTGTAGTGACAGGCAAAGGTATGCACTGATGCCCACGTGGCCACCCTACATATCTCCTCTAGGGAAGCCCTACCCAGCAATGCTCCATTAGCTGCTGCACTTCTAACCGAATGTGCTACAATCCCCTGTGGGACGGGGACCCCCTGAGCCTTATAGGCTTCCGTGATGCATGCTTTCAGCCAAGAAGAAAGAGATGTTTTGCTCACCCTCTTAGCCTTATTCTTATTGCCAAAGTTAATAAAAAGGGAAGAGTCTGATCTAAACGAATGGGTCCTATCTAGGTAGATTTTGACAGCCCGTCTTAACATCTAGATTATGCCACAATCTCTCTCTCTGGTGTTGGGGTTTGGGGCAAAAAGAAGATGGCACCAGCTCTTGCTCCCTATGAAAAACTGAGTTTGCTTTTCGTCAAAAAGATGGGTCTGGGCGCTTATCCGGGTAGAAGATACATAGTTCTTAATGGAACACAGTTCTTACATGGTTCTTAATGTAGAGTCTTAATGGAAAAAAGGAAACCTTGTCCAACGGTTTGAACGGAGGCTTGGTCAACGCGTCCAGAACAATATTAATTCTCCATGTAGGAAATCTGCGTCGGACTGGAGGGGAAGAGGGCTTCAACTGCTCTAATGAATCTTCTGACCAACGCACGTGTGGAAATAGGTGGCAGACCTGTACAGCCAATGATGCTGGATAAAGTTGAGAGTTGTCGCTTGATCGTGTTCGCTTTCAGCCCCTTCTCCAGACCCTCCTGTAGAAATAGAAGAACTTCCAAGTGACCTGCTTCCATTGGACGGAGGTGATGTTGTGAGCACCATTGGGTAAACTTGTCCCACGTTCTACCATAGATCTTATTAGTTGATTCCCGCTGGGAGGACAACAAGGTATCCAATAGTGACCTGGAATACCCCATAAAGACTAGTTGTCTCCTTTCAGCATCCAGACTGAGAGAGCCAGTTTTCTTATGTTTGGATGGAGCAGTGGGCCCTGAGATAGTAGATTCGTCCATGTCAGGAGTTGGAGTGGGCATGACACCAGCAGGCTCAGAATTTATGAGAACCAGGGTCGATGAGACCAAAACGGTGCCACTAGGATGACCCAGGCCCACTGATGGCGAACTTGTTGAAGGACCCGCGGAAGAATCGGGATGGGGGGGAAAGCGTATAGCAACCCCCTCGGCCAAGAAAACTATAGGGCGTCTATTCCCACTGCCTTTGGGTCTTTTTGTCGGGACAGGAAGAGGTGGACCTTCGTGTTGCTCGATGATGCGAACAGATCCATCATGGGTTTACCGAATCTTTCTGTGATTAAAGTGAACACTTTTGGGGAGAGGGACCACTCTCCCAGGTCTGTTACTTGACGGCTCAGCCAATCTGTCGTGTTGATCTTCCCGGCAATGTGGACTGCCCTTATTGAACTTAAGCGATTCTCTGAATCTGAACTGAACAGCAGCGTTGCTTCCTCCTGGCGTGATCTCGAGCAAGAACCTCCCTGGTGATTTATGAACGCCCTGGCAGTGGTGCTGTCCATCCAAATCAGAAGGTGGGATCCCGTGAGGTGATCAGCAAAGTGGAGTAGGGCCAGGCAGACTGCTCTCAGTTCCAATCTGCTGATGTGCCAGTTCCTTTCGTGTTCAGACCACCTGCCCTGGGCCGATCCGAACTTGCAGTGTGCTCCCCACCCCCAGTTGCGTGCATCTGTTATTATGATTGTCCTCTCCGGGTCTCTCAGGGGTAGGCCCTTCTCCAGGCGCCTCGGAAAGGACAACCAGTTCAACTGTTGTTTCAATTTGTCGGGTAGTCTGATGTAGAGGTGAGTGCTGTTCACTATATCCTCCCGATACGGGCAAAGGAAAGCTTTTAGAGGTCGTAGATGTAGTCTGGCCCACGCCACTGTCTCTAAGCATGAGACCATGCTTCCCAGGACCTGTGTGAGGAATATGAGGTCCGACGACTCTTCTCTCCTGAGATGCGTCAGAAGCAGACGTATCTTGTCTCTTCTCTCGTCGGAGAGGAAGACCCGGTCCTGCAGAGTATCCAACTGAACTCCCAGGTGTAGAATGGAAGTGGACAGGATCAGACAACTCTTCTCCCTGTTTATAAAAAAACCATGGACTTCCAGGCACCTGGATGTCAGGTGTAGGTTGGCTAGGCTCTACTCTCAGGACGGGGACCTCAAGAGGATGTCATCTAGGTATGCGTAAATGTGGATGCCCTGTGTCCTCAAGTGTGCCACCAGTACCTTCGTGAATACCCTTGGTGATGAAGCAAGTCCGAAGGGGAGAGCTCGGAACTGGAAATGTTGACCACTGACAGTGAATCTCAGGTATCTCCAGTGAGATGGTTGGATGGAGATGTGGAGGTAGGCTTCCCAGAGATCTATGGAGGTTAAGTCGTCTCCGGGCTGAAGGGACGCTGTGATGGAGTTCAGCGTTTCCATTCTGAACTTCCGGTATCTGACCCTCTGGCTGAGTGACTTGAGGTCCAGAATGGCCTGCACGTCCCATTTTTCTTTGGGACTGTGAAGAAAATGGAGTACACACCAGAATGCCTCTGAGTAGGAGGTACTGGCTCTATTGCCCTTATGTCCAGCAAGTGTTGGATTGCCTCTAGAGTCTTGCCTGCTTTTATCAGATCCTTTGATAGTGGTGATGGTAGAAAATGATCCCTTGGTGGAAAGACGAATTCTAGCACCCACTGATCCGAGGACGAGTGTGCCCACTGATCTGCGAAAAGCTGTAGCCTCCCTCCGATGTATGCCTCCGAACTCTGAGGAGGCGACCTTCAGTCATGTCGGGGACTTGGGTACCTTTGTATTTGCGGGCTGTGGTCTCTCGGACTGGAACTGGTCTCCCCCTCTTCGATTTCGCTGCCACCTAGGTTTTCTGGGGCGAAAATCCTTCTTCCAGTTACCTCTGTGGTTGCAAGCAGAGGTTCTGGGATGAAAGGAGCTCTTGCTTGTGCCTTTCATGGCAATCAGCGGTAGGACCTTTTTCTTTTCTGGTTCAGTGGTGAGGACATTGTCCATGGCTTCTCTGAACAGCTTCTTGCCCTGGTATCTGGCTCCTGCCAGGACCGCCTTGGACGGGGAGGTCTACCTTCTACGGGCGAAGCCAGATTGAGCGGTGAGCCACCACGTTGGTTGCCATGGCTCTGGCATTTAGCTGGATGGCGTCCAGGGTCACGTCCGCTGAATAAGCTGCGGCCAGGGCCAGCTTCTTAAAGTTGTCTTTCAGTTTCTTTCTTTTAACCTTGCGGGCTAGGTCACTAGCCCATAGGAAGGCTGCCCTGCTGAAGCTGGATGCGAAAGCTTTCGTTTTGAGGGCTAGTGTGGAGGCCTCATAATTTTTCCTGATGGCTATCTCCACCTTCCTATCAAGGGGATCTTTGGGAAACCCCTCACCCTCCGTCGGGAGAGCAGCTGATTTAGACAAATCTGGTGCCCCTGCATCTAACTTGGGTAGGATCATCAGTTCCTCCTGGGGGATTGGGAATGTATAAAATTTATGAATAAATTTGTGTGGCCCTTAAATCTAGCTGGGTGCTCCCATTCCCCCTTGATAGTATCAATATAGAACTTGGCTAGGGGCAATTCTGGGGAAGGTGTGGATCCCCCAGGGAAGGCCTGCTTGTTCTTCGTAGGAGTCTCCTGTTGTTCTACTGGCTGGGCTGGCAGGGAGATGGCCAACTCCGCTGCTACCTTAGTGTGAAGCTTGCTAAGACTGCTCCGTTTCAAAGAGTCTCTCCCCTGCAGGTTTTTTCCCTGTGTCCCCCGCTTCTGACTGTAGGTCAGAGAGATCCCCATCCTCCTTGTCGGGCGGTGGGGGGCACTGAGGGGGATGTGGAGCTGAGCCTAGCTGCTTTAGCCCTGTGTCCTTTGGGTCTCCTGCTTCTCCTGGAGTGCGAGGAGCTGAACCCCTTAGCCCTTCTTCCCCTATGGTTAGAGCGGCATCTGGGGGGAGGGGTGGGAAGATGAGGAGCTAGATGGAGGAGAGAATCAGGAGGATGAACTCCTGGAGGAGCGGGAAGCTGAGTTTTCCTCAGGCTCTCTTTGTTGAAGAAAATCTCATACTCACAAGCTGCTGGTGAAAATCTGTCAGAGATCTTTATTAATCTCAAAGCGCAAAGAGAGAGAGCAGTAAATGAACCTATGCAAGGATTCAAAACCGGTCTGCCGCATTGCCAATTACATAGGTATTTTATAGATACCAATTCAAGCAGAGAGAGACAGAGTGTCAATCAAGAATAACGTCATACAAAAGTGAAAGGTCACAGTAATTGTTTACATAGTCAGCAAGAAGATTCTCAAAACAATATAGCTAGACTTGTTTATATATCGAGGTACCTGAAACAATCTAATAAATACAAACAGCTGCAAGGTCGTTATTTGCTATCTACTAAACGAAGGGACAGTGTGAAACTGCTTCTTAACCTTGCTCTGAGACACAAAGCTCAGAACAGAGAATGTTTATATCTTGTGAGTAGGCCAAAGCTCATTTCTGTAAAGAATGGTTCTTTACCCAGCATACCTCTGTCTTCCATTTTACTCTGGTTAATGGTAGCTTAATTTCCATAAGGTCCATCAATAAAAATTCCTCCACA